>CM052299.1:0-137705 GCA_028455765.1 Lasioglossum oenotherae | reverse complement strand
TTGACATTTTATTTTAATTTTACCCTGGTGCCCTATTGGAATGACGATTTTAATGAAACATTTTTGGGGTTCGTTTTGAGATGGTATTGCAGTTGACATTTTATTTTAATTTTACCCTGGTGCCCTATTGGAATGACGATTTTAATGAAACATTTTTAAGACTCGTTCTGGTTTAAAATAAATTCATGTTGACTCAAAATAAAAATTTATATAGATTCAGAATTAAAATAAAAATTGAAATACGTAGAATGTAAACAGACTTCAAATAAAAATTAAAATAGATGAAAATGAAAGTAGACTCGAGGTACATATTGCTTATAAATTAAATTAATGTAAAAGGCTGACGTTGAAATTATTTAACAAAACACATAATTACAGTCTGTCGGATCTAAACGAGCAAAAGTGGTGAGCAGAGTGTTGTTTAGTTACCGAAGCGCCAGTTTCGTGACTTCCGCGGGCATATGAATAATCGATCGACTCGGGACGCGTTTCTGTTCGAAACGGCCTTAGAAAAGAGGGCGAAGAACGAAGAGTAGCTGCTGCGCACACCATCGACGATTGAATATATGAATGAACACCGCTCTGCGACAGATGCATTATGGTTACGTTGCCGCGGAAACTGTCTCCTATACAGCGGAACAAACTGCTCACGATGCAACACGTGCATCTTTGTCGGACGGACGATTCCCTGCTGGACGGAAGTCGCAGAATAAGTTTCCTAGATAGTAGAAACCTGTCCATACTGTTCGAGCGAATAGTTGAAGCGTCAGCCGAAAAGTCAGTTTTGCAACCTATCAATCCTTATATGGAAATCATTTTTCAAAGGAGTTTCTCACTATGACAATTTTAAAAATTCATAGATGCTGCAGCCACGTGAACTGTTGGCTAAAAAAATTTGTTTACAGTTCACACAGGTACCATAAATAACTTCTTCAAAAATTATTTTCATAGAAAAGATACTGCAAATATGTAAAACTTTTTTCATAGAAATTTGGAAAATTCATAAATACTGTAAATATGTAAAACTTTTTTCATAGAAATTTGGAAAATTCATAGATACTGCAAATATGTAAAAGCTTTTTCCTAGAAATTTCGAAGATTTATAGATACTGCAAATATGTAAAACTTTTTTCATAGAAATTTCGAAGATTTATAGATACTGCAAATATGTAAAACTTTTTTCATAGAAATTTGGAAAATTCATAAATACTGCAAATATGTAAAACTTTTTTTCATAGAAATTTGGAAAATTCATAAATACTGTAAATATGTAAAACTTTTTTCATAGAAATTTGGAAAATTCATAGATACTGCAAATATGTAAAACTTTTATCATGGAAAATTCATAAATACTGCAAATATGTAAAACTTTTTTCATAGAAATTTGGAAAATTCATAGATACTGCAAATATGTAAAACTTTTATCATGGAAAATTCATAGATACTGCAAATACGTAAAACTTTTTTCATAGAAAGATAGAAAATTCATAGATACTGTAAATAGACTATCCACTGAAAGAGATTTTAACTACATAAAAATATATAAACATAAGAATTTTAAAAATTCATCGATACTGCAGACTACTCACTAAAAAAAATGTTTAATTCATAAATGCCACAAGCATATAACCTGTGTAATGAAACTTACTGAACACATAGACCATAGTATGCAGTTTACTATGTATCTATTAATTTTCCAATAAAGAATTACTTTGTCGAAGAAAAAAATTGTCAAAGCTCACTTGCACTGAAAGATTTTTCCTTCAGTAACGAGTGGTATTAAATGATTTTGAAATGCGATTCCCGAGTAGGGAAGCCCCGGTACTCTTCCACGAGAACATAAATGATGCTATGCAACACGGTTCATTTCCCCATGGACACAGTGCTAATGCGGATAAGCAGTAGCGAGCAGTTTCAAAGCGTCGTGCGGCCGAATTTCATTCGGTCGCATTTAAATACGAACAACCGGGAAAGTTTAATCAGTCCAAGCGTATTTTGCACGAGCGCCAGAGCGATTCCGGATTCAACGAACTTTGTTCGAGACACACGGCCGGAAGAGAAAGCCCGCCGATGGAAGTTCCGACGTGCACGCGACTGCCGGACGATTACGACTGCGTCTATCTACGCCGTTGTTTTGGCGACCGATATTTATTCGAACGAATTCTGCGATTCTCCCCTGTTGCGTCGCTGGAAAATTGTTAGTCGACGTCGAGTCAAACACGTCCGATATTAGGTTCTTAAAAAAGTGTATATTATGATTATCCCATCAAGACGAATTTTTTCCAAGGAAAAGAATTATCCTACCACTTACTATGATATAAAATTCACCCTACCCTTTTTAAAACCCAGCTGAATGAGGCTCGTTAAATAATTAAAAATTGATATTAATTTTACTGGTATTTCAATGGGACTTGGAGAATCCATACAAAAATGTATGTAGTTTAAAATGTACATACTCATTTTTCGATAAAAAACTTTTCCTCCGCAAGAAAAATTGTCAAAGCTCTTTGAATAACTTCGTATAATCTTCTTAGATCTACAAAAGGCATATTTTCAATTTTTCTTATTATACTCCTAAACTAATCCCTCTAACATCTGAAAAAGACTCGGGTTGTTCGGTCTACTTTTTAAAAAGTTATTAGTTCTTAAAGGGTGTCCACTTAACCTGAAGGGTGTCCCTTGCGGAGAAAAGGAGAAAATATTGATATAAATTGTATACTTATATCTTCTCCAGTAGCTGTGTATTAACAAAACCAAAATAGAATTTTATTTCGGTTGAAAGGAAATTATTAACATAAATTTTCATCAGAATCTGTTCAGAATCTTCATCACGAGTCAGCCGCGATATTGTAAGGCAAGCGGTTAATATTGTCATCGACCGTAAATAAAAATCAAACAGGGACGAACAACGAAACAATAGAGTTGGCTGGTAGAACTTACCGGGTGCAAAATTGACTGGTTTCTCCTTGAATTCCAAACAGTCTCTGTAAAACATGCCCAGCTTGTCGAACACGCCGACCATGTGACCCGTCTTGTTCGCCAGCAGCTCTGTAACATCAGGAAAAAAGAAGAGAGAAATAAAGAGGAACAGCATTTCCAGCCGGAGAGTCTGGGAATCGAGGTTGAGACTTTAACCGTGCTGCGATTCTCTCTGCGAGAGTAAATGGGAGAGCTGTATCATTCCAACCGTGTCCGTCAAAAATATTTTCCGTCCCCGGAAACATTCGAGCCCGTCACGGCCGGGAGTAAATCACGGATTCATGCCGCTATAAAAAGATCGACGGGCAGAACTCGAGTGCTCGGCGTATATATATAGACCCAACCCTCTCCATTCACCGCCTCGAAATGGCAAAGGTTCCGTTTCGACGACGCGTTAAGGAACGATCGAACTGCTAGCTAGAGGTCCTAGAGAAATAGATTTGATTCTGATTTGGATTCCGAGCACGAAGCTGTTGCTATTAAAATACCGACCAGGCGATTTCACTCGGTGGAGTTTATTATTTTATTGCGGAAGGTACGATGATGGGGGAATTGAAAAGGGAGAGACTGAGAGCGATGCTATTTTAGTTGGAATTTTCAGAGTGTTCTAGTAATGATTGTTCTGGAAGATTTTGTGTAGTCTGGGGAGGGTGAAAATGAAAATTTTTTGATTGGAGATTTTCTAGTTGGGATTTCTCAATATTATATTAACGATTTTAGGGGAATTTTATAATCTTGCGACAGTGAAAATAGAAATTCATGGTTCAGAATGGAAAGAAATGGGCGATGATTTTTCAGTGGAATTTTTAAGTATTCTATCCATTATGGTTTGATTGCAATTTTATAAGTCTTGCGACGGTGAAGATAAAAGTTTGTGGTATGATGTAAAGGGAGGTGGAGGGGCACGGTTTTACAGTGTAATTTTCAAGTGTTCTATTCATGATTGTTTCATTGGAATTTTATAGTCTCGCGACAGCGAAAATAAAAGTTTCTGGTGTTCTCTCCGCTATCGTTTTATTGGTTTTTTACAGTATAGCGACAGGAAAAAAATTAGGGAAAAAGAAGGAATGATTTAATCCTTTTATATGAAGGTGTTAAATAATTTTTAAAAACCACACAAGCTTCACATGAGTCATGTATTATTAATTTGTACTATTTTTGAAGACATCTCTCCAAAGCCGTTCAAACCTTCAGAACATCCCTTTACAGCCACGACCCAAAGCACCCTAAAATACGGAGGACGTCAAAGATCGCTTCGATGCTGCCTCTCGCCACTGAATTATACATGCGAGCCGTGACGTCACCGTTGATTGCATTAAACGTTAATTCGTTTTATGGTCTCGGGAGCGAAGAACGTCGCGATAAAGCGAGCTCCGCCGTGGACGGTAACATCGATTTTCAATCTATGTGGCCACACGAGCCCCTTAAAGAGTATTAGGCGTACTTTCGCCTCGTCCTTTCAGATCGGAGACCTCTTTGACGATCGAAAAGGGACCGGATTTCAAGTCCTCCTATAGCATCATCGTTGGATCCTTCGAGCAACCATAAAGACTCTGAATCCAACGAAAAAGTTCAATCTTCTTACACTTTGCAACCCCGACCGGGTTCAACAAAAATTGATATAAAATTTTTCCGAACATGAAATACACCAGACTTTGCACATTGAACGAATGTTTTGAATCCTGTTTTATCCAAATGTATAAACTTATAAATGATTATTGAATTACATTGATTCATTGAGTGAAATAATCTAATAAGAAGCATATTATGTAGTAGTAAAAGTAAAGTAGTAAAATAAAAGAAGTAGTATAGAATAGAAGTAGTATAGAATAGAAGTAGTATAGAATAGAAGTAATATAGAATAGAAGTAGTATAGAATAGAAGTAGTATAGAATAGAAGTAGTATAGAATGGAAGTAGTATATAATAGAAGTAGTATAGAATAGAAGTAGTATAGAAGTAAAATAAAAATTGTTCGTACTAATTGCAAATTGTAGGAACCAAATAGGAATTTATTTGTTGAACGCTATATGTTGTTTAATGTTATACAAAAACGTGGGTCAAGACGAATTTAGTCATAATCACTTCGCAATCATTTCGAAGGGCACACAAGGTCACCTTGACTAAAAATGTAAATGTAAAAAATTGACATGGGTGATCATGTTGCTGGTAAAGTATACTGTAAACTTTTCCTCTTCCATTTGTTGAGAATACTATTGTATACGAAGAGAACACTCAAGTCACCGCGGACACCCTGTGGTGTCCCGCGATTGACACGAGGGGTGTCTGTTTGGCACCTAGATCCTCAGTCTAGTAATAAAAGAGAAAAGGGAGAAAGAGACGCTGGAAGTCGAGGACGTCCCACGGGAGGTCAGCAAAGGCCTTACGGAAGGCTGGATCGGCCACTTGGCCTGTGCTCGCACTATAAATATTTCATGTTAATCGATATACGTGCACGCGGAAGTGTGTCATGCACGTTGTCCTATGACTCGACACAATGCTCCACATACGGACCACCCGCCTTCCTCTCCCCATCGTTCTCCTACCGCGAGGAAACTTCCTAATTACATAGTACCTCGTCGCTAACATTTTAATGACCTTGAGACCTACAAAGGTCGACGTACTGAACGATTTTGCTTTCGATTCGCTTTGAAAGTTTTTGCCGGTGAACTTTCGAGTGCAGTGCTCTGCGAAATAAATATTGTCCGTGTGTAGGGAGATTAGTTGAAAACGTTGACAATTTTAATATGTCCATTTTATAGTCCTTTACAAGCAATTGGAAATTGTTTACAGTAATTCAATGGATTACCTCATGAAATTATCCAATTTTTATCCGTAACATAATACCTTAATGAAATATAAATAATTAAATAATACCCTAAATTAGATATAATTACATAAAATAGTACCTCTAATTAAATTATTAACACTAAACCTATAATGGTAAAAAAATACAAAGGTCAAATGACCCATTTTAGAATTTTTAGTTGACAATTATTGAAATTGTAAAGGTGTTTTCATGGGAATTTATGAAATATATTTTTTAACTCCAATATATATTATAGTAAAAATCGCACAAAATGTAAATAATTTAATCTTGTTATTTTTATAATCCTATACACATCAGTCACTTTTGACGGTCGGTAGGTTTAGTGTTAAATAAAATATAATACCTCTGATTGAATGATTGAATCAAATAGTTCCTTCAATTAAAGGATTCAATAAAACAATGCTTTAAACTTCATGATCAAATAATTAAATAACACCTTAAATTCAATAATTAAATAATTAAATAATACAGCAAAAAAAGTTTGTTGTCCGTACTACATTATGTGTTACATAAATTTGCCAATTTATCGATGGATGACCGACAGTATATGGAATCGTATTTCATAGAATACATTGGCGATATTGTTGATATTTTGTGGAGGATTTATTTAAATGGAACACTCAGTATACAGGCATATACAGTAACGATGAAGCGCACGGAACGTTTTTAAATGTTGAATAAAAGTCCGGCCAGGAACGTCAGAGCGGAACGAGTTTGGCAGCGCTTTCAGATTCGCGGTGATTTAGCACTTCGCACTGCCGCGATAAATTCGGTGATCTCTTACCCCGGACTGGTTTCGGATGGTTTGAGCGCGTTCCATGTCCCAGTGAATGTACCGTGTTCAACGAAGAGCTGGCATATTTTTTGGAAAATGTACTTCTCTAAAAAATGGCTACTCTTTCGATGAAACAATAATACACCTAGGCCAGAGAGAAGGCTGCTCGTGTTTTTCGCTGTGTATTTTAAAAATAGCCACACTTTTTGAGAAATGAAAATACATTTAGTTGAGACAAAAATCCAAACTGTTCTCACAACGAATTTATCTAAAAAAAAATGGTACCACTTTGAATAAAGCAATAATTCATTTAAATTGAAAAAAAGTGTGACTGTATTTTTCATAATGGAGCTTTTTGAAAAAAAATTGTTTTTAGTTGTTCAAACTGCACTTGGTCAATTTACAAGCGCACCAGAAAAATTGCTGCACGAAAGAATCTGGTTCTACGTGAACGAAATAAACAGCCAGAACAGAAACAAAATCCTCAAAGGGAAAGTTGCGGTGAAGGGTGGCGACAAACGAGAAAAATTGAAAGACGTGGGAAAGAGAGACGAGATCAGAGGATGCAGAAGACGAATAAGAGCGAAAATAAAAACAAAGAGATCGCCGTCCCGAGGTTTACGACAAAAGCTGGACAGCTCTGTGCGAAATTTCGAGTTTCCATTTAAACAGAGCCGCGGGGGTGGACGTGGAGGGGTAGAAGATGTGGGGGGATGAACGTAGAAGGGGAACAGAAGGGAAAGAATCAACCACGGCGGACTTCCGGCGGCGCGCGCGGCGGTCCGGTCGTCGAATCGCGACGTCTGTTTCGCGAAACTCGCCTCGGAATGCTCTATACTCCGCAAACCAGTCTGCAGATAGCGGTTTCGACCCAATTCGCGCATCCGACGGCTCTATTCGCGCACGAGCTTCCATCTGTTCTTCCCTTGTTCCACGTTTCCGGTTTCGCTGGACGACAGTGGGCCTGGACACTCTGTTTAGCGCCGTCCCGCGACGAGATAGCGTTGTCGAACGAAAACATTAATACAGCTCTAATAACTGAACTATTTACTATACTAAGTACTCGATCACATTTCAAAATCGCATAATTTTCTTCAAATCGAACCAAATGAATTTACAGTTTTTGACATGTTAGAATTAGTTTACTGAATGTGAGGTGAACAAACATTCGGAATTGCAACAGAATGTAAAAGTCAGTTTTTTCAACGTTTTTATCGGAGCTCGTAACTAAACTTTAATCAATGTGATTTGTAGATCCATGTCAATTATTAGGTTGGGGAAAAAGAAATCCATCATTTCTCCGCTTGAGATAACGTAAAAATAATGGATTTCTTTTTCCCCAACCTAATATTACAGTGCGCAAAACTACTGGGGAGGGGGGGGGGATTTAAGGGTGGTTCTCCGGGACGATACAAGATGAAAATGAAGAATTAAAAAATTGCGATATCGGCTTGGTTTTTTAGTTACTAACGATTAAAGACCCGCCTAAAATGTTGGTACACGACTGTCGCGCGCGTCTATGACGTACCGCGTACACCTCTGCTAGCCGGATTGCCGCGTTTCGGGGATATTTTAAATTGTTAATTGCTAGAAAACCAAGCCGAAATCGCGATTTTATCATTCTTCAGTCTCGTCTTGTATTGTCATGGAGAACCACCCCAAAAATGTTCTCCCACCGAATTTATATGGCGCAACGAAAAGTCACTTGACTTATAAAAAGTCCTCTAAACTAAAAAAAATAATACATCTCAAATTTAGAAACATTGACATAAAAAAAAATTCCATTCAAATCCCAAATAAACTGGTAACCCATACTGTGGGGAACAATCTTGCATATCGGTCAGGAGTCGTTCTGGGAGGGTATAAATAATTCCTCGAGGACACGGTTCGCCGGTATCTTCCAGAAACGTAGAAACGTGGGCTCGTCCGTGAATGCAATTTTAATTCCGCCAGTAAAGGAAGCGGGGGTGAGGTGCGGAGGGTGTACAGGGGTCGATTTAGCCCTGTTCCTAAATACGATAGGCCAGCAGTCTAGGCTCGGTCCCGGCTCAGTTCCGGGCAACTGCAACTGCAACTGCAACTGTTGCGTTCGATCGCGATCATCCAACGGAATCCCATTGCCGCGGTAAATCGGAGGCACCGATGCGGGCTCGAATAATCGGCGAATCGGACTGATTGATTAAACACGGGCCACGGACGCTCCCTATTGAACGTTTCGCTCGTCACGCCTGCCGATCGATCGATGGAGAGGACGCCTCTCGATAGATCATTGATAGCTCAGCCTCCGACCGTGTGCGATCGAAAGAGAAAGAGAGAGAGAGAGAGGGAGGGATCCTCTCTCCTTTGTTCTACAAAGTCTCTCGCTTCGCGCCAGTTTGATTGGTTTTACTGTTGCATTCTTTTCGAGCGCAGCCGCTTCGAAACCGTTGATTCGTGCATCTGGGTAATTTATTTGCTTGTTTGGTTTTTGGACCGTCGCACACTGCGTGGACAATGGCTAAACATAGAAAAATCAACTTGGTACTTGAAATCTTCGTAAAAGTGTTCCTAGATATCTATTATGAAGTTAAATAATGATGTTTAAATCAATAAGCAAATATTAACTGTGCACTGATATTTCGCCTGCAAGTGAATAGTTTATATTAAAATTCATTTGAAAAAAAAATTGAAGATGAGATTAATGCTTACAATCATTAATCAAATCAATATTATATTTGGCTGCTCTTTTCCTTGTGTAATCAGAAATTGTTGTCTTTTTCCTATGTAATCCAATACATTTGAGCGAGAAAATGCCAAATTCCAAATTTCCATCCTAGGAAATTAGTGGTTCACAAGCTATAATTGTTTAAAGTTGAGCGATTTAAGTATGTAGTGAGCGTGGAGCCGCTAAGTGACTCCCCATTTAGTTTCCCTAGTTGCATGCAAATCGCGGACATAACAGCAAATTTTTGATGAGCCCACACCGAGGCCCGTTCAAACGCGCCACTGACGTAACAGGACGCGTATTACTTCATCGTAACATCGCGGTAATATGCAAAGACATAATGGCCAAGCAGTAAATGCGTTCCGTGAGAACCGGAGCAACGAAACTCGGAACGGTTAGGTTCGTTATTAACTGCCATGGCTTCTCCTGCATACTTTTAACCCCTTCCACGTCTCTCCTTCTTCTTCTTCTTCTTCTCTTCAGTCTAATCTTCATTCAGCCGTTTCCAACGTTGACTTTCTTCGCCAGGGCTAATTAGCGGAATGTCATCCGAACGGCCTCGCAATTAAGGCGTCACGCGCGGCCAGAAATTACCGCTTATCTGATCGGAACCGCAGAAAAGCCGAGCAGTAAATGCGATCCTGATTGCCGAGTCGCAAACCTAAGCCCCTCTTTGCGAAACCGCCGAGACCTTGCCAGGCGGATTATTTTTTTCCGCAGGCGAGACGCCATGCGCCACCTTGAACAACTTTCTTAATTGTTCGCCGGTGTGCACGCGCGGCTTTCAGTATAGTATAAAATGCTGGAAGATTTACGCGATTAAGACGTTGTGTGTCGAGGTTGCTGCTGAAATTATTTTCTTTTGTCACCATTGAAATTATTCGTGTATCGATTAGGGTGGTTGACGAAGTTGAATAGCATTTCTTAACCCAGAGAGGAATTGTGTAGAAATAAATTAGACAAAAATAAATTAGGGGAAACAAACATTTTCTGTTTCAATTACAAGTGGCGGGACTCAAATAAAAGAACTTTTTTTAACCATTTTAAAACGATCTACTGTAAATAATTAACAAATTTAGAGTAGCCGTCAAAAATTAATAATAAAATATTGGATCGTAATAAATCCATGTCCCCACCATCTAAGGGTTAGCAACCCTCCAAAAAAATCAATGCAGAAAATTGCTTCTCCTGGACCAAATTAAATGATAAAAATATGAAATCTGTTCCCTGATTTTTTGTTAAATTTACTATAAATAATCCGAACATGAGATGGCCATAAAAAATTTCTAAATTATTTCTATAAAACATTGGATCGTAATAGATTCATGTCCCCACCGTCTAAGGGTTCACAACCCTCCAAATTAAATAATAAAAATATGAAATCTATTCCCTGACTTTTTGTTAAAACTATAAATAATTCAAAGCTTAAGATGGCCGTAAAAAGTTGCTAAATTATGTCCACCGGACGACGATTCAGACTGGATCCATCTCACCATCGAAAGGTTAACAACCCTCCCGAAAAATCATTACAGAAACTTGCTTTCCCTGATGAAACGGTAAAAACGCGAAGCCTGCGAGAGTAATACAATAGTCGCACACCACCAGGAAATTCCGAAGCTTAGTTTCGACGGTTTCCGATGGAAAAACATTATCGTCCGTCTTGAATCCCAACAGAGAGATATCCGAGCAGTTCCCCGTTCCCCGTGATTAAATCTTGGCGTGCGCGGAATGGTTTCATATGCACGGTCGAATCTATGTATATACATAACTGTAGGAGACCGGGTTTTAAAATTCTCGACCATCCCGCGACGCCGTTTCGCGAGGTTTTAAAACATTGCGATATCACTCGGCAAACGGGGGTGAAACGGAGGTGGTTGGGGGAAGAAGATGGCGGAGAAGGGTAGGGCAGGTTTAACAGCACAGTTCCAACCCTGCTAACGGGTCGAAACGGGCCAAGAAAAAACCGGAGTAACATCAACCCCCTACCCTACACGGCCATTACCATGAAATATACACCGACCCGAAGAGCTCCAACCCTTTATTTCCCAGCAGTACCATCCTCAAAATTTTTGCATCGCTGTACTGAGGCCTCTGCAGTGGGTCATTCGTGACCCGCTATGAAACCCCTTCTAGAATAAAATATATTCTTGTACAAGACATTAACCATTTCATGCTGTATATGTATTGAGTTGTGTCAAGAAAGTAATTTCGGAATTTTAAGGTAAAATAAAACCGAATTTCTTTATACAAGCGATGAACTTTAATCGATAAAATATTTTCTTATTTATTCTTTGTGGCAAAAGATCGTCGATCAAAAGGGAAAATATCTTATTCATTAAGGTTCATTGCTTGAATCTAAAATTGGAATTGAAAAAATACCGAAATTACTTTCTTGCCAACCCCATATTTTAAATATTAGGTGAAGTGAAAAGTTCTGAGCGTTTTTCGTTTTATTTATAAAGCGAATACAATTATATATTTATAAATAAAGCGAAAAACGCTCAGAACTTTTTACTTCGCCTAATAATAACAAAAGAACTGCATACTTTAATTTTACCACTACTTTCGTTGTTTCATACAAATTACAATTACAAATTTTTATAACAATATAAGCTCGAATGACGAAATTTATTAAATAATTTCTAATGGGAGCATCCTTGTGTAATTTCAATAATTGTGAAACAAGACTCCTGTAAATCCCAATAAAATTTACTTGAAACTTAATTTTTAATGAGCGGTGCGCCCCTCGCACGTCTAACCAGACCGTGTTAATTACACTGATGGGCTGACAAGATTACCTTCGAAGCCCGCGATATTCCAGGCAAACCGAGTAGCCAGGTCGTTCGGTCAAAGTGCATCGATTATAAGGAAACTCCAGTGAAATTAGCTCACCAGTGACCCTCGGACGATTTACACTCTACACCGTCGATGCGCATTGTTCCGAGGCATCGATAGCCGGTTTCGGGAATCCTGACCGGCTGTCATCTCGCAAATTGTTCTGACGCGTGTCCGATCGAAGTCAAGGAGCTGCTCGACACCGTGGCGGATCCTCTGTTGTCCGGTGTTTGTTGACGCGCGAACGTTATTGGTGGGACACGCTGCTTGTTAGCACTGCACAGTATCGATTCAATGGCAGGCCTCGCAATGACAATCGGCTTCAATCCGGCACGCCTCGAGCTCTCCAGCTGCAATTTGCGAGCAATTGCATACGCCTGCAATATTCAGACGCAAATCCGACGAACGAGACGAAACCGAGAGTCTGGGACGGCGATCGGCCGGATTAACCCTGTGGCTCTTGTTTGCACGGGTCGAGAGTGACCCGGGAACGATTTCTTTAAACACTGATCACCCTTGGCAATTTAGGTCTTGCAGAAATTCTTGTGGAATTCAAACATATTAATTTTATTCATTTGAATTAACCCTCATTTCACGAACTCAATCTGTCCCTCGGTGTCAGATTGACACAGGGATAAAAGATCGAGGAAATAACAAGGTAAACCGTTATTTTTCGGTGTTTTTCTATTAAAATTGATGAGTTGAACATTTCCATCTTAGGTTATTCGGTCATGTGTTTCCCATTAAAAAGATTAAAGCTACGAAGTTTTAGGCAACCTTGCCTACAAAAAAACAGAACAGTATAACTTATTTCGGGAAAATAAGGGTTAAATTAAATTTATAAGCAAAGAACATGCGTGGGAGAGATCCAAAGCTATGTGAACACTGGAGTAATGCGAATGGCGAGTCGCAGTGCTCACCATTCTTTGATCCAGTAGGATCCAGTTGGATCAGGTCTCAATTTTGACTCCTGGACTGTTAGGTTTTTTTGGTGGGTATGGGCCCCCGGTACATTCGAGAGTACCGTGTCGAGCCCCACACTTTCCCCTCGACCGTCATCTTTAGGGGGGATGTTAGTGCGTCAATGCATTTTTTTCCTAACAGTCCTTAAACTTAAAAAAAGTTTAGTATACTTAAAAAAAGATATGAACCTATAAAAACAGAATACTTAAAAAAAGAATGATTTGCCGAATTGATGAAATTTTTAGAACAAGGTGACAGATTATGCATAGGGTGACATGATATATAATAATATAAACTTAAAAAATGATATATAATAACATAAACTTAAAAAAGTTTTGTGTCAAATTAATCGTGACAGACTTTTTCAAGATCAAATTATTTTTTACTCATCGAGAGGAACAAGCTTCTCGGAGTAACCATCGGTCAGAATTGAATCGTTCTCTTAAAAATTGACGTTAAAATACAAATAACATATAAACTGATTTGATTTAAAATCACATTACAACAACGTAACGTAATATAATAATAGATCAATTCTGAATTCCAATTCTGATAAAATCCGTTTAAGACTGAATAAAATTCGGTAATGTATTAAGTGACGATTTTACACCCTGTTAATGGCACAAAAGTTATTTTTCTGCTCCCTGCACTGAACGAGAAAAATTCCTCGAAGACATCTGTTAATTAGACTATGGAGTTCGCCGAGCAGTCGAGTTATTCGTGATTAATCCACCGCTGCAGAAGAAGGGGGACTTTAAGTAGGATTCGCAGCGACGTCGGAAGTTTCGTTTACGATCGCGGGTAACTTCCGGGGAAGCGCCATAAATTCGCGTTATCGAAAGTTCCGTAGCAGAACGCGAGAAAAGGGACGATAAAAAGACAAGCGCACTCGCACTGGAGCAATAACTATCCTGCTCGAGAGAAAAAAGAACAAACGTGTTAGCTGTGAATGAGAATCGACGACTCTGAGAATGGAGGATGCAGTAGTGCAAGGGGGGATGGAGTCAGGGGTGCAACCGGGGGTGCAAACGGAGGCGGTTTCTGTGTAACCCTCGGACAATGAAGAGAACTCTAATTAGCCTGGCACTGCAGTTCGATGGTCCTTGAAACTCACCTCGTCCCGGTCGAGTCTTAATAGTTTGCAACAATAAATTCCTCGAATTACCGCGGGAAATTGCCCTGCCCACAGTCTCGCTTTCGTGTCGCCTTCCACCGCGAAAATAATGACAATCGAATCCGCTAACGACTCGTAATTCGTTCTCCCATTATTGCGGAAGTTTATTTTCGAAAAACAATTTTTAAAAAATGTGTTTAAATCCTTGGCTGTCAATCGTAAATTCTTACATTGCCAATGGTGTTCGATAGATTTTTTCAATTAGTTTAAAATTAAAAACAATCCTGTTTTCTAGAATTACAGAAAATTTTCATTTTTGTGTAATGACTTGAAAAATTGTAAAAGAGGGTTCTCTCGCATTTTTGCGAGTTTCTCTGGGAGTTTTACCTGCATAGGTGAACCAGTTGTACCATGGACACACCTGAGCACATGTAGCTTGCCTAATGCGGTCGCCGCAATAAAAAACGACAAGAGCCGCTGCAATTTCCGACGTGAATCTTAATGCCTGCAAATGTCCTGAGCACGACACACGGTGGCGACGTTGCGCGTCCCAATTTTACCGCAAGCCGTCCTGTGCCAGGACGAGGCTGCGCCTCGCATAACTTACGTGTGCATTGCTCGCGAATCCGTCGCACGGAAAATCAGGGGAATTGAAGGAAATTGTTACGTACATTGCCTTCCTTGTGCAACAATCTCTAACTTGGAAAGTCTACTAAATATGTGTGTCACTAATTCCTTCCAAAGCGGAATAAAATTTTCATTAGAAAATGCATAGGCATCCGGTAGATATCAATTTTATTTTTCTTCTAGGAAATAATGAGCAACGAAGAAATTCGAATCATAGCCACGAAATAAATTTCAGCACAATTGGTTAACTATAATTAAATATTTTATTTGAAATATTTTCACCATTTTGCATTTTATCTGTTCATGCTGATCACGAATACATAAATCAGTAGTCCAGTAATTAACTTTATGTGTTCCACATGATGTTTAAACACTAAAAATTTTACACACTTCTAGTTAAGATCCTATAAAATAAATTTTTTGAATTCCTTAAGAATATTTTCACCGTTTTGCATGTTATCTATCCATGTTCATCACGAATACATAAATCAGTAGTCCAGTAATTAACCTCATGTGTTCCACATGATGTTTAAACACTAAAAATTTTACACACTTCTAGTTAAGATACTATAAAATAAACTTTTTGAATTCCTTAAGAATATTTTCACCGTTTTGCATGTTATCTATCCATGTTCATCACGAATGCATAAACCAGTCCAGTAATTAACTTTAAACATTAATATAACTAACATAAATTTATGTAAATAGTTAAATTAATATAAATTTAACATTAAACATTGCATGATGTTTAAACAGACTATACAACTAGTTAGCATCGTACAACAATTTTGTTGAATTCCTTAAATATTTACACTGTTTTGCATTTTATCTATCGATGTTGATCACGAATGCATATAACATTAGGTAGTCTAGCAATTAACTTTATATTCCACATGATTTTAAAACAGTGTAAAAACCTGATCGCAGTTAAGATTGTACGAGATCGTTCAGCAGAGAGAGTGAAGATTTTATCAGATTTTATGCACTGTGACTGCACAATGATTGCTCCAACGTGATCGTTCCAGTGACCAGCATGAAAAATGCACCGTCCGAACGTATTCAAAACTGACGATAGCGTTTGCTCGGCTGCGATGGAACTAATTTCTACTCGGTTAGGGTAGATTATCGAATTTGCGGTTCACCAGCGTGACGTGTATCGGTGTACAAGCTCACGGTAGTCGGATTCCACTCGCAAACCCGCGGGCGTCGAACACCCTGCAACGTAACAACGAACGGGCCAACTTTCTCGCTTAATCAGAACGGATAGTTTCGCAAGGCCTCGAACAACAGACGACAGGTTCGTTAAACTTTTCCGGCGAGAACGGGTGCCGTTTAAGAGCACTCTCTGTTTCTGTTCCACAAAAAAGAAGTTCTTTAAGGAATTCTGCCTATCAAACATTTAAATCAAGTGTCCTTCATACCCTTTCTCACATCGAGAACACTTTAGGAAACGCGTGAACAATATTTCCAGCGAGTGACATTTCTTAAGAATTTTTTTTCCATCTAACATTCAAATAAAAATTCTGTCAATTTTTTTGGAAAGAATTTCTATCTGTGAAACATTCAAATAAAAATACGACGTCAACATTCAAATAAACAACTGGATGGAAATCCATTCTCCAAAATATCTAGATGTTATTTTGAAGAACACATCGTGAAATTGTTGGCCTAAGAAAATTAATTACTTGAACGAGCAACAATTTAAGTGGCACAAAGCCGAGATCAATTCTCTTTTAAAATTGCACAATAATGCCCTCCAATTGTAGAAAGATTAAGGAATTTGCTGTCATGTGCAAGGTTCCCTACGTGCCGGACATCCGTTTGAAGTACACAGGCGAACATAACGTAATTACAAACTCGGAACGCGCTCCCACTATGTCATCAGATTGCCGGCGTTCTCTACCAACTGCGATTTGTTAGTTAATAGAGCGACTGTAAAGCAAGCGACCTTGCACCCGCCCCGGTGCATCTATTTTAAGAGACTCGAGTCGATCGACTTTATAAAGCCGGGGAAGCCGAAGAACTCGTGCAGCATAGTCTTTTCATCGTGTCAGACACGACGGTAGACTTGAATCGCCCTTTAATTCTCTATCGAATCGGGAGATCGCCGAGATTGCCGGCCTTGAACTCCAGAATCTTTTGTGAAAATTTGTTGAAAATTTATTCAAAATTCAATAAAACAACTGGCAAAAATCGTACAACAAATGTTAAAACCTTCCTGTGAATGGATAACATTATTCTTAAAGTCTGTAGTGGTTTCTATCGCTTGAAAAAATTTTGCTAGATTTCCAAACACGTTTTTCCAAGCCCTCGTGCTGTACTTCAGATTGTTGTAAAATTATCGGTACAATTTCCTTGCAAAATTCAATAACTCGGCTAAAAAAAATCGTACATCATATTTTAAGGTGTCATTGGAAAGCGGAAGCTTCAATCTTCAAACATGTGGTGGATTCAATCGCGATAAAAATTTTACGATGCTTTTAAACATTTAAATTTATAGCGTTTTCGAGGCGAAACATGTCTGCAGTTTTCCACTCGCAGCATTACGCAAAAACTAATCACAATTAAAGGAGGGGCTGCAAATATAGAAGTTCGAAGCTTCAAAATGATACTAAGCTCGTTACTGTGCGATTTTTTCCGACGAAATGGCAACAGGTTAAATGTAAACAATTTTTCGAATATTTTTTCAAGCTTCCCTGATTGGAAATCGAAATAAATTGTAAATAAATTGTTATAAATTCTTTGTGAAACTTTTGTGTTGTGGTCAGAAGCGTGCAGACTCGTCTTGGTCACCGGAAACCTTAGACAACGCCGGAATTTACGTAAGAAGAACGAAGGGGTTGCAAACTTGATTAATCCGGGTTGTTTAATGGGTCAAGTTCGTCCCGGTAAGCCGCGTTGCGTTACGTCGCTGTTCCCCATCATCGAATGGCTCGTCGATCAGCCAACAATCGCCTGGAATATCAGCTCGAACTACCCTAACATCCTAATGAAACGAAAACACTGGTTCGATGGTGATTCGCGGGCAATTGTTACTGTGTTTTCATTTGCGATCACTCCACGTCAGCTGTCTCCGAGTCAGGCATTATTAATGAGAAGGACGTTCCGCGATCAATCGTTTCATAAGTTCATCCATTTTCCACTTGACCTAAAAGACTTATTATACTTCAGTTGCCCTTGCACGTTGTGCGAACAATTCGTACATTTTCCAATGGCATTCTTTGTCTAAAAATTTATGAACTAATTCTTGTGTTGATATGAGATGTATGTTCAAAAAAGTTTATACATTTTAGAATGGAATTGTTTGTCTAGATTGAACAATTAATTCCTGTTGCATTTTGAAATGTTTCTTCGAAGAAGTTCATACATTTAAGAATGAAATTTTTTGCCGGATTAAATTTTTTGTCCGATTAAAATTGAACGATTAATTCTTGTGTAAGTTTGAAATATTTCACCAAGAATTTATACATTTTAGAAAGGCGTTGGTTGTCTGAAAATATAAATTGATTCTCGTGTTATTATAAAACGTTCACGCGTCTTATCATGGAATTATTTCCCTAGATTTAAGAATTAACTCTTGAGCCAATACGAGCTACTTGTTCATAAAATTGACCTATTTTCAGTAAAATTTTAATAACCTTCTCAGCACTGAGCATATTAAAACCGTTACTCCCCTTCACAATTACAGTTCCCCAAGGATCGAACTCGACGAAGCCGAGGGACCTAACCGAAAAGCAACAGCACTACCAAGCGAACGGTGAAGAGGGCGATAAACAAGATGTTCGGCTAGAATGGCGGCAAGATCGAAGGGGATGGCAGCGAGCCCGAAGAAAATTGGCGAAACAAATCCCCGGTTGGCATCGTGTTTGATCCCTCGAGACGGATTGAACGAAAAAAGGATCTCCGTTTGAAACCCGTGCAAGGATCAGCAGCAAGAAGCTAAAGGAACCGAGAGGAAAAAAATTCTGGCGCCAAGTGTTTCGCTGGGAACAAAGCCCAGTTGACTTTCGACTCTCTGGCAAGCTTCTATCCTCGTCCTCGACCAAAAACGTGCTACACGGCTCCGCGTTTTTCCTGTTCGAGTTTCCCCCCGCCGAAAAAGATCAGCGAGCGAGCTGGAGAGTGAGAGAGAGAGAGAGAGAGAGAGAGAGAGAGAGAGAGAGAGAAGAGAGAGAAAAACATTTTTTCGCGGAACGTTGAAAGAGAAATATTTCACGCGACAACGAGGATGTTTATCCATCTCCTGGGCTGCTCCAGGAAAACTGTTCCGACGTTTTCATTCTCGTTTATTTCAACAGCGCAGCTAGCTTACTCGCTACGTCCCGTCGAAACTGTCATTTTTTTTCACTGCCTTTGTTTTTCAAATATAGGCGAGACACGTTACAAGGCCACTGTTTATTTTTCCAAGCGGAAGAGAGCTGCTGAAGACGCGAGGATTCGACGACGTTTGAATTTCCCGCTCAGAGAGCGTGGCGCGCGATTCGAATCGAATGACGCGCGCGGAAAAGTGAGCAGAGCAAATGATGAATTATTGAACGGCAGTCGCCAGCGACAAGCTTTGAGAATGCCGCGTGTATTTAGGAAGATGATGCCCTTGGGTCTTTATTTCGGACAACCTTGAGCTTCTTTCTTATTTCGGCAATGCGGAAATTTACATAATGACGAGTCGACCTTTTGATCTTGAAATTTAAAGTCGAAGTTAATTAATAGAATATGCATAGATCATTTCTTTACACTATGTACGAGTTCAGACAGCAACGCTTGAATCGTCTTTTGACGTTTAAACAGCTTCCCAGCGCGGACACAATTTGGAAACGATCTTCCCGCGATTAGGGGACGCAGCTGTTGCTCGAGGGGGAATTATTTAACCGCGCGACCAACGACCGTGGTCGCGCGACAGAGCGGTAAAAGCTGCGCGTTAAAAGTCGAGCGAGCTTGCGGAAAGTCGGCCACAAGTTATCAAAATCCAGAGGGCGAACGATGCTCACCGGGGCGTTGCACGTGAACAAGAGAACAGAAGCACACCGGTTTTTCTTTTTGGTAGCAGTATGTAGAGCGTTTCGTGGACATAGTTGCCGGCAACTTGTTTTTCAAGGCCTGTGCCAGCTGACCGCGTGACGTATGCATCGTCCAGCGCTCTTTTAATCGCGTGTGACCTACATACAGTCGCTCGTCTTCTGTTTACCCGAACGGTCGGTCGGGGCAACAGGAAATACCGGAATTTCGATAATTTCAACCCCTTTCCGCCTCTTCTACCCACCGAACCTACATCCCCTATCACCCCTGCGAGATTGCTCTAATTCGGCAAAGTACGCTTCTACCGTTGCCCAAACGCAGCCGCGGAAAGCTTTCATTTATCTAGCCCGGTAGACCGGAAAGTTCTGGCCGCCGTCAATGGCCCGGCACCCATTCTCAGTCCTCTTGTAGCCTAATCTCCACTGCCTAATGCGATCCTAAATGCTATCCCTAAACGGAACGCCGTTCAACCGCTTGGAGATCGATAGCAGAGTCTCTTCGACACCATTCGTTTTCTACCCTCGGACGTTAGTTTTCTTGGACTTCCTGCAAGCACTAGATCCAAATTTTGTTAACACTAAACCCACCGAGCCTTAAAAGTTCCCTTATAAATACATGTTCCCTTATAAAAATGACAAGATTGATTTTAGTTAGACTATCTGCAGCTCCTATTGTAATATGTGCTCCACTAAAGATATCTATACAATCATTTCTTATGACATTATTTTTATGATATCAATAATCGTAAAATAAAAAATCTGGATTCATGCTGGGCGATCAACATGTTAAAACTCCAGCTTCAGTTGGAAGAATCAGCTTAGTTACTACATCATTTAAGAGACATTGACTACAATTTTTCTAAATTCTACATAATACAGAAATGTTTGAAATTCGAGGATAACAACGAAAACTAATTAACGTATACACACGTTATTAAACATGGCTCGATCGTTACACAGTAATATTTACGGCGCCATAAATCTGCTTTTCATATTCCTTTGTAACACATTATTCTTCGTTGTGAAGCAAAATATCAGGTTCAAACCTCATTCATCAAATCGTCGTTAAACTTTTATACAATTTGCATGCAAGTCGAAAAATTTGTTGTAACTTTGACAGTATTTATGACAAATGCATCTGCGGAGTCCAATTAATCGCAGCATGATCGCGATACTAGAAAAAGTTCAAACTATCTCACGATAAAGCAACACCTCCATCGAGCTGAAGAATATTCTCCCCCTTTCGAAACAATGCAGTTGCAGGAATGCAAGCTCTCCTCTGCACGTACAATTAGGAACGGTAGAGCTTTTATTGCTCCAACAATTTCGCGTGTTTCACACCCGCTTGCGTCTACGAGTAACCTGCGTGATGGTGTGTTACTCGAGTCTGATAAAACAAGTTCAAGTTAGGAGGTGTATGAATTAATTCGTGGCCCGTTACTGTAATTTAAAGTGGAACCATTTACACCATCATGTTGGAGATTCATTAATTGAGCCGTCAATTACTTGCGAGATGAAATGAATAACATAAATCTAGAGTACTTTGAAAACTGCAGAGAGTTTTACTTGTTTAATATTTTCATTCAATTTAATTGTCCTAGAAATATTAAATGTTGGGAAAAACTATCAATCGAAAGGATCCTGAATAAATTTTTCATTCTTTAAATTATTTAAATAACGAATCAGTATCAATTTGTTCGATGGTAATTTGATAATTCTTTAGCTGGAAGATTCACAATTTTTTATTTAATTACTGTAAAAATTATATTTTACTACAATTGTGCAAGAATAATTCATTTAAGATCCAAATAAAATGATTTTTTATTTCGATAAATCGAGATTTTCTCAAAAACGTCCTATAATAATAGAATTGCAACTTACATCCTCGAGGCTCGGGGCTCCAGCAAACGGATTAAGATATTAACGAATTAACGGGAATTAACAACAGTTTCAAGTTCGTCTTCAGTTGCGTAACGCCCTCTCTTCCCTTCTGTCCAACAGAGAATGGCGCAACTTTGCGTCAGCCGTGGGTATCGCTTCGTTAACGGGCAATCTTGGCAACGATATTTTTCGAGGTCGTACACACGATCGTAAACAGGGGTCAGCTAAACATTAGTCGACGGATAAACAATTATATAATAATTATATAATATATATATAATAATTGTATAATATATATACACAATTATGTAATAATAATTAAATAATAAGAGTAAACAGCCGCCATAATGCCACTTTGAATTTCGTCGCTTGTAATCCGTTTCGCCGTGACAATTTGCGTTTGTGCGCTCCATTGTTTCTGTGGAGTATATTCGTCAGAGGAGACAATCAGTGTTAACAGTTGTATTTTATGAACGAAATAAAATAAAAATCTCATTAACCTTTTAAGCGAGCAACTTCTATCTCGTGCGAATCATTGTACAAAATAGAAATTGCTTACCTGAACTTGCAACGAACTGGAGTAAATTATACATTTATTTTCTCTTTTAATGAGTCTAATTGGTTGAAAACAATCTAAAAATGTCGTTAAATTCTTTGTGATGTTTTTTCTATTTTATGCTTATTTCACTCATATTATTCTTAATAAAAATAAAACACGCGCAACGAAACAGTGTACTGCAAGCTCGTATATTTCATCATACAGTACAACCTCATTTATCTCGTTCATTTTATCACGCAAAAAAATGTTGAATTTTACATTACGAGGAAGAATAACGTGTTACAGAGGAATATGAACAGCAGATTTATGGCATCGTAAATATTACTGTTGTTAGTTATGAACGTGCTGACTTTGATCGGTGTAACGATGTCAGCCATGTTTAATAACGCGTGTATATGTTAATTAGTTTTCTTTCGTATCCTCGGATTGCAAACATTTCTGTATTATTAATTATTAATTTCGTAACCAAGCTGGACTGTAATAATTATTATATTGCAGATAAATGTAAATTGATAACAATTGCTCGTTGACCCCTTGCCGTACCATTCTCGCTCTACAGTTATAGTGATTAAAACGTGTTCATTCTCAAAAATGTCGCAGAAGCTAGAAGAAAATTTATATTTGTTGTATGGCTACATTTTTTTTTATTAATTACAAACGAATCAAATTTTATTTCGTCTAAAAAGAAACGCGTAACATTCATATTTGTTAGACTTTGTTAAAATTTTCATGACGAGTCTGATTCGTTAACACATTGCCGACCGGTGATTATTGCATAATTTTGAAAAATCTATGGTTCATGGCTGAATACTTTTTAATGGAAACCTCAACAGTGACAGCAATTTTTGTTGTGAACTAACAAGTCATCCTCAATAACGTCATCTAATAGTCTCATTTAAGATTGCAATGTAAATGAAAATTTCTATACTTTCTTTTGGTACAGCACGATTATTGAAAATCCTATTAATAGGCTTCTTATTAATTTTTTGGATTCTTAACGTATTCTAATTGTTTCATTTAAGACTGCAACGTAAATGAAAATTTCTATACTTTCTTTTGGTACAGTACAATTATTGAAAACTCTATTAATAGGCTTCCGGTAGGAAAAGTGTTAAGATTCGGCAAGGGGTTAACCTCTGGAGGACAATTTCGTGTTGGTCGTCAACCACTAGAGAACAATTTAATTCATAAATTCTGCCTCACAAAAAACAAAAATAAAATTCATTCCGAAAAATCTACAATGGTGATTACAACCATCCTCGACTGCCACAAGTCAGTACAGCTCGATGAAAGCGCATGAACGACTGGCGGTCAGCTGGCACCCTTTAATTGGCGATGTATGAAGCCCGCATCGCTCGCCACAAATCATTGGTCTGCCGTCGAGGGAGTCCAAAAGAGAGAGAGGAAGAGAGAGAGAAGCCAGTAAAAGCGCGATTAACTTCGGCTCGGCATTCAATTATCCGCGGCTCGTTAACGTGGCCATCAAAAACTCGGTGAGCAACAGATTGCGAGAGAGTCCCCCCGGAGGAAGCGGCATGAAAAGACGGGGGGGGGAGGCACACGGCTCCTCACTCCTTCTTTTACACCCCCGCACGACGGAAAATCTCCTCCGGGCGATCTTTCCTCTCGCAGAAAGGAGGGATTAGTCAAAGGCGGAGCTCGCTGGCTCGCGAACGAAATTTTCAAGAGCGATCTTTTGATCCGCGACCGGGTGCTCCACGCTTCCGAGGACACGACCGACTGATTTAGGTCGTCGAAGGGACCGAGACGGCGAAATGAAAGTAGGCTAACTTTGTCGGAATGGAAAAGCGACCGCCAACGATCCGCTGTGGATCGTGCATCTCGGAGTCTGCGAATTCATTCATCGTTTCCCCGTTTTCTGTAAAGAAACGCTTACTATAACGACGGCTTAGCTACTATGGCAACACGGACGGTTAAACCTTGTCTTGAACGATTGTTGCGATTTTCCACGGAATTTTCAACTTTTAATATCAGTTTGATAATGAAAAATCTTTACATTTTTTAAGAGAACGATCGAGTTTTGACCGATGGTTCCTTCACCACTTTTTGGTAAAGAAATTTTTGACCTTTTGACCTTGACATTCAAGGACAAGTTTGCACGCCTTTCTTACATCAATTTCTACTTCATCATTTCTGTAAAATTTACCAATAATAATAAGTAATAATTGCACATTATCGCAAGCTTGCGATATTCCAGACTGCTTTCGAAGATTTATCAATGCATAAATTTAGCTGGCTTCAACTTTAACCTGGTTAAAATAGTTTAATCGGACCGTGTTTATTATTCACAAAATATTCAGTGTTATAAATTCATGCATAAATTTAGGTAATAAATCGAATCGATGAAGCACAGATTACGTGTTTTGGGGACCGGCGAATTAATTCTTCATTCCATTACATTTTTGGAAGGTGTTTCCAGGGATGTCACCGATAATTTTTAGCCGATTATTCACCGAAGTACGAAATCCCATCGAGGTCTCATTGAAACAAATTCCTGCATTTATTCCGCGTTTATTTTCGCCTCGGATTAATTGAAGCCGTGGATATCCCACGGTGTAAAATCCTGGCCCATCGATCGCTTTAATTGCAGCGAACCTGTCCGCGTTCCGTTAACAATACTGGCCAACAGTTTTTTTCGGTTTCGGACGAGCGAAATCGAATACTTTCGGAAAATTGCGGAACAGTCGGCCGATACGCTCTGGGAAATTCGGCAAAATATTTTTACCGCTACATTTTCCAACATTTCATTCCCTACGCATAGCATAATCACGTATTCTAGTCCAGGAGGCGTAGTCTTCAAAAAGTGCTAAAAATTTTTATGCAAAACTGTGTCTTCGATCTTCGGAATTGTTTCAGACCTGATGAAACACATTCAAATCGAATGACCCAGGTCTGCATAAAGTTTCCAATGTTTGGCTCTGTCAATTTATTTTTGTGACAACAGGAAAATTGCAATAAAAGGAAAATTCCCGTTTTACTATTATTGCGCCCGATTTATGCGACTCTCGACCGACATATCGCAGCATCGGCGGCGTAAATTCCGTCAGGTTAATCGAGAAAAAAAAACGGTTCCGCCATGGCGGCTGTACTCACTGTGAAGATGATCGTCGATCCTCGCCTGAAGCATGTTGAAGCTCGAGCTCGGCTGATAGGGCTGCTGATCGCGAATACCGCCGCACGCGAACTGATAAAAGTCCTTGCAAGGATCCACCCCCTTCTTCATGAACGCCACCATCCGCTTCGAGGCTTCCTCGCAAGCTTTCGACTCGCAAACACCCTCCGGACCATCCCGCTCCCTGATGCACGCTTCGTCCTGGAAAATTCAAAGTCGTTTCCCGTCTTTATCGCGCCGCCATTCTTCGGGGACTCTTTATGGTGGCGAAGCGAATCCCCACTCTCTAATTGCGTTCCTATTCCTCAAAATATTTTGCCGCCCTTCCCCATCTTTATCCTCAAACTCTCTCTCTATAATTCATTTAAAATTTTATACTTTGATTTTAGTGTTTCTTCATTTTCTCAAACAGCTTTTGGGGGAATGGAGCCTTACAATTTTTTATAGTTGCAATTAGATTAAAATTTTTTGACCTCGTTGCTGGGTGACAGAGAAAATTTATATTCATCTTATGCAGTGCTAAACAAAATAATAAGACAATTCTGAAAATATTTCAACACCAAATTTACAAATTTTTAAAAATCGTCCATGTTTAAATGGTTATAATTTTGTTAAAAAAGATATCGCAGCACAATAAATTTGACTCGTTTCGGAACGTAAAGCGTGTACTTGAGAATTGACTAAAACCGAACCTACTCTAACAAAATATTGTTGAAATAGAACCCAATTTTTTTATTCAAACAATGAACTTTAATCAATAAAATCTTTTCCATTTTGTTCGATGATCTTTTGCCATCTTTCTGGTAGCTTCACAATTCCGCGCTCATCAAACTCCTGGTCCTAATCGATAAAAAACTGATCTCAAATGAAAATATCAAAATTAATTCCTTGCCAACCCAATATAGCCTAAAATTCCTCGAACAGGACACCTATTTATTCTTCAGATTCAGAGATTTGGAAGAAGCTCGTCACTCCAGAGATCTGATCAAGCATCTATTCATTTCCGAGCGGAGCATCAGCAAATTCGTACTTTTCGAAATTTCTCAAGATATGATATCTCGCAGTTCGAAAGCTAACTCGGGAACGTTTCCAGGCGGCATCCTCGGAACGAGGTCCCCATTTCCCCGATAACAAATGCATTTGCCCGACGAACCCATTCAAAGCGTCCCATTCCGCGTTTTCTTTCAGCGATTCGTCTTCGTACGACGCCGTTCGCTCCGCAGTTCGACATTTAAACGGACCGAAGAAACGAATGTTTTTCCCGCGGTTCATTCAATTCGGCCGAAAGGAGTTAGAGGTCGCGGTTGGCCCTCTGTTCCGGTTTAATGCGACGACATCCGTTCTTTGGTAACCGAAAACCGCGTGTCTGCTGAACGAGACGAATGGCAAATCAAGGAAACTTCTTCGAAGATAAATAACCGAAAAAATTACGGAGAAATCGTGGAAGTCCCTCCGAGGTCCAATGAACATTGCTGATCGTCAATCGAAGAAGAATTATTAGGCCATTATTGCTAAAAGTACATACCGGTGTTCAAATTATTAGCTTGATTTTTACTAGTTTCGTTTTTTGACTGTTGCGTTAATTTTTACGTCATGTATAGTCACTCGATTGATTCATTTCTTGACTCTATTCAGTCTTACACAAACGTGAAAATTGGTGGCTTGTTATTTCTGGAATTCATTTTACGCAACATGAACATTGATCCATTTTAATTGTAAGACAACTTAACTATTATATTAATACAACTCAAATATTATCGGGACTATGCAACTACTTGCGTTAATTTTTACATAATGAAAATTGACCCATTTGTTTCATTTTTTTGACTGTTTCAACTCTATGACTGTACAATTAATTTTCACGTCATAAACATTGACTTCTTTATTTAATTCTCTGAATGTTGCACCATTTTTTTACGGTATTGTTTTACACTATTTTCACAGCTCTTTGCGAAATCTTAGCTTCGACTGTCGCTGAAAGGAAAACCGTTGATACCCCGAAAAGAAACCAGGGTCCCCTCGTCTCTACAAACTATTTAGGTTAGGCCCCGCTGGTTAGGCCTCTCGAAACAAAGTATCAAATGGGATACTTCGAAATCTCTGTTTAGAAACGATTCTGAGATCGTTTCATCTTCGTAATCTCTGTTTATTAATACGATTCTGAGATCGTTGACTCATTTTTGACAACGAACAATAAGTTCACTGTGCTGGTCGCTTATTGATAGTCCAACGTACACAAACAAGTTTGAACAGAATATTTTAAAAGTATTAACACGAGGGCCAAATAAATTATTTCAATTCTGTCGATCATCTACAGAGTCCACAGCGGTTTTTGACAGAGATCTGTGATAGTTGATCTCGTCAAAGGAAAATTCTATGACTGTCACAACCAGAAAGGGCTCCGAGGTTGTCGTCGATCGCGTACAGAGAGCATAACGTTTTTTCGACAGTGATAAATGATCCTCAGAAGCCGAAGAAGCTTCGTAGATAAGTGAAATTAATTCCGACGTGATCTTCTCCTTCTCTTATCGGTATTAAATTCCCGGAGCTGATGGAAACTGCACGCCGAGAAAGAGAGCGCGGGAAATAGATATCCATCCTCGAGGCGCCAAGTAAAATAGATGACAGCCGATGCCGGGGAACTAGTTTCATGGAGTTCCGCCAGATAAGCTTCTACCCAGTTACATTAAACTAGAAAGATCGGCCCGGAGAGTTCAACTTTCGGATCGTGACGCCTGCTTGCACAATAACCACTGGGATTTTCTCTCCGAAGCAGGAAAATCGGTGATTCCACAAAGAGTAGACTGAAGTAGAAATGAATTGGTCAAATACAAAATTGTTCAACTAATTATGGTTATTCGTCCGTAAATTATTAGTTGTTTGTAAACAAGTAAATGTACAATGTACCTTGAACCTTTTGCAGGGTCAAACGATCTTTTTCATTGCATCCCATAGTACACATCGCGGGAACAAACGTCTCAAAGGAACTATAGGTCTCAAGTCAACTGTTCTCTTAAGGACGCATTACACTTTCTCGGGTTGGATAAATCGACTGTTTATAAAGTATCCTATTGGAACGTATCATATTTCATTAACATTCTCTGAAGATATCAGAGGAAAATTCGAAATACTTTCGAAGTTATAGATGATTATAGCAGGCATAGCTGATTGAACGTAAGTTGATTTTGTATGTGAAAATTCGTTTGCCAGAACTTTTAACGCGTTTTTTCTCAAAACAACGTTTTCGTAATCGGCAAGCATGATAACTTAAAAACCACTTAACCGATCGGTCTGAAATCCTAATATGTTCTGCTACACAACAATAGCCTCAGTATATAAGACCAGAATAAATAAGTTTGGTTAATTTTTTCATCAATTTTTAACTTTCTTTCGTAGGAAATGCTATTTTTTGAGACCACCAACTTTGGAGGTCCACCAATTTATGAATTTTTGCTCGAACAAAATAATCGTGGTCTATATACTGGGGCCTTTTTCTAAGGATAATTTTTTTTCCAAGTGAGCCGCAATCGTGCACCCAAAAACCCATAGAAAATCATTTAGAAAATTATATAAAATTTTTTTCTTGTATTTGAAGACTTAAGATATATGTCAAAAAAAAATTACGGACTCAAAAAATGTTTTTTCATTACTTTATCAGTCCCATAAAAATTATTCAAATTTTCAACCAAGAAAGTGTAATGTCCCCTTAAAAAACAACTTGTCACCACAACAACATATCACTTTGAAACACCCTGTAGGAATAAATTGCTGTGAATTAATGTATACACCTGTCTCTTTCAACAGTGCATGTTGATTTCTTGAATTTTTTGAGATTGCAGGATTGCCAGCCAACCGGCTGGGGTAGAATACAGTTCGAAATTAAAATTCTTCGTGCGTCTTCGAATAATTTCCCTGTGTTTGGAAACTTCTTCCCGGAGAAATCAAAGGCGAATCGCTCGGAAAACCGAATCAGAACGTTCGCGCGTGCCGTGAATCAGCCTGTAGGCAGAATAAATTCGCTGGTTGATCCCGATGCGTTCCGGAGGCTGCGAATCCGAGCGCATTCCCCCGGTTGACATGGAAATCTGGCCTGAGGGTTGTGGAAGCTAGGTTGAAGATTCTATTTCCAAGGGTCTCGCGGTCGTACGAGACGATTGCTTGATCGGGATCGACGTCTCTCGCGAAGGAACTTCCATTAACGCCGGCACACTAGGTGAACGTTAGCGAGTTCCGCGAGCTCGCCGCATAGTGTGCGCGCCGATTTGTAATTGAACCGAGCAACCATCTACGCATCTAATCGATACTGCTAGAAAAAGTGTAACGAAAAATGATCAAAGTCGAGATTCGACACCCTTGGGGATCTTTGATCATTTATTTGCAAAATTGTCCCAGTTAAATCCTTTTGGTAGTACAGTATTCCCGCGATTGTTGTGAGAACCTCGGAGGTATCGAGTCTCAGAAAAGGAAATGGTACTACGAGTTTTTACGTGTGCGAACATAGACTTCTTGAATAACTTTTCCAAGGGTAAACGACGATCCTGGGTAAACAACGGTGCTAAGCAGGAAATTGTTGTATTGTACTAATGCTATTCCATACCTGAGAATGATCCATCGAGTATCATAAAACCCCAATTTAAACGAAATAAAATACCTTTATTTTCTTGTAGCGCGATCGACCGCCCAAGGGGGAACCCCCTAGTAGTGGGGATAAAAAAGTCACATCATCCGCATACCCGAAAAAAGTCACATCAATCCCGGGTATATCTATTGATTATTGTGTAGGGTGAAGGTATACAAAGTGTTAGCAAACACAGTTTCTCAGTTTCTCTCAGAAATACAGAATTAGAGAGAGAGAGAGATTGATGGTGCAAAATGATCAAGGTCGAGATTCAACGCCCTAGGGGGTCTTTGAGAATTTATTTGCAACATTGTTCCAGTTAAATCCTTTTTGTGGAATATTTCTTGATTATTACGTAGGGTGAAGGTATGCAAAGTGGTAGCAAACACAGTTTCTCAGTTACTCTCAGAAATATAGAATTAGAGAATAGATTGATGGTGAAAAATTATCAAGGTCGAGATTCAACGCCCTAGGTGGATTTTGAGAATTTATTTGCAATATTGTGTCAGTTAAATCCTTTTTGTGGTATATTTCTTGATTATTATGTAGGGTGAAGGTATACAAAGTGTTAGCAAACACAGTTTCTCAGTTTCTCTCAGAAATACAGAATTAGAGAGAGAGAGAGAGAGAGAGAGAGAGAGAGAGATTGATGGTGAAAAATAATCAAGGTCGAGATTCAACGTCCTAGGTGGATTTTGAGAATTTATTTGCAATATTGTGTCAGTTAAATCCTTTTTGTGGTATATTTCTTGATTATTATGTAGGGTGAAGGTATGCAAAGTGGTAGCAAACACAGTTTCTCAGTTTCTCTTCGAAATACAGAATTAGATTGATGGTGAAAAATGATCAAGGTTGAGATTCAACGCCCTAGGTGGCTTTTGAGAATTTATTTGCAACACGCAAAGTGTTAGCAAACACAGAGAGTTTCTCAGTTTCTCTCGGAAATATACAGAATTAGATTAATGGTAAATGTGACGTGGGGAAAGGGTAAGCAAATGCACGTCACAGGGCGATTCTTACGCGTGTTATTGGAGAGTGGGCGATCGAATCTCGTCGTCGCAGTAAATCACATTTTGTTTTCAATAGCGAAACGAAGTCGTATGGCAAAGCCCCGTCCGCCAGTCGCGGAACTTCTGATCAAAGGTCATAAATCCCTGTCGAGAGGAACGCTCGAGCCCCTAAACGCGTCCGTAGCGAATCGTTCTGATTGGAAGGCCACCCCCGCCGTGATTTCAGTGGCTCGTAAACATGGAGCTGTGTTATCGCTGGGTTATCAATTATCGAGACGCCTGAAGGGCGTTCATGCTCGACCTTGATTCTCGATGAAACAACCTTCACACCTTTCCCTCGATTCTGATTCAACACCCCCTCGTATGTGGTTTTTCCTGCGAAGCGGAGTGTCGCAGTCGCTGGCATAGTTCAAAGGCTCGTGCTTCCTCTCACAATGTAATACCAATATAAAATCTTTTTTATTATTACTTACTTTTTTATGAAACTTTCACCAATATATTTGTGGCATTTCTCCGATTAAAATAATACCAAACACGATATAATTTCAACTGTATTTAGTGGTTTAATTGACGATTAACGTTTCGGGCGCAAGGAAGGACAGTGTATGGGGAAGAAAGAGACGCGGAGAGACGCAGTCGCTTCGACCGCCCGCGGACTCTCTCTACTCAAAAACATAGTATCCATCTACGAACTTTGCAAACGAACCGCCCAGAGGCTTTTACGTTTATAGTGAATTAATGTAATAATGTTTCAATGCAGACAAAACAACTATAATATATTAGTTGTGATTAATAATTTATTTACATTAGTTAGGTCACACTATTAACATTTTTTGGACAGGAAGTTTGACAGGAATTACGCATTTATGAAGACATCGAAATTACCATGACCCCATGCCAGTAACTAAAGGTTAAACTTGTTTGTTAAGAGAACGGTTGGCTTAACTTACTTAACTTAATGTCACTAGAAAGTAGAAAGATGTCACAAACATCTTTTAACAGATCTGCACTTATCCAGAGGTGTAGAATCACGCTATAGTGGCCGCGACATATAATTTTGAAACAGCCTGTACAGTAAGATTGCAGAACATTGAAACAAACATTGGAAACAACGAAAAAGAAAATCTGTAGCATAGAGAGCGATTTTACAAGGGACAAACACCAGAGAACAATGACAAAACATTGAAACAGGCAACAGTAACACGAAAAGAGTATCAAAAGGGAAATATACAATGTAAAGAACGATTTTACAAGGCACAAACACCAGGACACAATCGCCGAGCATTGTAACAAACGTCAGAGACTCCAGAAAGAAAATCTGCAACATAAAGGACGATTTCGAAAGGCGCAAGCACCAGAAAACAATGGCAAAACATTCGAGTAAGGGACAAAGGCTGAAAGAAGACCAAGGGAGATCGATCAGCGTTTAGAACAAAAGTCGTATCTTCAACGACCATGAAAGTTCGAAGACTATGTACGGCGACTCGGCGTTCACGAGCGGGCCATGTAACGGGAATTATACGGAACGGTGTAACATCAATTTTCGAAGTTTCCCGCCGGTCGTAAAAGTGCATCCCCGTTACAGAGAATTGAATTACACCGGCGTGTTTTCAATTTATATTCCGAGCACGGCCTACCGCTCTATCTAAATCACATCCCGGGCCAAGATGGCTGTGAACGGGGGAACCTCTTTCCCACGAGCGGTGTGTATTTACATTGTACCAAGCAGGATATTCCTGGTCGAGAGAGAAAGATCGTAGCAGCACGTGCGCGTCGGAGATCGACGGGAAATTTCTGCTTAGGCGGGAGAGCGTTTCGCATAATGCAAATGAAATTTGTTCACGTCGCGTGGCAGCCCCCCCCCCTCTCTGTCTCTCTCTCTCTCTCTCTCTCTCTCTCTCTCTCTCTCTCTTTCTCTCGTGCAAGGAATGAAAATCTTCAGAAAGCCACTTCAGTTTCCGTTTCACTCCTTTTTCAAGGATATTCACCCTTTTGACGGAAAAAATTCCGATCCCGACGCCGTGTGACGCGCGGAAATTTATGTGCCGCGTCCCGGAGTTGCGAATACATAATTAATTAGTGGCGGAGAGAGGATTTGGCTGAAATCGCTTTGAGGGTGGTTTAAGTGGGTACAGGGATGGTAACGTGGCTGATAAAAGGGCGAACTGGATTCTGGGCGGTACATTTTTTTGATGTTGCCTTACGACGAGTAATCTTGGAGATTTTTAATAGAGTTGTAAGAGACTGGAGATTATTTCTCAGACATCTGCTTACATGATATTTAAATGAGTTTAGTAATAATGATGATGGTAATAAATGATGGACTGATCGAGAAGGTCAATAACGATGAGATTTAATTTGAAGTAGAATAGCTAAGTCATTGGTCAGACGTGAGGAAATATTTCGGCGTCGCGTCGTTGAGAAATCCCGAGATTCGTAAGATAAGGTTAGGATGAAGGGTAAAACCCTGACCTCCGCGTAAGGGTTGACATTCTCCTCGAAACCTTACCTTGCTGGGTACGGCTTCGTCGGGGTCGCAGTACGTGCCGCATCTCAACGCGATCCGATAGAGCCGTCGTCGCGTCGCGCATGTCGTGTCGGTTCGCGGCCAAACGACCGAAGACTTTCATTCCAAATCCATCGTCTGTCGTCGGCTGAATATTGGATATTGAATAAATCATCGAAACCCCGAGGCACACGCGGATACCTTCCCCACGGAACAAAAATGGTTTGTATCCCACGAACGCTTCTTTTTTCTCGCGAACGGTTTCAAACCAGGAAACGCTTTAACTCGACAATTCTGAAAAATCTGTCACTGTCATATCCAGCTTTTGGAATAAATGATAAATTGACAGATCCGCGTATGCATAATCAACTGTTTATACATCATTCACAAGAGAATAGAGCTTAATAAAAATTTCTTTCTTATGTAAATAATTTTAATTAATTGAAAATATCGTCTCACCTCAATTTTGCGATGAATGCATAAAGAATCATGTTTAACGATATAATATTTTTGATGATTATGTTTTATGAATAAACAGAGGATTTTATGCATTTATGACAAAAATTAGTAGGTGTAATTTAAAACATTGACAACATTAGACAAATTCGTTTGTTTGTTGCAATTCAGGTAAAACATCTTTATGCTGCATAAAGATCCGCGGACTATTGACGAATTATTAATTAAAACATAGTGTTGATCAAAAATACACGGCTCCAAAAGTATCGATCTGATCTTTATCAAATTTTGCATACGCCTTACATAATTCTTAACATTTTACCTACCGGATGCCAATTAATAAGATTTTCAATAATTGTGCTGTACCAAAAGAAAGCATAGAAATCCTTCTTTACATTACAATCTTAAATGAAAGTATTAGATAACGTTATTGAGGATGACTTGTTAGTTCACAATGAAAATTGCTGTCACTGTTGAGGTTTCCATTAAAAAGTATTCAGCCATGAACCATAGATTTTTCAAAATTATGCAATAATCACCGGTCGGTAATGTGTTAACAAACGTATTCCAAAAAGGATTTCAATCCTATTTCTTTCCCTTTAAGAAAACTCACAAAGATCAACTTTCCAGTGATTAAATCACGAATACTCGATTCATTAATCGATTCCGTAATTAGTAGCTCCACATGCCACTTCCGGCCCTGTCAAATGTTGGAGCAGCAATCAGATTGGAGTCCCTCTAACCAGGCGCCCGGTAATTACTGCAAACTTATTAACAGTCCGGAACTAGGGGATGACGTGCCCGAAAAGCACCAGTTAATTGATCGCGGATTACCTCTGAGCTTCTGTGCTCGATTAATCGTCGAGATCGATCCTCCGAATCGACTTTCAACGCTCGAAAGAAGACTCGAGAGGCAATGAGGTTGCATTAGATATCCTTTTTCCCGACGACTCGATGCGCCCTTGAGGAACTTTCGAAGAAAAAGAGTCAAAGAGTATCGAATCTAATTCAGACCTGAAAATGGAACGTCGACAGCTCCGTGTCTTGGGAGTCCCATAAACGAGAGTATGGCTGGCATGAGGCTCTGTAAGGTAGAAAGCCATTTTCGATTCACATCGTTCGCGCCCCGTAAATGTGTCCGCACACGGATTTTTATGCCGCACGGCTGACCAGGCAGAACGAGCCATTGTTTAATTGGAACGCCGGCGACCATAAGCCCGAGGGCTTCGATTTTGGTTCGTTGAGTAAATTCGACACCTTCACGGTGCTTTAACTATCCCGGACTGACGTTACTTCCGCCATTTTACGAGCTCGCAACCTTTTCAATTTTTTCACACTGCGGAACTTCGTGCGAATTCACTTTTTTTTTTAAATTAGCAGAATTTTTTTTGTATCGATCGTTGGACACAGGATTTCAAGAAAAATTTATCTTTTTATATTCATTGAGCTTTGTCCTAACTAGACAGCAGATCTTTATGCAAAATAAAAATGTTCTACCTGAATTGCAATGAACCGGAGTGAAATCAATATTTATTTTCTTTCATAATATGTTTAATAGGCTAAAAGTAATACAGCAGTGTTTGAAAATTCTTCGAACGTTCTTGCTGTTTTAAATTACGCCTACCCCCATTTTTGTTGTAAATGCATAAAATCCGCCGTCTAGTTATAAGTATCTAAAGATTCACAGTACAATAGTGATAAATACATAGATTGCAGATTCTCTTTGCTTTCTCTTTTAATATTATTGGTGCTTGGACTATTTCGTGACACTTATCTGAAGCCATTGAAGAAAGGAACATAAAGATTATTCAATCAATGTGCATTAAAATGTGCATTATACAGGGTGAGTCACCTAACGTTGCCACCTCAAATATCTTTGTTGTTTTTAAAGATACAAAATTTTTTGGTATCGTATGAGCATTTTACCATTCAACTTTGTCCTTCAGACTTTTGACGTATCTTTAAAAACAACAAAGATATTTGAGGTGGCAACATTAGGTGACTCATCCTGTATATCAATTACAGTGAAAAATGTGACCAATTCCATTTTCTTTAAATTTTCATGTTATTGAATAAATTATAATGTTACTGTGCAATCGCATATACTTATCTTCTATAGTAAGACATAACTTAATTGTTGAAGTGCTTCGAGATACTACCCAACGCTAAATATTCGATGTTTACCTGCACGTGAATATCTGTTCTCCCTACTTTATCTTCGTCCTCAAGAAAAGCAGTACGTCGAGTGAGGTTCTATCTACTGTCATCTCGGTGTTGAACAAGAGAATTCTAGTTCTCTGAATATTTAACAGCTTGAAGGCGGACAGCAAGATAACCTCAAGCTACGAGAGCGATAGTCAGTTTCAGGTTATAGTAAACGCTTCGAAGTGTCCCATTAAATAAATTTCTACGTGACAGTCTTAATTGTGCTAACAGTGAGTGATTGTCCACGAATGTTACTATAATTCCGAAATTATAAAATAAATTTCCGTTAACGCAGCACACTATCTGCAGTCTAAATGGACCAAAAAAATTCCGATTTAAACTTGTTACTTGCAATAAAACAACCGTTTCGCAATAAATGTGCAAAATTAAATAGTTTAGATAGGTGATAAATGCCTTTTGTTGTCTGATATGTTTTAAAGAGCGTAGGCCTCACTGATCATTATAAATCTTTCAAACTATGGCTTCGATTAGGATGAAAGTTGGTAGAAATATTCTGCATACAGTAATCTGCAACCTCACTGAACCAATTTTTCAATTATTTATGTAATTATAATGATTTGAAGATGCTTCTCTAATCCAAACCCATTTCCATAGAAATTAAAATTTCAAAAAAAATCCATGCACCTTGCGTTGAACAATACATTTCTATTTGTAAATCAATAAGAATTTCCTATTGCAGACATTCCAGTCTTGCGGAGCAATGGCGTCCAACCACCATTTAACAATATTGTCTTAAAAAAATCACAATACAAACCTAAGAGTCTACACACCCCTAAAATATAAGAATTTTTCAACAAGCAATTACTCACAAAAACTTCCCAAATAAAAAATTCCACCTATTTTCAGAGAGATACTTAAATCATTGATCCCATGAAACAAATCAAACAAACATCAAAGTTCGGAAGCACGCAATAAATCCCAGCAACATTGCAGAACCAAATTTGAACGATTTTTGAACGAGAAAGAAGCTTGAAAAGACGAAAAGCGTTCGGCGAATATTTATCACGATTTGCTCGCTGGAAAGAGAGCCATTTGCACTAAAAGGCCAGCCGACGGAGTTTACGAGCGAGAAGATCGATAGATCCTTAGTCGATCGAACTTTTCTGGCTTCCGGAATTCATTTCCCTCGATCCTGGATCAAACAGTTCACAGCGTAGCCGAGTCCCGCAGGCTCGCGGAACAGAAGTTGTCGCGAGGCAGCTAAACGCGCATCGATTACACACTATCGGGCGACCTGTCAGCGATAATTAAACCATAATATTGATAACGTTACCGTGGGAACGTCGGCCGTCCGCGTCCCTGATAATTATACACGCCGAATGGAAACGCGAATTCCAACGGCTCCAAGCCAATTATTCGACACAGTTTCGGCACAACGACATGCCTGGTTTCTTCCTCTGCCAATTTCTTTTTCCAACCAATGGCAGAACGAAACGCGGGATAATTGAACGCTCTACAGCATATCCCGAATCCGACGGTGGCGGCGTCTGCTAATTAATCACCGGCTCGATGAAATTAATAAATTCACGTCGAACAACGATGCTCGCCGGCGTCGGATCTATTTTTGCACGCCCCTGGTCTATTCTCGCGGCAGCCGCGAGACGATCGATCGATCCCGTGCTCGCGATTGACCGGAGCCTGGCCTTTAACCTCCTTTCGAATTCGCAAACATCCATTTTCATCTGATTCATTAAGCGCCGTTTCATTGCCGGATTCGTTCCTCGGATCTCGATCAAAAATCCTGCGAACGCGGTTTTATTCGTTCCCGAATACGATGTGCTGTTTACTCTAAAGTTTCTTGCAAGCTCTGCATTGTGTCGAGAAATTTTTGTATGTTTTTCCAATTCACAAATGGTCGATAACATTTGAGGTAATACGGGGCGAGTCAATAAAAATTACTACCTCAAATAACTCATTATTTATCGTCTTTACCAAAATATGTTTTCTGAGGTATCAAGGCGATCTTGGGTTTTTGTATATTTTTTTTTGTTGCTACATTGTAGTCCTTATTGAATTCGTTTTTTAAGGTCTACAATGTATTTTTTTAATCTGTTCGCATTGATTACTATCATTCGAAAGTTGTTTGTAAAATAGTTCTAATATCAAGTGACACATGAAAAATGTTTTAACAACAACTTTCCATTAATAACATTTTTAAACATTGTTCTATTCATCGATGTTTAGACAGTTGACTTAAAGAAGTAAGTAAAAACATAATAAAACAAATATTTAAGAAACCAATAACGAACTTAATTTTTATAAAATTCAAATCGATATATCTTCTCGTAAAGAGAAATTAAGAAAATCAGATTTTTCGAACTTCCACTTTCGCAGCGCCGATAATTTTCTCATTTTCCCGGCGCGTCTTGATTTTTCTAATTTTTCCAAAGTGCCGGGCTCCTCGGGTGCAACTCACGGCTAATAATTGCGCCGAGTTTCATTTCGACAGCTCCGACAGTTCGCCCGCAAAAAATCCACAAAAAACAGCTACTTCTCGGCCGTCAGAAAGACTCGTTAATGACTTGTTCCGAGAGCGGAGCATCGAAAATATCCTGCCCGAACGAATATCCAAACCGGAAGCTGCCCCTGAAAGCTTCGATCAGCGATGATATCGATGTCGACTTTCCCCGGAAGGGGTGTACGGTGATTTGAATAACGCGAGTTTTCGATAATAAGTCTCGTACGCAAAAGCTTGCTGAGGATTCTACCGCGGAACGAAACAAAACGAAAATCAGAGTTTCAACTTCTTCGGCACTAACACACACTATAAATTAGGTTTTCCAAATCAAAAATAATTTTATGTAATAGATCAACAATTTCAAGATGAAATTCTTGCTTCCTTTATTTATAAATAAAATTGATGTACTAAAAGAAAAATCATTTAAGACTAGACTTTCATCATCAAACAAAAAATTAAATAATTTTATTTCACTTTAAAAAATTTGTCTCTGAAGAGATTATAAACTCGGTAAAATTAAAATTTGTTAAGGGACAATTCGCAATAGAATCGTTGAACAATAGAAAGAAACGTCTCGTACGAAATTACGATTTCTAATCGAACAATAGATTAAACAATTTCTTCCCTACTTTAGAAAATACGTCCCTGAAGAGGTTAGTCTGCGAACACGTGCGAATCCGGTGAAACTCATCCCCGAGAGTCTCGCAAGGGATTGATCGAGGTTCGATCGATTCGACGGCGATCGAACACGCGTCGAAGTGTACGCGACGCTCTACGATCCTCGTCCAAGGATCTTTAACTGAATTATCAGTTGCCTAATGTTTATCGGGAAGCCGTAGAACCGCATCACTGACAGCCACGCTGATACCAATTACGAGGGGAAACAAACGCGAATCGACTCTTGGTCTCTCGATTGAAGGTTCCCCTGCGAAGGACAAGGTGAATCCTCCGGTTAGGGTTGAAAACTTATGTTTCGCGAAGTAATTTCTGATTGGCTTCCTGAATCTCGAGTGGGCTGGACATTTTATGTTGCATCATGTTCGATTTTTCTGTGATTGGTGAGGTTAAGAATATTTTACGGTCTAGCTGTAGAAGCTGTGGAAATGTTTCTTTCTTAAAAAATATTCTACAGACGTTCCCGAACGTAATAGTACACTTTTGAAAAATTATAATCCATTCGCATCTGTTTAGAACAAATTCTTAAAATTCCAAAAATGTCCGAAAAAATTGATCCTGTAATGAAGATTGTCTTTCCAGCTTGAAATATTAATTATTTAAATACGTATGAATGTTTATGATGATCTAAAAATGTTACGTTTCAAATAGTCTACTGTACCATGATCGGAACCATAGTCAGACTGTAAAAAATTTTTAAGATCAAAGATTGTAGAACGAAAATTGCGATAGAGAAAATGAGACATTATAAAATACAGTAGGACAAATGAGGGCCCGATGGATAATCGCGGGACATAATTAAAATATACATCATATATATATATATATATATATAAATATATATATATTATATGTATATATATATAATATAATAATATGATGTATATTTTAATTATGTCCCTCGATTATCCATCGGGCCTTCATTTGTCCTACTGTATTGTATAATGTCTCATATATATATATATATATATATATATATATATATATATATATATATACACCATATATTTAAATGCATACTTGTTTATATTCGGGATCCCCCCAGTTAATCGAGATCCTACTGTATTCTAATTCACACAACTCAAATTCTTCAAAAAATGAGTCAATTTAATTCAACAAATTAAATTCAGCATCCAACCAGCAATAATCGTTACACCTTTAATAATAGAAACATTGAAAATGTCACTGGCAAATTAACAAATTTTCCAGTGGCGGCCAGCGCCATTACTGTCGCGTTTTCCAGAGAATCTCGCGAATTTCGGTCGGCCGTCCTGCGAATTTAGGCCACGAGCTAGCTACTATGAATGGAGCCGGGACGATTTGTAGGCTGTCCGGCCGCTTGCCACGGTGTAACAGGTTTTGTCCGCACGAGCTAAACCGTGAGAGTTTATGTCCTTTGCCGGCCGCGCTACCTGTATATCACGCGCTCACGCGCCCGTATCGTGCCACGTCACTAACGAAACGCTACGCCGCGGATCCTGCAAAGAGCTTGCAGCATCATTATGGCCTCGAAAGTGCCCTTGAACCTCTCGATAACTTAGTATTCAAATCGGACTGCTACGATCTTGCATTCGGTTGCGTTTATTCGGTTGCGTTTATTCGATTCTCTGTATGCGAAGCGAGCCTGCAGAGAGCTTGTTACCTCTTGTATTTATTATCCGATCCGAAACCGAATGTTGCAGTTTGCAATCGTTAACACGTTGTATGGGAACCACGTACCTGGTACCTCTTATGGTTATGTAGTTAGATTGTGTATATTCAATTTACACAAAACAGTGTTCCATGAAACAGTGAAGATAAATGCGAAGATAAATTCGCAGAGAATGAGAACATTAATATAAAAATTCACGGTACACATATTAATTATTAGAATGATTTTTTAAAATAGCTTTACCGTTTCGTTAAATTGTCTGGTGGTGATGAAGATTGATTCGTGATGAGGGAATAAGAAGATTAAAATAAAAATTCGTAGTATCTTAATAATTAATATGATTTTCTAAAATCGTATTGAGATCGTAAAATTACATTTAACAATATCTCCTTAATATCTTTCCACCTGACAAAATTAATTATATGTCTGTATCCTGAAGATTTTTATTGGAATTAAATTGTAAGGGTTAAAGATATTTAAAAACGAACCACCTATATTTCTGCCAGATTTTAATTTCTTATAATTGACTTGCCAATTTATTACGCATAAGAATCTGTGTAGATGTCTAGTAAGATGTCTAGCATTTAATAATAACAGGAATAACAGAAATATGAACAGAAAATAAGTGGAATAAATAGACTAGGCGAACGAGATAAAATAAATGGAGTATGTGGACAGAATAAAATTGGCAAACCGGTCACGGTCGAAGTAAATAAATCGAATGAAACGTTGGGGAGGTTTGGACAGTTAGAAATTCTCTCGGAAGCATTTTTTCTCGGATGAGATATCCGGTTTGGTAGTAAGATGGTTGCGAACGAGACGTAGGATCAAGCCCGACGACAGAGAAAACGTTTCTGGCAGCGCCCGAGGCACACGCGCAGGAACGAGAAATATTCCAAGGATGATTTTTCACGTTTTTCATCCGTTTTCCCAGGCGTCTCGCTCAAAGCGTTCTCGAGCTGCCGGTTACGTAGACGAGATCAAGATGCTCCACGCATTCGTTTGATAGGGATAACTTAGGGCTGAGATTCAGCGAGTTTTGTTAATCCTTCGACCGGGGAATGTAAATCGCCGAATTTCCTGTAGCTGGGAATTCGTAGATTGTGTCCTGGAGGATTTTGGAATTCAACTTGTCTGGTTTTCATCACGATTTCGGAGAAAAATTTATATTCACGAATGTACGTGTATCGGTGGACTTAAAAAATGTTTAAATATATTTGAATGGTTGTAATATTTCAAAAAATGTTGGTGTATAATATTACATATTACATATAATATTACAAAAACTTGGGAAACTCTCTAATAAAATATTATTTAAACATACTGTTACATTCCGAAAAGTCTAGAGAATCTTTCACTGCAATTTACAAAAGGATCAGGATAGTACAATATAATGAAATAACGTAAGAGTAAAATAGAAGCAGAAATAGTAAAGATAAAGAGCGAACGCCCTTATATTTCCCCTGCAATATCAATTCTGGTCTACCTAATCCAGATAAAACATTATTCTTTGTATTCAAACAGAAACCAAGGGCCATTAAATTAATGAAAATACCATTCGCAAACCGGGATAAAGCAAGCAGATATTACGAAAAAATACAAGGGAAGATAGAAACGATGAAAGGGGAGATCAAGTCCCGAAGAACCGGCGGTTCATCATCGAATTAACGGGGAAACCATAGCGAAACGGCGTAAAACCGGGCGTCGCTCATCTCGATCGGGATGCCCGCGATCTAATAAGATCTCCGATAGCAATAGATCCACCTCCGTTACAAAAGAACGCCGATAAAAGCAACAATATCCGCGCGATCGAACGCCATACCATGGGCTGCCCGAACCCATCCATCGGTTTACGGTTCTACTTTTATTTTACGGCGCAGTCCGAGAACGCTATACTGAGAAAATACGGTTCCAGAATTTCGGTTTTCCATCCGTTCGCGATTTTATTCCGCTCATCCACGCGATGAGCCGCGCACATACGTCCTTCTCGCGAAATTTTCGCAGCCGGGGATCTTCCCCGATGTTTCCGGGGCCCGGAACGGCGAGTTTTCGAGGGACTTTTAATACCGCCTTTCTCAGTTTAAGCTCCTCGGTAAACATTAAACCCGTCGCGACACCGAGACGCGCGTTCTCTAACTGCTTAATTCCGTCGAGCAGGGAAAAAGGTGCGCGTGGGAGCTTCTTGTGCAACGACAATGAAAACAAGTGACTTTGAGAATTTTTTTCAGAATAACTGTTGGACGTATGGGACTAGACCTTGCAGGGATGTAAGCAGATGGTCTTGAAGTACAAGTGATTTCTTTCTAGTTCTGATTTGATTGTCATAACTAAACTGCGGATTTCATGCATTTATGACAAAAATGACCACGTACAATTTAAAGTAGTGGACATATTAAAAATATTTAAACACATCGATGTCTTATTTTCAGCTTAATAGGATGATTAAAAGAAGAATAAAATTTTTATTTGGCTCCTGTGTCCTGCAATCAATGCGTACATTTTTTATTTTGCATAAAGACCCGCAGTCTAGTTATAACGATCTCCTTACGAAGAGAACAGTAAATCCCAAAGGGTTAATAAATAGATAAGTGCCTATCTTGTTCAATTTTGTAGAGAGAGTTTAGAGGATGAAAAAGATTGAAGGGGTGTAATGGGGTTGATTTCTTGTGACTTACCAGGGGCGAGCATTCACGAGGCTGCTCTCCCTCCGGCAGCGTGGTGATGAGGAAGAGCACCGGACTGGTGACGAGCAAGCTGGTAACCAACAACATCGCGAACGTGAGCAGAGCTTTGTGCACCGCTTTGCTTCTTCGTAGCCAGTAACACGGAACACAACAAATCCAAGTGCCTTGTTGCGCTGCCCTTTCGACTGGTACCTGAAGCACATGCCGTACAATTGATTAGCCTTTTGCGATCAATCATGCTGTAAGGATAGAACCATGTCCATTCTAGCCCTTTAGGGTAGTGCAATAATCATCTTCAGACATTATCATATTTTTGACCTATTAGTTCCACCTAATCCAAAAGAGGAGTTTCCTTAAAGAGATACTAGGTTCTTTTACTAGTTGCAGCCAAACAAATAGATTTGGCTCCCTGAGGGGGATGGTAACTATACTTCGTAGATCTACCTTCTAGCTTTATTCAATTTAGTAGAATTAGGCTCCCTGGGATACTAGTTCCGCCTATTGGTTTCACCTATTCTACTAGATTAGGCTCCCTGAAGGGATGATAACTATACTTGCAAGACCTACCTTCTGCATAAACCCAATTTACTAAGATGAGGCTGCCTGAAGGGGATGCTAGTTCCGCCTATTGGTTTCTCCCATTCTACTAGATTAGGCTCCCTGAAGAGGGTGGTAACTATACTTGCTAGTTCTACATTCTAGCTGCACCCAATTTACTAGGATAAGGCTGCCTGAAGGGGATGCTATTCCGCCTATTGGTTTCTCCCATTCTAATAGATTAGGCTCCCTTCAGGGATGGTAACTATACTTGCTAGATATATCTTCTAGCTAGCTCAGTTCAATAGGATGAGACTCATTGAAGGGGATGTTAGTTCCGCCTATTGGTTTCACTCGCTGTACTAGATTAAGCTCCTTGAAGGGGGGTGCTAGTTCCACCCGGTCTACCAGATGAGGCTCCCAGACAGGGATTTAACCTATTAATTCAACCTGATAGTTCCATCCCCTAGTTTCATCTACTAGTTCAATCTATTAATTCAACCTGGTAGTTCCATCTACTAGTTCAATCTACTAATTCAACCTGATAGTTCCATCTACTAGTTCAATCTACTAATTCAACCTGATAGTTCCATCTATTAGTTCAATCTACTAATTCAACCTGATAGTTCCACTTATTCTACTGGATAAGACTGCCTGAAGGGATGGTAGTGGTAACTAACAGCTGCACCTATTTTACTGGATGGGGACACCTGAATGAGGTGGGCGCTACTTGCACTTTTACTGTAAATCGACTTGAAAATGTGACGTACCATAGGCTCGTCGGGCAGCCCAGACCCCTCCTCGCTGGCAGGGTTGGTTGCGGTCCCAGCAGGGCCGGTCGCCGCAGCTGCGACTGCGGCGGGCCCGGTTCCCTGCGTCTGAACATGTGCGCCTCCTCCGGCCCCAGGGGCGCACAGAGTGCGAGGACTCAGGGGTAGCCTCACGCTTGCCTCGCCACGAGATCTACCCCCACCGCCACGGGCCCCGCGGCCCCCCGTAACCCCGGCTCACCGTACACAGAGCCACATTTGCCGGGTCCCGTGGAACACCCGCTCCCTAATGCCCGCCAATCTATCGAACCTCCCTCGTGGGAGATTTATCAACGACACCACTTCACCGAATCTATACGCTACCCCGACCCCCCCTCTATCCCGATTCCTCCACCAGCACTCAGGCCAACGAGTGCTGGGTGGCTGGATCAGCCCGCCAGGACCCACGATCTGCTCTTCCACCTCCGCATTGGTGAGCGTGTCTCGTTCCCTCTGCTTTACTATCTGCAATCACACGGTACACATCCTTTCATTAGTTCTTTGATTGTCTAGCGGACGTCTGTAGAATATCTTCGATTTATCGGAAAAAATGTTCTCCTAGTTCTTCATCTTCATCGAATGGAGAAGATGGTGTGAGATGATGAAATCTTCTAATGTAGAAGATTTTCTACTGCTTCTTCCTTCATCTTTATCTGAGACAGAGAATTATCTGCTGCATCTTCATCTTCCTCTAAATCAGAAGATATTCTACTGACTCTTCCTCTTCATTTTCATCAAATGGAAAAGACAGATGAAGAAGCAATAGATCATCTTCCCTATTAGACGAAGATGAAGATGAAGAAGTAATAGAACATTATACAATATTCTTTATTAGATGAAGTTAAAGATGATGATGAAGAGCATCTTCTCCATTCGATAAAGATGCCAAAATCGTAGACATGTTCATGGAGCAAAGGATAATATATAAAACAAGGAAAAAATTTTAGAAAATTGTACGACATCTTAGAATATAGAAATGGTGTTCTATGCTATTGTACGTCCTCCACGGTATTGTTCTCATGGTACAATGTTTGCATCAAAGTCAACTGCCAAACAAAATCTTGATATCATCCAGCAGGGTTGTCTACAAAGTACTGAAAGATCCCGTCACTCGAACAGTTAACTAACTACACTCCCCTGTTCCTGAAGGATCGTCTTTTGTTTAATCTCATCATTATACCCCACCGCTCCTTATCTCCGACTACAGATCTGTCAAAGCCTCCTTCGTTTCCAGAATTGAACGGAGAAGCCCCGTGGAAGACACGCTCCAGTTGCGTGCTAATGACTCCATCGATATACCAGTCCTGTAATTTGTCATTGTCAAAACCACCAACCGATTATCGCCGCTGGTCGAGCTATTAAGTACCCTAAACGTCAGCTCTAACAACGAGAGTTGCGTGACTAGACAGAGAAGCTTCGGATGAATCGAAAGCGGTTGTTTCGAACGGTGTTGTACAGTGTCACTCTGAATTTATCTAGGTGTTAGTGTTACTCCTATGGTACAAGCCTTCACTGATCCACTAGATAATACCTTTCGGTTGGAATTCGACGCGCAAAAACCGTCGACTGAAAGTGTCTGCGCCGGAATTCGCTAAACTTTTTTCGGATCGCGGATCCGCTGTGCTCTTTTTTTCGGAAATGTTTTTTTTCCCACCGGTTTTTCCGGGGCGAACCGATTGCGGAATACTAATCCACTGAATGCACGAAATGTGGATGCTGTTTGGACAAACAAGCAGGTTCAAATTCGTACAATTGTTTCAATTATGTGGACTTTCATAGTAAATATTTGAGCAAATTTTGGTATTCGAACACATGATAGTATAGTTAAAAGTGTAGAGCCTTTTTTGAGACAACATCAATGGCAATCAGCTCGAACCTTAGCAGAGGACGACTTTTCAAAACAATAGCGATATTTGTTCCTTAGAAAACTAGATGATTAATCAGAGAATTTAATGTTACCAGAAAGAGACCTTATGTTAGCCGAAAGGCTAAATTTGAGGTTACGGTTCAAGATGCTGAGCCACATAAGCTTCAATATTTAGTAACTGTTGATTAGGTAAGGAATAGATCGAAACACTTTGACTACGCAGCGGTTTTATGTTCGTGGAAAAAGAGTGATAATTATATTTATAACAAAACTTGTGAACGTGTTTCCTCATTGAATGTGGTTTTACGTCTGAGATACAATCTACATAGACGCATGTCATTAATAAGGTAATTGTACAGATGTCGCTTAGTTACATTACAATAAGTGATTTCTATATTATCGACATATATGATTACTTTGTTATCGACGTACATATGACCAACATATATGATCACTTACAGTTACAGTTATACAATGTGTCCCAAAATTCCTTCAACAGCCGGAAATGGGAGGTTCCTGAGATCTTTTGAAGCAACATTTTCCTTTGCAAAAATATTATCCGCGGCTTTGTTTAGGAATTATTAACGAAAAACACGGACTAATCAGAGCGCGACCTAGACGCGAGTTGCCGCAGTCGGCCCGGCGCGTCAAATGTCTATTGGCCAACCGTGGCAACTCGCGTCTAGGTCGCGCTCTGATTGGTCCGTGTTTTTCGTTAATAACTCCTAAACAAAGCCGCGGATAACATTTTTGCAAAGGAAAATGTTGCTTCAAATGATCTGAGGAACCTCCCATTTCCGGCTGTTGAAGGAATTTTGGGACACCCTGTATATTTCCAACAGTAACGTTGAAAATATTACGAGTTCTTTTTGCACAAACAATTCTCTGAAGGGTTGAGTTACAGAATTGTGCAATTAAAAATTGATTTTGTTAACAGACAGATGAATTCTTCCACTGAAATTTTTCAGAGGCGATTCTGAAGGATTGAGCGACAGGAACTTGCACCTAAAAATAGATCTTTCCAGCAGAGAAAAATAAATTCTGAAGGGTTGAAGTAGAGGATACGCCACTACCAGAAATCGATTTTTTCGGCGATGGGCACGGAAATTGGCATATTAAGAGGGCACAGCAGGCAGCGTCAACGACCCCGAAAAAAGAAAAGAGCTTCGAGTCCACCCCCGGGACATTGGCCGCGTGTACCGTTTGCTATGCAAATTTTTGGCTCGGCCGGAAAAAAGTAACGGAACGGCTCGTTAACTTAATCGCGGCTGTTGTAGATAAATAACGCGGATAAAGTCCCCCGGTCGTGACCAAAGCGGGCACGTGTAAGTGGACGGTTTCGGGCTAGAGCCGATTATCTCATCGATCTCGCCGGTTTTTCTTTGCTGCAACCAGACGATTTACGACACTCGAGATTTCGATCTGATGGGATCGTTGTCCAGCTTTTCTCGAATTATTCCTGCACACGTTTCTTTGTTACGGGCCGGTTTATCTTAATATGCCGATTTACTATGATTTACGTGACGCGAACCTGTCGGGTCATTCAAATGTTATAATTTGTTAACACCAGAGTTGGGTAATAATCATCTAATATTTAAAAATGACTGATAGTTTTTTTTGAATGTTAGTCATGGCAAAATAATCATTAGTAGACTGCGGATCTTTATGCATTTATTAGAAAATTCAGTAGCTGAAAATCAGAATTGTAGGAAAATTTTGAAAATTAAAGATGCTAATATATGATTTCTTATCTATTAAAATTGTTAAGGGAGGAAATAACAGTCTATTTGGTTTCTATTCCTTGCAATCGATGCAGACAATTTTCATTTTGCACAAAGATCCGCTAGTCATTAGTCTAAACTTTTTGATTAGTTAGTGATAACTAAATGGCAAATAGTTAGTCAGAGCTCTAAGTAATCGTTAGCTATTGCTTATTAGTTAATTAATAGTTGATGGTCAATTTTTAGTCATGAGTCACTATCGTAAGATTAACATACATTTTGCTACATTTTTTACTAGAATGTTTTTTCGTGATATAGGTTGGAAAATACGTAATAGAAATAGGCGATGGAAAACTGAAAATTTATACCAAAAATATTACGAAATGCAACGTCTGTAAAATCAATAAAAAGATCTTTTTCTTCACTGAATCTACCAGAGACTTGAAGATCGAAGTTTCCTCGAATTAAAGGATTTTTCAAAATATCCTCATAGTATAAAAAATAGGATAAAAAATCGAGTGAATTTGTTTAAACTTTCTCGAGATAGCTGTCATCCTTGAGAAGAAAGAAGATTGTCTTCTGCACAAAGATAAAAATGTTAAATTGATTTAAGGGATGAATACGCCCTTTAAATCAAAGTTATGACACCGATAAAATCCAGAATTGTACTGATAGAAGCTGCTTATCCTGCTAAATACTATAATAAATCTACACGCTCGAGCTTCCATTACGCTACTCTATAGAAATTGCTACGATTTTATGCAATGTTTACGGGAGCTGTCTCGGTAGATAACGCGTTACTACGCAATATAAAGGTTGTAAAACCTTTAAAATTAAAAAGCGTATCGGCGAAGGGGCTCCTAAGCGAATACCTATCGCTGCATTCAATCCTATCGGAGTTACGGAACGCCGTTAAATAAGTTTGGAGGACACGTAGCAGCTCGACATCACTTTAAAATAATGAGGTCAATCTTTTGGAAAGTATTGACCGCGAATCTATATCGAGCAATTTTGATCGTCAATTCGAGACGGTTATCCGAGGACGGTGGCTGATAAGATTAGGTGACCGGATCGATCCCCAGATGCATAGCAAATGCATCGCAACTGATAGACAGTTAATTCGAGAGAAACACTATTTTGGGAAACCAAAATCGGATTAATTTTTGCAACTAAAAATTCGTCGTTTTTGTTCATATTTCTAATTTCATTTCTACGTCGTGTACACACATCAGAAGAATTTATAATTACTTCTAATACGACAAAAAATGATTCCATCATTTAATTTCAAATTATTTATTTCATCTTTCATTTGTTCAAATAAATCGTACTCGAATGTAACTAAAATTTAATCATTGAACTACAAAAATTAGAATATCCGAATGTAATAATTAATTTAGTTACTTCATGGGCCATTTGAACGATGCAATTTAAACAAACCGTAAAAATAAAATATTATATATATAAAACGCCAAAGAAAATAAGGTGTTTCAAATAATTCCTTATTTCAAACGATTATTTGCAAACTGATTTCAAATAGAATGTGTCGAACCCTCGGGAAAAATCTGGAAATGTCTGGACAGGTGTCCCGCCGCTGATCAGCGATGTGATAAGGGTATGCGCGACAACCGAACACGTTCGCGAAATATGGCACAGTGATGAGTATGACGGACAGCAGACACGTCGCCACGGTTTATTGATAGAACGCCACGTACGCCAATGATATATTCGCCGATTATTTTTTTGCCGGGGGATAAAAATGTTCAAGGCCGATGCGAGATTACATTTTCCAGTCAATGGAGTACGTGATTGAGGCCTCGGGAACGCCACGCCATGCCATGCCATGCCACGCCGCATGCCATGCCGGCCAGAAGAAACCTGCAAACAAACCGCGTGCGCCCAGGACAGATCGAGCATGAAACACGTGAACCCAGAAATAAAAGAAAAGAGTTTTTCTTTCGTTTGCCTGCTCTTACTCGACTCCCCACTCCTCTACACCACTATGACGACACACTATTTTTCGAACTTCGTAATTGTGTTACCGGTGGACGCTATAGCAAGCTTCATGCTAGAACGATATTAGGTTAGTAGGATGCTCCTTCCGTTTCTTCTGTTTAACGGGTGTTCTGGTACGGTGCACTTGTTTTTTCAAGTTTATTGTTGGGTTGTAAATAGAAATAAACATTCTCATTTTCATACGTTATTTAATAAAACTCAGAATTGTGCCCATAATTATGAAAGTGGTCTAAGTCATGTATTTCTTGTTTCGAGATATTTACAGGATCACATTTGTATATATTAACATTTACATTAAACCTACATTAACATTAAACCTACCACTGCCGGTCAAATGACTGGTTTTAAATTTTTCATCTTAGAATTATTGAAATTATGAAGTTGTTTACATGGAAATTGATTCAATAAACTTCTTTATCCAAGCACATATTGTAATAAAAATAGCACAAAATCTGAATAAATAGAGCCTTGTCATTTTTGTAAGGCAAGGTTTAGTGTTAAAATATATTAGTATATTATGTGACATTTTTATTTCGAATTTTACTAGTCTTGATTAATGAAAATTTATTATCCACGTGAAACGCATTACGATCATGCATTTTTCATTTATTATTTTCTTACTATACACGTATGATGAACGGTTTTCATTACATAAATTAATAATAATACGAGGAATATATACTTCCATGACACAAACAATTACTAACTATTCTGCCACCTTGTTGATACTTCTACTATTTATCATTCTGACCACCGTCTCATGCATTTATCTCATGGAATAAATTTGTAATAATAGTTAATATACTGTGTCTCAGGCTCAATAAAATTCAAATCTTCCAAATTCACATCAGATGCAAATTTAAAAAAAGATCAGCTTCAGATTTTCTTCCAGAAAAAGAGTCTACAAATTTTTAAAGATTATCTATAAATTTTCAAAGATTGTCTACAGATTTTCAAAGATTGAGTAAAAAAAATTGAAATTTTTAAAGACTGTCTGCGACTCAATAAAAGTTATATTTTTTAAATTCAAATTAGGTTCAGATTTTTAAAGATCCGTTCTAAAAAAGAGGAGATACAGATTCTAAAATTTTCCTTTTTCTAGCCTCGGAAATTTCTCCACAAGTTCTGCAAGCTGGCAGAAAGTTCCTGCGACTAGAAACAGATAAAAAGTCCATTTATCGAATACGTCAGTCAGTGGCGTACTCCAAAATGAAAAATATCTACGCCATTTGTCCCGAACAGAGAGCAAGTTTTGGACAGCGGTGTACTTCGACGACTAAGAGAAGGATGAAGTCCCGAAGTATTTTGGCACAGCGTGTCAAGCGACTTCAAGGCTGCCCCGAAGGTTTCGCAACGAACCCTGTAAACTCACCCCCTACACACACCGGGCTCAACGTCCGAGGACATGGCCTCCTCTCACTATAAAGCATAATCAATGTCCCGTAAACACATTTCAACCGAGAGACTTTCATTCGAACAAAACTCGAGCAAATCAAACAGTGGAAAGTCCTCCGAACGGTTTTCCCCTGGAACTTGCGAAACCCGTGCCGAGCCGAGCAACAAATTAGTGAATCAGAAATGCATTAAAACTTTTTCAACAGGGTCGCTCGGAACATTTTCGCTTAAAGTCAGCCCGCGGACCGAATTCCACAATGGTCATGCGCTTAATTTGAAAATAATTTCCTCTGTTTCAAATCTATTTTTAGGAGACTTTAATTCACAATTATACAGTTAAACGGTAAGCAACAATTCATCGTCGATTTTATGAACTGGATTTTTGGAGACTGGAAATTTAATCGACACCCAACATATGGTACTTATGATGATTTTATTCAACCCTTGAATTCGGACATGATTATAATGATTTTATTCAAACCCTTGGATTCAGAAATAATTATAATGATTTTATTCAACCCTTGTATTCGGACATGATTATAATGATTCTATCCAAGCCTTGGATTAGAATTTAATTATAATGATTTTCTTCAAACCTTGGATTAGTAGATGGTTACAAGAGTGCAGATCTTTATGTAAAATAAAAATGTTCGCAATGATTGCAGGACACAGGAGCCGAATAAAAATTTTTTTTTTATCTTATTAAGCTGAGACTAATATCTTGATGTCCTTAAATACTTTTAACATGCCCATTGCTTTAAATTGTACACGCCCATTTGTGTCATAAGTGCATAAAATCAAACAACAGTTCATGAAGAAATGAAACAAAAATAAATGGAAACACACAGTGCGCACAAAAATTCGAAATTGTATAATACAACACAGAAACTAAAGATAGCGTGAACTGCAATGTCCAAAAGGAAAGCTACCTAATAATTGAATGGTGAATATGACAACTGACAAGTGCATTATTGCAGGCGCATGACAATCAAGCGAATGACATCGACGGGAACAAATCCCGCGCAGAATTCCACCACTTTACTCCAGCAATAAATAATCTAGCAACACCGTGGTGAAGTTACGCGACGCAGATAAAAATTTCAGCGTGGATCTGATCGAGCCACGGGTCAATAGATTTGACAAAAAAAGGTCAACGGTAAATCAAAAGCCGATAGGCTACTCGCAAGAGCCTCAAAAATGAAGATCCAATAAAACACATTGTATGTATATTTTAAAAATTCAAGGGAATCAAAGGCGAGATAGACTGAAGTAAACACCCGAAGAACACAATTCCAGTGCATAGAATAACACAACAGAACAAGGTGCTACTTGTTAAACATTCATGTAACCATTAGCGGTCTGTGAACTGCTTCCGGGGAAAGCTCGAGACGTGAACCGTTTTCCAACATGTCCCGGTTCATCCTCTTGAGATTTCCTTGTCCCGCGGAACCAGCAGAAAGAAATTCCTCCGACAAAGGGCTCGATATTTCATCCAATATCCCGTATGCATCGACAACCATAATCTCAAGATTAAAGATCGGGATGGTGATCGCGAAAATATTTCCTCTGAAGTGACATGTCTTCTACCATTTCTCCTCTTTTATTCCCTCTTTGTCTTTTTGCAACTATGCAAATATTGGTTCTTTTTACTTTCTTTTTCTAGTATTATTCTTTAGATTTCTTTCTTCTCATTTTCTTACTTTTCCACGTGTATTATGTCTTTACTTTCTTCATCGAGGACATTTCTACCCTTTCTGTTTTTAGGGACACGTGAAGGGCTCGGAAGCCAATTAGTATAACTCCTACATTTTTGTACAATTTCAGCTTCGTTTCTCGTTGTTTATTCTATCTCTACTTCTCTTTTCAAATCTCTACTTTTTTATAAGCATCCCTTACTGTCTTTTTGTCCTATTTCTTTATATTTATTGTTGGTACTCTTTTTTTTACTGTATTACAGGAATTTAAGAACGTTACAATAGCTTCCAATTACTAAAATTATTGAAAGAACAAATACGTTCCAATACGACTGACTTACAACATTTTTACTTATGCATAAAAGCCAGCAGTTTAAAATTGCTATTTCTGTTGTAGGATCTACTAAAAAATTATGACAAAGTGGTCAGTAAATATAATATACAAAGATTCTTTCCCAAAAAATATTAAACTCACTGTGCGCGGCTACAACAAATATCGCGCCAAATCTCGAAGTCATAAATCTTCATACATGAGACTCCATAAAATCACTTTCATGAATAATGAATAACAAAATTCTATGTTTCTATTTCTATCGGAGAACAGGCATACAATAAGTTTAAATATATTCCTTTTTTTACGAAGCCGTAAAATAAATCATAGTGCACATATATTCTACTGTGCAAAAGAAAGAAACACCCGGACATATTTAATAGAACAACGTAAAAAGTCAAATAAGAACACAGTTTTGACAAAGGATTCCGTTGTTTAATTGAATAGTTAAATGCAATAAATCAATCGTTGTGCAATACAATTTCTACATGAAGATATTGTTTGTCATTATATCTTATAATTATACTGTGTGCTTCTTTCTTCTGCACAGTATTTTATAAAACAACCTATTAATTTATATCATACTTAAAATTCCCTGTCTACTAATAACTAGACTGCGGATCTTTATGCAAAATAAAAAATGTTTGCACCGATTGCAAGACAGAGGAGCGAAACAAAAATTTCTTTCTCCTTTTAATTATCCGATTAAGCTGAACCCAATACACTGATGTCTCAAAATCTTTTTAATATGTACACTACTTTAAATTGTGTTTACCCTTTTTTGTCATAAATGCATAAAATCCGCAATCTACGAATAACAAACATGACGCAGTATAATAAAAAATCGTACGTTACCAGCACGAGGTTCAAAAGTCCAGCTCAGCAGCTGGATCTCCCGGAACGTCACCAATCAGACAACGCTACCGTCACTTCCGGTTCACTGGTCGAAAAGTGTGAATCTCGCGGAAGGGTCCGAGGGGACAGTTCCCGACTAGTTTCGAAAGGGAGGTTATTCCCTTTGAGGGCCGGTTTGGAACGGTGTCTGCGTGGAATCTGGCGGGTACCGAGACTCGAAACCGGAAGTCGAGGAAACGCGGCCCTGCTTTACGGCCGGGGGTAACACGCGGACTGTCGGCCCGAACTCAACCACCGTGCCCGCGTCACTTTCTCGGCCTCCCTCGGCCCTCCTCGCCCTCCCTCGGTCTCTGCTCCACCCCCTACCCCTTCTCTTCCTCCCTCTCTATCCATCACACAGCTCTGCTCCCTCTCCGACGCTCAAGCCAGTTCGCTCCAACCCTCGACAGCCGTCCCTCTCTGATTTTACATCCCTCCTCTCGAACATGCATCGTCGATCCCTCTTCATACCATTTCTACCTTTCCCTCTTCCTAGGCTATTTCTAGGTTTCTTTCGGTCCTTCGTATTCTATTTCTGGATCACGCTGTCTCTTTCGTTCGCGCGTTCCTCGCCGGCGATTTTCCCTCCCGATTTTAATACGTATTCGCCAATGGTTTCTAATATAATATTTTTGTTGTGTTATTATCTTTTGTGTCGTCTACATATCTTTTTACCTTCTTTCGTAACTTTCCTAACTTTCGACTCTGTTTTTCCTCTTAAACGCACTTCCCAGTTTGTGGTATAATTTCTAACATTGTTTTTCACTTTCTCCGCATCCCCTAGCTCCTGGAATAATTTGCAACGCTGCGCTGTTTCTTGTTCTGTACGCGCAGCCCCGATTTTAATTTATAATTTTCAACTTTGTTTCTCTCATTTACTATGCACACCCTATTTTTCTTATGCAACTTTCAAACCTATCTCTCGTTTACCACGCAACCCCTAATTTTATTCACTCTTGTTGTTTCTGTTTCTCATTTTCTTCGCTCTTTTTTTTGCACCCTTTAGTTAAAGTTTATGTTTCTCATTTTCGTTCAAATATTCTTTTACAATCTTTAATTGTTTTTAGTGTTTTCTACGCACCCCTTATCTATATTTTGTACCCTCCTAAAGTCTCTCTATTTCGCGCGTGTTTCCCAAGCTCCCCTCACTTCTTCCTACAATTTTGAACTCTGTTTCTCGTACTCTAAGCACCCTATTATTATCTTTTAATCCCCTTCACGTCTCTTCCTCGTTACCTGCGCATCCTCTACTTTCTTTTGCCCTGTTCAAGTGTCTTCCTCGTTTTCTATGCACCCTCTACTTTCTATTTCTCTTTTCAAATCCCTTTCTTGTTACCGACTCATCTTTCACTCTCCTGTTATACTATCTTCCTATTCTTCTACGTGTCTCCTAACCCCTTCTGTTTTCTTTATTTTCTTCATTACTACCCTCCCTATTTTAGAGTACGTTTTCCCATGTTTTCCTCTTTTTAACACTCTCCCTCTACTCTTCTTTCATCTTCTACCCCCTTTGCTATCACTCTTGCAAATTGCAAAAAATATATTGAAAGTAAATAATCCCCAACAACAATCGACGAAAACTTCAACAACATTCACTGTCCACCATTAGATCAAAACTATACCAACTCCAAATCCCACCCCCAACCCACCTCCCCGAAAAATCATCATTTCCAACTTACATCATTCTCCTCTCCCTACATCCCTTCTATTCTCCCATTATCCACACATGCAGCCTCCAGTGGCACGGCCATTACAGCAGCATTCGGTCTGCATTTTTCCCATTGCATTCCCCAGTCGCATCCGAGTATCATCCCTTCGTTCCTCAGAAAAATTACTCGCTTCCCAATCCCTCCCTTCGCAGTTTTCGATTCCAGAACTGTCTCCCACAAACTAACATCGCCTTTTCTCTTTATGAAAGTTAGCAGAAGCCCGGATTTATAAATAATTAGAATGATTTTATTCAAAACTTGGATTCCAGTATAATTATAATGATGTTACTCAATCTGAGATTTTATTGATTTTATGAAAACGTTGGATTCATAGATAATGATAATGATTTTATTCAACCCTTGAATTCCTAGATAATTATAATCAAATATACAGTGATTTCATTCAATATTTGAGAATTAATGGATAGTTATAATAATTTTAGTTAATCCTTGGATTCATAGATAATTTGATGGTTTTATTCCAAGCTTGGACTCGAACATAATTATAATGATTTTATCGAACATTAGAATTCCTATATAATTATAATGATGTTATCCAATCTTTGGGATTTTATTGATATTATTAAATCTTTGGATTCATTGATAATTGAAGTGGTGGTTGGATAAAGATGTCAAGTAACAAATTGTTTTCTATAAAAAGAGTTTTTAGCAAGGTATGTTGTCCTTTTTTGATGAATGAAGATAATAACACAAATCAATTACAAATATATATATATATATATATATATATAATACAAAAGAAGATAATAATTATTTTCATTCGACAAAACAGGACAACATATTTTGTTAGAAACTCTTTTACAGAAAACAAACATGACACCTTTATCCATCCACCCCTTCAATTATTATAATGATTTTATTCGACCCTTGAATTCCTAAATAATTATAATCAATCTTACAGTAATTAAGTAATTTAATTCAGTCTTTGACAATTTGTGGATAGTTATAATGATTTTAGTTAAGCCTTGGATTCATAGATAATGATGAATTTACTCACGCTTGGACTGAAACATAATTATAGTGATTTTATCCGATACTAGGATTCCCACATAATTACAGAAATAATCTAAACTAATATCTACAATGGAACTATAATACTACAGTAATCGCTGTAACGCACAAATCCCCGGTATTCAAGCGCAATGAGTGCAGCAGCGTTGCACCGCGTCCTTTTGTTCGGCACGCGGAAACTTCGTCGGCCTCCGTCGTCGACGACGACGGCGACGGGGCTGTAAATAATGGGCTTTTTTCCAGCGGGAGGGAGAGCTGGTCAGGAAAAAAAACGACGTTCTTTGGATCATTGTTGCCGCCACCAGATCGAATCCGTCCAATCCAGGATAATCAGGATTGGTTGAAAGGAAAACGCGATTCAATCGTGACGATAGCTCGAAACTCGGATTTGCGGCCGATCCGGGAAACTTTGAATGCGGATTTATATGTTTGGTCGATTGATAATCATGCCACAGACGAGGTATAGAAGCAGACCAAACACCATACATATAGGATTTCGTGTTTCACCATCTGAAATACCGACATCGATAAAGGCAACCACCGTAAACATGAATTCCTCTTTTTAATTTATAGTTTTATGTCGCATTAACTGTTAGGTTATTAGAGACATCATACAATAAGTCAGAATATACTATTGGGTTGGCAAGAAAGTAATTTGAGTATTTTAAGGTGAAGTAAAACCGACTTTCTTTATTCAAGCGATGAACTTTCATCAATAAAATCTTTCGGCAGAAGATCATCGAACAAAATGGAAAATATCTTATTCATTAATGATCATTGCTTGAATAAAAAAATTGGGCTCTATTTCACCTGGTGAAAATACCGAAATTATTTTCTTGCCAACCCAATACATTATTTGAGCCGTTTATTTTGATTGTGGCCTAAGTCCATGTTCGAGAAAAATCAAGCTAGCAATTTTAATATTTACATTTCTATGTTGTCTTTTCATTCTGCAGCAAATTGTAACTAATATATTTGAAATCACAAAGATTTTGTAAAAAGGAAATTAACTGGTTAATAGAATGAGACAAATTTTTTATTTTGAAAGTTGCCTACGTCCATTTGTCAGTTGACACAAATAAATATAACATAAATTCTTACTATCAGGACATTCGTTGTTACCGAATGGCAGAGATTTTGGTGTCGTAAAAATGTCATTAAAGAAAAATAATTTACTGTTTGTCCCTCATGATTATATATATATATATATATATATATTAATGATAACATTGTAATAAGTGAAGTAAGAAGACATGTTATTCACTTAATAATTGCTATTATTTTAATAGGAATTGTAAATTTAACTATTTTGTTAGATACACTTAAAGGAGTGTGATACATTGGTATTTTATACGTATTATTTTAATTTCATTGAAACGCAAACTCTGAAATATCTCAATTTAAACTTAAATAGACTTAGGCCACTTTCAAAATAAACGGCTGATTTTTTCCAACAACCAGAAAATTACAAGAAGTAATCACGGCAGAACGAAACAATAAGAAACACTATAAAAATGCTGAAAGTCCAGAAGAAATTGAACTAAAGTCCGCTGGAGAATGATGTTATGAAGTCAGCGTAACAAAACAAGCTAATAGTTGGCAGCTATGGGAACGGCGCGGCAGTCCCGTCTGAGAGGCAAGGTCAGTAGTATCGTCGAAACTCGCCGAAATCGCCGGGAATCACTTACGGCGGCGGGTCTTCCAATAAAGTTTTCGCGGAACTTTCGAAAAATCGTGCGGCAAGGTCGTAGTTAGGCGAATGTGGGCCACGGCGAACTCGGAGGAGACCAACTAGGAGCAGAGATTCTGACGTCAGCTCGTTAAAGCTCGTCGCGGGACGAGCGTCGTCGTCGTCGGTAGGCCGTGTTTCCAGGAGATAACGAAACCTACGTCATTGTGTCCACGACAGCCGGCACTTAGGCGAGTCCCGCTCGCGCAGCGGGCAAATATCGCTCTGGCAGGCTCGCGAAACGGGGATTAGCAGGCGCAGATCGTACACGATACGCACGGCCGTCGATAAATCTCGAATCGTAGGACCTGGATCCCGAACCACCGGACAAAAATAACTAGAGCTGACGTCGTGGCGTTTGCATGAGCGTTTACTAATGGCTAATGAAGTCTGGGGAATGGGTAGAGACGAACGGTCAGCTAAAATGTTAGTACTGTGGTAAGTGTTCTCTTTTTATTAACACTTTGCCTACCGAACGCCTATTAATAGGCGTATTACAACAATAAGTAAAATAGAATCGCGACCATACGACTAAAATTGACCGCTTGGATGAAATGAGAGTGAACACTGTATGTGAATTTAAGACGTACACACAATAAAATAAATAATTTCTATATCATTTTCGAAGTGGAATAGGATGGTCTATGGCCAGACAACAGATGCACTGAAGATCTTCGATGATGCACTTGAGATTTCTGGACAAATGGTAAAAAAGTTAAAGCTGTACCTTTATTTTGATTGAACTTGGAAAAAATGTCGTGTCAATCCTTTTCCCTAGCTGGAGGCGTAGAGGTTATGCGAAGGTCATTGATATTTTTTAGAAACGAGTACCGACATTTTTTTTCATACCTTGTTCTTTCTACATAAAAAAGTACTACGTAAAAATACTATATTCGCAAGATATTTTGAAAAATTATGATAATAAAATTAACCCCTTCCCCTACGACGTATTTTAGGATTTTCTTTGTAGTTCGTAATTTCCTAAAAAAGGAGAAAATTGATATTTATTGTATGCCTACATGTTCTCCAATAATTATACATTAACGAAACCAAACTAGAATTTCATCGCGGTTTAATGGAAACTAACAACATACATATTCATTAGACCCTGATGAGAATCTTCATTGCGAGTCTGACACGATATTGTAGGGCAAGGGTTTAATGACTAAATTAATTTAAATTTTGAAATATTCCTCAGAGTTTTATGGCGTACTGATCTGTCGAGCCCGAGGGGTTAATACACTAAATATCCCACTGAGCCGGAGGACTACCTGCACGTAAGAAGCTAATACCACTATCCAGCAGTTGAATCCAATCAAGACCGAGTTATAAAATATTTAGCTTCACCATTTGACTCACTTTCGCAAGTTTCCCGCGTCGACCTTCCCCGCGCGCGTCCTCAGCATTTTTAGTATCGATCCGCGCCTCGAGGAATCCCCCGAGCGAACTTGAAACTAGTCGATCGTCGGACTATCACATTTGCCGGAAAATAAAGCGCACGAAAATGGCGAGAGTCCCCCGATCGACCAATATCCATCCGCTGCAAGGATAACCAGCCGACCAAGGTTCCAATGCGTGCGTAAGTGTACGTATACATATATCTCCGTTGTGTATACTATATGTATACTATATTCTCCTCGGTGGTGTATGTAGGTCGAGTTAATGAAATGCCAGTGAAATCTTATTTTTCCCGCGGACTACTTTATACTCGCGCCTCGGCTTTTCGCTCCCCGGTTTTTTGAAACGCCACCGCGTCCATTTGTTTTCCTGGATCGTCCACGTGGAAACATGACAGGCCCGTAAATAATGCTGGTTTACATTGGCGACGAGAACGCGGTACCGGAAACATGTGTACATCTGGGTACACTAAAAAAAAGTAGGAAAAGAAGTGGTGGTTGCAAAAAAGTTAGCTGTTGTTGTTACTAGACTGCGGATCTTCATGCATTTATGGTAAGATTGACTGGATGAAATTCAAAATTTTGTTGGGAAATTTGATAACACGATGATGTCAATTTACAGTCGAAAAAAAGGAATAGCATTTTTGGCAGCTCGTTTTCGAGAAAATCTAGTTTGAAAATGCAACGAATACACGTGCTATTGCATAGGAATCGTCTGACGCGTCTGACCATTATCGACCAATTCTACTTCGTGCATACAATGGGTGTACAAAGTATTCGTACACCATTTAAAACCTAATAACTTTTTTATAATTGCACCAAACGACCTGATTTTTTATAATTAATTAGAAGCATTGGTTTACGAAATGATATGCAAAAGAGATTTTCCAAAAATTATAATTTACAAGGTTACATGCAAAAATAAGAAATGGTTTTTTTAAAACTTTTTTATTTGGGCCCTCAATCTGAAAATTTAAAATATATGTTTTGTAGATCTATGTTAGTTATGCACATGCTGAAAATTTCATCGAAATCGATTAACATACATACGAGCTACAAGCGTTTAAAAATGGTGAAAATCGTAATTTCATATTTGTTTTTTAATTTTCATTATATAAAAGTTTAAATAAATCCCTTTTTTATTTTTGCATGTAACCTTGTAAATTATAATTTTTGGAAAATCTTTCTCGTATATCATTTCGTAAACCAATGCATCTAATTGATTATAAAAAATCAGGTCGTTTAGTCAATTAATTATTGGTTTAATTAATTGTTAATAAACAACTATAAAAAAGTTATTAGTTTTCAAAAGGTGTATTCATTCTCTCGAAAACGAGCTGCCAAACGAAAAAACGTTATTCCTTTTCTTCGACTTATTTTTTCATGTCGAATCGACCCCGGTTGTACTACGATTTCGCAAACACCCTGTATGATTCCTCCTCTATTAAAATTATTAAGGGAAGAAATAACATTCAACTTAGTTTCTATATCTTGCAATCGGATTCAGACAATTTTTATTTTGCAGAAAGATCCACAGTCTAGTTATTACATTTGCAGGCTCGTGGAGGGTTGGTGGAGATGTAAAATTTAAATTGGGAGTTCGGGACCTTGCTGAAAAGACGTATAAGTTTTCTAGCGAACTTAGACTCGAAGTTTTGGGTGGTCTATACGTTTTCTCTGTCTGTGTCTTTGAATGACCTCGAGTGACCTTGAGCAATTATAGCCACCTAGTTCCTAATTACAGAGACTATTACCGTAGGTGTTTAAGAAGGGGTGGTCCCGTTCGAAATAAATGAGGGTGACCTCGAAATTTCTAAAAGAAAATTTTTTTAATTAGATTATAATTTTTTAATTTGCCGTCTACTAGTTGCATACAAGGAACAGTATAGTTGTGTGTCGCATCCTTATTGTTTCTCTGTCGTTCGGACGAGACGCGTGCGTTCGGTAGCCGCGGGGCTTGACAGATTGCCATCGATCCGTGTAATTAACTACGCCGAGAACGGGCCGCGAGCGCTGCCAATTTGCATAATTGGGTCGGCGTTGTTAAAACGTTATTTACCCAGCTTCGTAAATTCGACCGTGTCCTTCGACAATTAGCGAGAGCTGGGCCGGGGAGCGCGGCCGTTTCAAAACCTGGTAAAAACATTTTTAACGCGGTTTTAATGTCCCTCGCGGAACGATCAACGCGTAACGATCACTCTCTTTCCCTCTCTCCATTTCTCCACTCTCTCTCTCTCTCTGCCTCTCTCTCTATCTGTGATTGCCGTAACGATCACGGGACTATGTGTTACAAGGTCGTAAGGTTGCAGGATCACAATGTAGAAGCGTTCGCAGAATGACAATGGCGCGTCTACTCGCCGCTTGCGGTTGACCCGCATTCATCCGCGTCGTCATTTCCGCGGTACGGGACGTTTCGGCTTCAAGCGTCATACAGAGCGAGAGACAGATGGAGAGACAGATTGCGTTAGGTATCCGGCACTTTGTAGCACCAGAATTGTTTCCCGGGAACAATTTTTAGTCCGCTCCGATACGGCGCGCTGCGCCCTGGGAGACATTGTTCGACAATCGTGGAAGCGAGACCGAGTCGATTCGAGCCACTCGAGAGCCACTCTTCCCAGCAGTTTTAGTTTTTCTTCCGGTGGGAGTTGGTTCCACTAGAGAATTGCTAAGATACGGGGAAAATGGTTTCAGCGACTCCACAAATACAGTGCAAGACCCCAAGTCTACTCCTTGTAAAGTTTTTACAACGAGGTGCCATCTTTTTATGGACAGACTATGAAATTCTGCTTCTATAGACTGTGAAAATTGTTAAGGAACGATGAGGTGCAAGTTTTATTGTGCTTCACAAATTTACAGTCTGTAAAATCGTTACATCGAGGGGCCAATTTTCCATTGGCGGACTATGGAACTACACTTCTACTGACTACGAAAACTCTAAAAATGGTTTCAGTGACTCCACAAATACAGTACAGCTCTCCAAGTCTACTCTTTGTAAAATTATTACAACAAGGTACCATTTTTTTATGGACAGACTATGAAATTCTACAATATTTATAGACTGCAAAATTTGTTAGGCAACTATGAGGGGCAAGTTTCATTGTGCTCCACAAATTTACAGTCTGCAAGATCATTACATCAAGTTGCCAGTTTTTCATTGGCGGGCTATGGAACTCCATTTCTGTTGACTGAAAAAATTGCTAAAATAGGGTAAAATGGTTTCAGTAACTCCACAAATACAGTAAAACTCCCCAAGTCTAGTCTTTGTAAAATTATTACAGCGGGGTACCATTTTTTTTATGGACAGACTACGAAAATCTACAATACTTACAGACTGCAAAAATTGTTAAGGAACGATAAGGTGTATGTCTTATTGGTCTTAAAATAGTAAAGCGCTATTGTTCCTATGTTCCATAAAGTGCTATGTTCAGAGAAATTACCCGGACTCGATAAAATGGTTTTACCTCGATCGCAACAAAGTTACATAGAAATTGATTTCCATTCTCACATTCAATTTAATTTGAAACAATATAACAAACTTGTCGAATCCGCGGTCAATTTCTAAAAGTGTGATACCACCAAAATTAAATTATACGCTATCGTTAACCTAAACGTATCATCCGACAGTCACGTACCAGCACGACCTCAATTAATCCAAAATTGCAAAGCGCCCCGAAGAACCTGGAAACATTGAATCCACCAATCGAAATCGAAAATTTCAACCGAGTACGTGACAGTAATTCGATGCACGCGAAACGGGACAGAATTAATGCGTCCCCGATAATTATTCATTCCGATGCGTCTCAAATTGTTCGGAAACGAGCCGTACAATAAATCCGTACACAAGCTATCGATTCGAATCACAGATATCAACGCTGGTATCAACGATACCGTAACACTCTCTCTCTCTCATCATCGGCTACCTAAATCCGCTGTTTCCAGACGACGCGCAACACTCGGATAATATTCCGAATGGTAATTGGAGCACGACGGTGCCGTTGAAAATTATTTTAGGTCACGGTTTGTCGCGTTTAAGTATCGATTTCAAAAAAAAAGAAGGGGGAGTTGATGGCGCGAGAGAGTGAAAGAGTCGAAGAGAAACTTTATTCGGCTTCCAGTGGACCCGGGAACAATCTGTTAAAATATTCCAGCATCTTGACCGAATTTTGGTCCATGCTTTTCGCAGTGATCGCCTCTCCAAGTCTCTCCTCTCTCTCTCTCTCTCTCTCTCTCTCTCTGCTTTTTTTCGGGTTATTAGGCACCAATATTTGCGATATCGATTCCGATTCCAGGCGGGGGCGGACGGGAAGATCGATGGGACAATGAAAACGGCGCATCGAGGACCATCCTCCGCCTCCGATTCCTCCCGGATAATGCAAAGCACGCGTAAATAGTCAATTTCGTCGCAGCGCTCGAGCACCGCGTCATTGTTGCGTCAAGAATGCATTCCTTTTTTGCGCTTTTGTGCAACACGCCGCTTTGTAACGCTAATGCAGCTGTCGCCACCCACGTGGATCACGATCGCTGCTGCATCAATGAAATTGTTAGGAAATGCGCTGCAACTTTGTTAAGGGATGCAACAGTATGCATTCTGTTATCGCCGGTTTTTACCCTGTCTTTTTGCGGGGATTAGGTTCTGGGAATACTTGTTGAAGGGATGACAATGTGCAGACAATCCCACACTTTTATAACATTTAGTAAAAATTAAATGGAAATAAAATTTTCGTGATGGGAAATGTGAATTAAGAACGTGATTATTTTTTATTTATATCCAGTCGGAGAAAAGAGTAACCGAACACCCTTTTTAAAATGAATATCATTTTTCTAAATGGTCCACAAAATATCGTTTATTTTCATTGTGTAAACATACTGTTTTTAATTGCTGTTAATCGGAATTGATAAGAGAAAAATAAAGATTTTTTTAAATTTTTGTTAGGAGCACAGATGAAAAAGTTCAAAATCGCAAGCTTGAATATGTACCGATAAAAAATGTGTCGTTTCAAATTCTTCTGTATTCCTCGAAAAAATCAAAAAACTCTGGAAGCTATTAAAAATGTATTTGAAACAGGGAATCCTCTTTACAAAATGCATTTCTATTTCGATCATTGAAACATTGAATAACACTGAAAGATACGACCACATTCGCAGTCAATTTCCGGCCGAAGTAGAGCTCGCGCGTAAATCAATAAAATGTAAAAAGTAACAGTTTCACATCTTTTTTTTATTCGACCGGATAAAAAGTCGGAAGTTGCCCTTAAAAATACAATGTACCGCGGGAAAAATCCTCTTACAAATTGTATTTCGAATAAAATAACATAGTTCCTTTTTCAAGGAAAATTGACAGAATCGATCAAATTCATGGGGGCGAATAAAATAAAACCCGAACACAGAAAGATAAAATCTAAATACCCTTTCTATCCCGTGAAACAAGAAGTGCCTGTAGAAATGGATTCAAAACTAGAATTTGCAAAAATCGTATTCTTAATTCCAGCAAAACACAATATTTACTTGGATACAGGGACGGTTGGAATTAAAATAAAAGACAAATATGAATCAATAAAATAAGAAATCGACATTTCGAAATTTTCATCCAATGCTAAAAAAATCCAAAATACTCATCAAAAATAATCAAGATTAAAATCCCTTATAAAAGATATCGTAATATATTGTGTTTCTAACAAAACATAAAATATAAAAATTGCCAGAGATTCTCTCTGATTTTGAAAAACCTCCATTCAATCTCCCAGGAAAACCCGCAAAGCTGCCATTAAAAAAAACACACTTTCGAAACTGCCTTTAAAAATCGAAATTGCATTTCAATGAAAATTGCCAGAACGATTAAATTACAGAAGAGGATTGCCAACGATAAACTTAAAACACGATCGTTTCGTTCAAGATTTAATGGTGTCGGATAAGTGTCACGACGCAGGACCGAACGCTCAGCACGGCGTCGTAGATACAGCTTGGAGGATTCCGGAAATCGCTCGGATCGATGTGGATCTGGAAGCCATACTTTTGAAACGAAACAATTCGGCGCCGAAGCTGTACTACGCTCGACGCGAAGCATCTACTTAGATTTTAATACCGTTAGAACGTATTAACATCCTCTAGACAACCTTATTTTGTAATATCCGCGTCGATCCGCTATCACGCGTCCCGGGAATGATCTGCGGACCCAAACGAGTGATCGAATCATTAAATCCACACGATGGAAGATTCATTTTCACTTAGACTGTACAGTACTGATGCGTGCACATTAGTTGTTTTTTTTTTCATTGGTTATTTTACGTCGCACTTAATCCTGTTAGGATTTTTTCGCGACGGAACCTACAGTTTTTATAACGTGGGTTCCGAACCACCTTGGGCACCACAATTTAAATGCACATTAGTTATTAAATAACAAATAGCTGAAAATTGAACCCTTGACCAATGAGGATTTTTAGATTCTTCAAATACTTTTCTCAGAGAGACCTAGATTATCTGTCGAGGTCTTAAATTAGCAATGGTAAAAATGGGTAATGTATTCTGATATTTTGGTAACAATATAATTAAATTGTAAATTGACCACTTCAGGAATTAAATGCATCCTCAAGAGCAATTATTTGCTTATTAATTCTATTGGACTCAATATAAATAACTAACAATGTAACCCTTAGCAGTCGAGGATTTCTTATAATACAATTTCAATGTAGGATGATATTATTAGAAAAATCATATTTTTACCATTTCGCATACTCCACGATCAACACCAAAACCGAAACAGAAAAATCATCGCAATCTTCGATCTGCGCTGATGCACCGTTCAGTGCAATCCTAAAAAGAGGGAAGAGGGGGGAGGAGAGGTCGATGACGTCAATGGATCGCAGGTACAGCATATAAAAACGATGCAGGCCAAAAAATAAAGATTTTATTCATCCACGTACATCACGTACAGAATAAGGTTGATTAAATTCACTTCGACTATATATCCTTTTTCTTCTTTTTTAATATATATGTATGTATATATATATTCTTCTTTATATATGTATATATAATATGTATTCGTCTGTCTCACGTTCTTCTTGACGCTTTATGCGGAAATTTTTCGAACTCTGATCGCTACGTACCTAGAGTATCTACACATGTCTTTTTTTGTCTGTTCCATTTTTATTATATTTTCTCTTCATAAATTATACTCTTTTTATACTTTCTCTCTTTCTCTCATTCTTCTTTTTCTTTCTCTCCCACTCACGCACACTTTTTCGTCTCGCACTTCGTTCATCGAAACTGAAAATCTCGTTCTTGAGATCGAAGCTGAATTGCAGTTCGCAAATTGCAGCTTGCAGCGCGGCGAGCACCGGCGAAATTCTTTTTTCGCGTTCTCGCGATTTAGTGTTTCCTTTCAGACCAACCCCTTTCTACGCGCACGGGAAATCCCCGCGGGAAAAAGTATCTCCTCGATACGAGCTCGCCTAAGTGCTCGAAACTATTCCCCGAAGGCTCCTCCGCGAAACTGGGAGCCCAACCTCGCGGACAGATCCCTAAATCGCGGCCGATTCGATCTTAAACGCGATCCCAGTCCCGCTTCCGAGCCTTCGTTATCAGCGTTTGTTTTATCAGCATTTGTTATGCACCTTGGGCATATTTAGGTTCGCAGGAGAAACGTGTACAACAATTCAAATGAATGCAGTCTAATTTAGTTTCGTGTCGAATTTTTTGTTCGATTTTCTGATAAATTGAAAACTTTGCTTGCCTGTGAATCTGTGCAGATGCATAAGTGCATCTTTACGAATTGAACGTATGTCCACGTTTGAATAATTCGTGAAAAATATATGTCGATAGAAATTGTATATTTTTGTCACATTGATAGTATTTTTTGTCGTTTTTATCAGAAGAAGCTTCGTAATGAGCTGAGCGAATTTTTTTGTGTACCGAAAACTAGCTGTCATAGCTATTCATATTTGATCGTTGCTATAAGGAATGCTTTAATGAGATCAATAAATTTTCTCCTTCCCTTGGTTTTCCTTAAAATAATTTTTCAAAATACGTAGTTGCAGAAATGTGTTTGCAGGTTATTTATTACTACTAGACTGACGATCTTTATGCATCTATAACATTGCTTATTATTATAATATATTCATAAAACATAAAGAATCGTACATGTGAACAAAAATTAATAGTATTTTATTCTTCTTCGTCTTCTGAATCGTTTGATAATGAAGTTCTTATAAAATAATGTACTGGAATGGCAATATTCAGAATAATATACAGATTATTATTACTAGGGTGCGGGTCTTTGTACATACAAAATTATTTTATACAGCAATTGTCATAGACTAGAAGTTAAATAAATATAATATTTATAATTCTTCATAAAAACTGCCTCAAAATTTGTTCCTACAAAAGGGAACATAAATTTTCTCAAATGTTGTCTCTAAAAATAATTAGAAATAACACTTAAGCTTATAAAAACAATAAAATAAACAATCTTGGTAAAATAACGAACCTAACAACGACGCGTACAATAACAATGAATGGACATAATTCTAACTTTAATAAACTGATGGATAAAATTTTTATTGTATAAAAATAAGAATTCTACAACGTATAAAATATTTCACAATTAACTAAAACAAATTAAATAATTTTCATATCTGTACACAACGATCATCACCAAAAAATTCACAACAAAAGAGAAAATACATTTCATTGGGAGACTCATTTTTGTAAATCACTAAAAATGTGTAGTTGCATAAAAATCCCCAGTCCACTCACTATAATTACATTCTACACGAGCCCGAGACAATCGCAACGTCAGACTCCGGTCATCAGACTCCTCGGAGTCCCTCAATCGCGATGACTAGTCACAATAACAGAAGAAACAATTAAAATCGTTGTAAATTAGTTCGAAATCGAATATTCTTGGATTTCTGGCGGTCCACGCTCTCGAATGTTCATCAGGACTCGTTTCCTAGGACTTTCAATGCTATCAGAGAGGTCCTGGACCTCATCAGCTACTGATATACTTGCTCGAATTTTGTAAAAAATCGCCATTATCAGAAATAGATTTGTGCGTAACGTAGGGAACCCGAGACTTGTGGATATGTTACTGTCGGAAGATCATTTTGCGTGGAAGTGCTTCGAGAGGACTCCGGCATATTTTTAGAAAAACGTCGAAAGTTAATCAGGATCTAAAGATAATTTATTCTTATAAAAAGATTCCAAAGGAACTAAAAATGATATCCTTTGGAAATTGTTATAGATTGATTTGATAAATTAACTCCTTGTCTTGAAGTGTCGAGTTAAACTCGAATTCGATGAATTTATTTAAAATACCTGTCTTTTCCCAGTAATAAATATGTTATTCTTCTAGTTACTTTGTTGATGAACCAACTGCAGGTATTTATACAAATTTGTATTTAGAATAACAGAGAAAGCTCTCCAGAAAATTCGGTGCATTTCCTGTAGAAATACTCGTAAAATAAAAATGTTACCTTGTATTTGCGTAAAAATCTGCAGTTTATCAGAAACTTTTGTAAGCTCAGTTGTGAAATAAATTATACGACAAGGGGTTAGAAAGGTACTTGTTGATTGAGATCGAATGTCAGCGACGATTTTGTCGCTGACAGCTACGAGGCAAATTTCCATCTTGCCACAGTGCGATTATAATAATGTGGAACGACGAAATCTAATTTAGAGAAAATGTTGAGTTGATTAGAAAGTTCGTCCCAAGACAATAAAATGATTCTGCATTAAGCAATTGTAATTCTCCTAATTTTATTAGAATATCTTTGGAGAGCACATTCTACTCAACCCAACATGAAGAGTAAATCTTGCTCTCCTAATCTAATTTTCTACATTTTTTACCTAGCTGGAGTCTCCGCCAACATTGACTTGCAATTTTAACTGCCAAAACTAGGATCTTAAAATAATTTTAAAAAATCTTTTCATCTGATTTTAAGTTCATTCAACATTAAATACTATTGCAATAAAGACTCATCCACCAAAATTACAATAGAAATTGATTCTCACATCAAGGATAGTGTCCTTCGCACATTATGGCAGTCAATATATCAAACTACACTTAATCTAAACCTAACCCACGATATAAATACAATAATGAGGAACAGAAGACTTCAGACGCGAAATACAACCAACATTAAAATCCTTCTTGACCCAGAAGATGATTCAAAAATGATCCCGATGAAGTTCTCATCACCTAGGGCTCTGAACATAATCTCAACTCCAGAAACTCGAAGCTGTCTCTCCTCTTCCAGCGGGAGACGCTACTACATAGACAATATGTATATATTATTGAACATTGAAGAGTCTAAAACAGATATATATGTATATAGTTTCTTTTTCAGAACGACTCTCGGAGTTCCCTCTCCGAAGGCGAACATTCGCGAGCGTGGACCAAAGCTGCTAGATCCTTTGACGGATTGCTAGATCCTCCTAGCGGCTCGCCGAGTGCTATGACCAGATCTCCTAAGTTTTGGTTAATTGGTACGAGATTGGTGACTGGTCGAGCCACGAGGAGGTGGGTCTTGAGAGATTATTGTTCCCAGAAGATACCCATTAATCCTCTGACCCAAGGACTATGAATTTGGTGGTTGTAGTGATTTTGATGCTTCTAGGATCCAACACACTTGCAAATGAGGTTTCATTTGCTTAGGACCCTGATCTACACTTTGTCACATTCAGAGGATTAGGCAGAATCTATGCCTCAATCATTCGACAAGTGTTAAGTCATTTAGACCTACCAGCTGTAGCAATTTCAGCACTTCAATAGATGGACAAAGACACAAATGAGGATTCATGTGATTGAACATCTGCTGAATACTTGCTCTACAGCTTAAGCAGCCTGCAGGTCAATCCTCAAACAGCTGGCAGCCTCCAAACCATCAATAGTCCTCGGCATCAGCCTACAACGTCTCCTAACCCCAAGTCCCAGGAGTCATCACAACGAACAGAAGCGAAAACTCTTCGAACCCTTCCTCGAACAAGTTCGCAGGCAATCAATGAACGACGAACGCAGCCGAGGGACACCGACTCGACAGGACATCCGAGAACAATCGATCGGCTAGAGGAGTCCTTCTTTTCTCCAAGCCGAGTCGCTGTCCATCAACTGCGATCCTCCGTTCAATAAGATAAGAAACGAACGACAACGACAAGCTGAACGGCGAGAAATGATACACCACATAGGTTCCAGTGAAAACGTGACTGCCTGTACACCTTGACAGGGGACCTTGAGAAACGCAACTTGACAAAGACGCAGGGGGACCGTCGAGAACACGAAGCTGCTGGACAAATTAATTGGAAAGACGGAGAGCGGTCGCTTTTTCCTATCGACGGTGACGTTACATCGCGGTCGATCGCTCTTCGTGGGCTTTCTTCACGATTGCTAGCTTGGAGTGAGGGTCCGGTGCTGGCAGACCAGTGTACGGAGGTTCTCTGGTGCCGTGGAGCATCAGGGTCCATTCGCGGAACCAGCCGTGCTGAGGAGTCTGCGTGTTGAAGCTCACCTGAAAGAGAGCTGAGTTAGTAGAGGGTTTTTATAGTGGTGGATTGTTGTAGACGGTGATTGATGTTGACGCCTCACCTGGCGAAAGTTCGCTAAACCTGGGATAGAGGATTGATGAGGATCCTTCATTTCATTAAGGATTGTGCAGTTGATGATGCTTGGGACCATTTAGGGATGCGTTTGGCAATTTTTAATTTTGGAGGTGTTTTTGAAGGACATCGTGGATCTTGATGGAGTAACTATCTTTGAATTTTTGTTAGCCAATCGGTGTTGAAGCTACCTTTTTTGACAGAGATTGTTGTAGACGGTGATTGATGTTGACACCTCAACTGGCAAAGGTTTGCTAAACCTGGGATAGAGGATTGATGAGGATCCTTCATTTCATTAAGGATTGTGCAGTTGATGATGCTTGGGACCATTTAGGGATGCATTTGGCAATTTTTAATTTTGGAGGTGTGTTTGAAGGACATCGTGGATCTTGATGGAGTAGCTATCTTTGAATTTTTGTTAGCCAATCGGTGTTGAAGCTGCCTTTTTTCACAGAGATTGTTGTAGACGGTGATTGATGTTGAAACCTCATTTGGCAAAGGTTTTCTGAACCTGGGATAGCGGATTGATGAGGATCCTTGATGAAAACTGTGCAGTTGATGATGCTCGGGACCGTTTAGGGACGCGTTTGAGAATTTTTATTTTTAATGGTGATTGTAAAGGTCGTGAGTTCGATCGAGTTAAGTTCACTTCATGAGTTAGTTTCTGTAGATTTTGAACATTTTCTGAATTTTCAAATCTGAACGATTTCTTAATGATCGCGGGAACAGAAAACGTACGTGACGCAAGCTATTAACATACATCAGGTGAAATGTCAGTTTCTAAGACGGGAGGAAAAGGTCTGGCTAGCTTATCGGAAGGCAATCTATCCAGCTTTATCCTGTTTCTCCCACGTCTCATCGATCAGAACACAAACCCTCCCCTTACGCAACATTTACCTCCAACAACCAGGTTCCCTGTGGGTACTCTCCCCAAGTATGAGTCGTCATAAACGGCCATTTCGTAAAGCCATCCCTATGGTCGTCGTCCTTGATCCTCCGGCTCAGGATCATCGACCTACAATCAGACTCCGTTATTCCGCTTACTCGAAATGCTGAGCAGTCTAGTCAATGCAAGAAACGTCTAAGAAACCAAAAACCTCAATTATAACAATTGTGAATCAATTAACCGATTAATCTTAAGAGGACCAACAAAATTGTGCATTTTCCTACAACATATCAATTCATGTTGTCCACGTGTGAAAATCAAAAGTTAGTTAATTCAATTCGCAGCTCTAAAATGAAGATCTACTGGAGCTAGAGGATCTATAGAATCGACAGGATCTCACCTGGTGCCCATAGGCGAAGTCAAGAAAAGCTCGAGATCGCCTCGTCGCGACGCGTTGACAGATATGACAGCCTGCACGTGTTCCAGATAGTTGACCGCGTACTCGGTCCCAGCACAGGCGTCAGTCTTTATCTTCAATAAGATCGATCGGTCGCTCGTCACTTCCCTGCGAAAGGAAATTGACGTGAAGCATAGAGGAAAGTGCTGGAACACGCTAACTCGAGTTCCTGCGGGAGAAGGTTACCAGAAGGAAGCTTGCCATCACCTAATGTTAGGGAAACGGCAGTGAACGCAACAGGAGGTGGCTGGGATCGATACTGTCATCCAGAAATAACGATCTAATGGCCAATTATTACCCCACTTTATATGATTTTCGAATTTTCTCACCTAGAAAACTTATTTATCGCTTCATTCATCAATCTATAATAGCTATAGCAGAAACAAGTGATCTAGGAACAATTCTAGATCCTTGATTTGTTTGCGATTAACGAACATGACAGAGTTAGTACTTTTTGGGAGCAACGAATAAGCTCCAGGAATTACAATGAAGCGATCTTTGTGCAAAATCAAATATTTGTTATGGTTTTTGGAGAGTTGTTGAAAGACCTCACGGACCTCCACATTCAAAGTTGAATAAAATGCCCAAAAAATATCGTACATCAATTTTTAAGAGCTCGATGTAAAGAGGAAACATCAATCTTCAAATCTGTGTACGACTCAATCTCTACAATAATTTTCCAACGTTTTTAGAAAGGTTTGAATGTGCAAAGTTCTTGCCATTTAAAAAAGGACATATCTTCGGTTTTTCCATTACAATATAATTTTTAAAAAGATTCAAAAAAAGCGAATGATAGCTAATGAACGTAGATGCTTTAAGCTTCAAAGTGAGCCCATGCTCGTCATTGTACGATCATTTTTTTACCAAACTAGTTTGCGTGTCAATATTTTCGCAGATTGATTATAAATAATTCGTTAAAGCTACTTACTGACTCTCCAAAACGGAGCCCCCCTCGCAATGGTTCCTCGGTGGCACTGTCTTCCATTTCTTCGCCAAGGCGACCATGGCACCAGCGTCTAAGACCCCATAACCGAACAGATGGTTGAATTCGAGACCAACCCCGTTCATCGTCCAGTGGAACCTCCCCTTGGCGTCGAATAACGAGTTCCTCTTTGATGTCAGCACAGTCAGATGCTGGATGTCTCTCCATGTCAGCTGAGGACTGCGAAAGGAATTCATGGATTCAATCTCTTTAAAGCCGGAATCCTTTTCGAGTCTTTATGGGGACACTCTTTGATCGGAGTTCGGTGAATTATATGGAGATCGAATGGATTTCACGGAGATGGATCGAGATCTTTCCTGGGTAGATGATCCACCGGCATTTAACTTGGAAATTGGATCGCTAGATCGTCGATCTTCAAAAAGTTTTCTACCTGCATTGCAACTGGAGAAAAAGGCCAGTGCAATTTTCATAGTCGATTTTTGTAGAAAAATTAAGCAGGACACCTGTGTCAATGAAAAAAATTACAGAACATCCGAGCCAATGAAAAAGATCTATAGAGATTTTAGAGGAACAGATTTTCAATGTCAATTTTTCTAGAAAAATTACACAATTGCAATTTTTTGAAAAACAGTGTATGGAGTAACAATTTACGAGAGTCGAAGCTGCACAAGTGCCTCACTGTAACATGTAACAACGACGTCACATTGTTCGCTGGCAACGATCGTAAATTCGCCTGGTCCCAGCCAGTTCCAGTAGAACAATCGCGAAAATAGAATTTCAGTTTCTCGCAGTTGCACTCCCATGTGTGGCAACTTTTAAACTCCTCTGTTACACAGAAAGGCTGTTTTCCTCTCGAAGATACATCGTCAGTGAGATTACATTTTAAATGAAAAATTTGACATTTTTCTGTGATGCAGACCCACGAGGGAAATTAGAGATAAAAAAGCGGGTGAAAAATGGTTAATGGAACTCGCCCCTGGGCTTTTGAAGTCTCGTCAAACTCAGTCGGCGGAACGTGACCCAGAAATGGAAATTTAGCATTAAAAGGCCACGTTCCTGTGCTTCGGATCACTCACCGCGTTCAGCCTTGCCTAATTCAATGGCAAATGTGAGTCACTCCAATGCGAGTCACTTTTCCTTGCCATGTTCCGAACGAATTTTACATTTTAATAAAAATACTTTTAGAAATAGATTGAAGACCTTGATGCTGATATGAAAACTGAAATTGGAAGTATTTTCTTCATTTCGCTCCATTTTTTAGAAAGTACAGTTTCCTTGAACATTTTTTCAGAAATGTTTGACTGTTTAAATATTGAGAAAATCAGAGGAATGACGTGAATGCATAAAATGCTCTTTTTCAAACGGAATTAAAATCATAATGAAGTTCATCAGTTCTTTTGAAACTTATTTTTATACTTTGCCGTTTACTTACATTACAAGCATTGTAATGATGATTGAATCAATAACTGTAATTTACTCTGAATTATGAGATTGTTAAGCGAGAGAATGCAATTTGATTTGAATCTGTCCATAACATATTAATTTGTATAAATGGCCATTGAGATGCAGTTAATTTCGTATACAAATTGAATAATACGATGTACATTACAAATGAAAATGGATGTTAATATTAGCGATGGAGAGTTTAACATTTCGAATATTAAGTCATGGAAAACACCTTAGTGAGGTCAATTATAAATTAGATTGTGACGACTCCTCTAACATTGTTATATCATTGTAATATTCTCTCCCCCTAAGAATTATAATAAGATTTCATTTGACATTATTTTACTTCATTTTAAAAAATTATTGAGAGTTTATTTCTCTATGGAAAATAATAGAAATTAGAAGAAAATTTAACTCAATAATACTGTATTTTATCTATATAATATTATATTTTATGTAATAACTCCTCAACTTTTAATCCTAGAGGATCGAAACTTCGATCTGCATCCGAGCCGCGGCGGGTACAAATCTACTGGATTACATACCAAATACATCATAATTCGTAGAAGAAAGATACTAATTTTGTAAGTAAAGTTTATAGCATAGTAAAAGGAAATAAATAAAGTACATGTTCAATCAATTAATATATTGCAATGCACATTTTCCAAAATGAACAGAATAAAATATTTTTCACAGCAAAGGTAACTAAATTCAATTAAATAATAAATTAAAAATTCATAATGATACATCACGAAAAATTCAGCAAATACTACTAATAAAATTACTAATGAAAATTACAATAAATTCACATGAACATAACCGTAAATAGGATAACCAAATAAATTAGTGAAAATATATAGAGCAGCACATTTCTTATTGAACAAAATGGAACACTTTCGGAACAATATTAAACGGAAAATTGCATGTATAAAGTCGAGAAAAATTCTCGCAGAAGACGCAACAATGGCCTCGTTCCAGCTTATTGTCAGCCCGTCAACACGGTCTCCAATAAACTCCAATTACACGGTTAATAACGTAATAAATCCGACTCTATGGCGCAGGTTTTTATGGGGAAAAAAGAGATCCAATATTTCCATCGGAGGCTGCGTAAAAAACCGAATTAATCCGCTTCGAATTTCAAATACCGGAGGACGCCTCGGCACGGCGCGGCGCAGCGAATATCTCATCTCTCGCGCAATGTCTTTCGTGATTCTATCGCGAAACGCGAGCTTTTGCGATTGAATTCGATTACACGGCCGAAGAACGTATACCCACGTCCGCCTACAGTTACCGTAAATTACAATATCATCCAATATTGTCGTGGTTCGATACTAGGCAAAAGCGTACCAGAGAACAAGTTTATTGACTGTCCGACGTTTCGAAAAATTTCCGACACGTGGAAAGCCAGGAAAGTGAACCCGTGGACATTTATCTTGGAAAACTTTGTGCAAAGTTCGAAGATAAATGGAATAATAAGATTATGGAGGATAGTGGAAAATATTTTCAAGATTTATGTTGATATCGTGTCCCGAACGATGTAATTAAATAAAATGGTCGTTGTAATTTTTCTTTAATTTCTGAAAAATTACGAGGTAAATGACAGAAAACTGTGAATAATATCGGTAATTAACTAAGCAGATTTAAATCGACAGTGTCCCTCAGGCGGAGTGATTAAATAAAACTTTCGTCGTTTTTAACCATTTTTTAGGTGAAGATGGAAAGGCAGGATTCTCTTTCATAAATTGCAAAAAGCAGATATTGAATAAAAATTAGTTCAACAATAAAAATCATACATTTTTTCGACCAGGATGTATTGCTGCGCGATAATATTGCGAAAGACTGAAACAATTGTTTTTATTCTCCATTTTTCGACATTTTTAATCATCTAGAAAAATATCAACAAAACCAAACTTTACTAATTTTCGACAATTTCCCAACACGAAACGTTTGTTGCAGAAAACAAGTGTTTGTCGAAATGAAGTACAGCGAACGGATTCGCAGATAAAATCGGAAGACCGATTAAACTTGGTCGCAGCGTTAAAAAGAATACAGCTAAACGCCTGCAACAACAGTTCCGATTAGTTCGGTACACTTTCCCGCGGTGAAATTGTTCGTTAACGCGTTTTCTGGTCGATTTCCCACTCGTTATGATTCCGATTCGCGAAACATCCCCATCGAAAACGGATCGGGAATGTTTCGTTAGCGGATTTTCGGCAGTCTCGCGTAAGCCACGCGATCAACGCGCTCCAAAAACCCTGCGGGAGATGCAGTTACCCTGTTACCGGTCGCAAACATCAAATTCAACGGGCTACAATTTGCGAGAGGCAGCTTTATCCGCAAATCATGACATCATAATCCGACATTTCGGTGGGAATTTAGGGTTGGCCAGCTTTGCGGACGGTGGAAATCCAAATTGGGGAAATCGAAACTGACGGGCTCAACCGTAATCTGCTCACGGTCTGAATTTTGCATTACCAGGAGAAACGTTCGAACATCCAGTTCACCTTTTAATGGTTAATCATTAGTAGACCAAATATTTATGCAAAATAAAGCGTTTCCATGACAACAAAAATTATCCGATTTTTAAACCTGTTCGCAAAATCCGAAAAATCTGAAAAGAATATACATTACTAATCTCGACGAGACACAACTAACATAATAAAATAAACGAGGTACTCTGAAAACTTCAATATAAGATCAGCAATTTTATGCTCCCAGATTTTTTTAAAAATCGATTTTGCAACCAAAAATTCTGAAATAATTCACTGGCAAGTGTGCTATTAAATAGAATGTTCATAAAATTTTTCGTAATTTCTTATTGAGCAGAACGGAAGAAATGGAGCACAATTCATGAAATCGTGCTAACCCTAGGACTAAATTAAATTATAATAGTTGATTCTATATATACACTTTTTATGAATTTATCTACAAATTCAATTACAAATTAACTGCAAAGAAAACCTCGGGTTTATTTCTCCTTCGAATACATTATTCTCACGAAATAAATCAATGTATCACGTAAATTAAATAAATTCTAAAAATACCACGTAATACGCATACGGCTCCCGCAAATATGAAACTCGGAATTCTTCCACGAGGAAAATTAGTACGTTCGTTGAAAATATTTGTTTTCACGCACCAACGACTCCGCGGAGTATTTTATCTTGTTTAAAATATTGGAAAGCGCATCGAACGCTAATCCCGTATTCCAACGTCGCGAATAAAATTGTCGGCCAGGCGAACAAATGAAAGCGCTTTTATAATGGTCAAACGAGGCAATTTCCCGAGAGAATGCATACGTGGCGGCCGAAAATAAACGTCCGGCATTCTTCTTCGCGAGGCACAATGGCGATTCCATGCAGGAAATTGAATTTTACAGGCTCGTAGAGGTTGTTCGGCGGTCAGCTTCGACGAAATAAAACGCGTGGGTGCCGCGGTACTGGTCACGAGTCGATAACTCGATAGTCATGGGCGAAAAGCAAAACCACGTCCTTATCCCTGAGAGCTACGCGATCGAATTGCGTTATGGGCCATCTTTCACGGTGATTTTTTATCCTTTTGTTCCTGTAAACTTCGTTATCCTGAGAGGACATCGGGTAAATCATTATAGAGTTAGGAGAGTGTCGCGTGTAGTGGTGAATAGAGAATTAGCAATGAATAGAGAGTGATACTTAGATTGTTGATGATTAGACAGCAGATTTCTATGCAAAATAAAAATGTTCAGCATCAATTGCAAGACTGGAGCCAGACAAAAATGTTGTTTGTTCAATCATTGTAATAAGTTGTGAATAATGAATGATCAAATTCTTTCGATCTTCTTATTGTTTTAAATCGCAGCCAGTTATTTTATTTAAAATGAAAAGAGAAGAGATTAAGAGAAGACCCTGTAAATGCATAAAATCCTGAATACATGTTATTCATCTTGTTATTGACGTTTGAGAACGTCGATTAAAAATATCCCTGAAAATGTCGAAAATGTTTGTCCCTGTGCGATGTTGCTGAAAAACAGCCGGGAAATTTATCGTGAATTTCCTGCAGCATGTTACCGGACAAAGCAAGAAGTTGAACTGCATGGTGGCTCAAAGGGCAGAAGTTTTGTTCGTGGAATAATATCGGATATGTCCTGTGACCCTGCCTGCGCGAGAGCCAGAGCAAACAGTGGGACAGAGAAGAAAAATATAAAGCAATTTTCGAACGTGGTCGGGGAAGTGTGAATTACTTGATCGTCGAGGAATCTCGTTTTTTTAATTTGTTTTTCGGCCTGTGTTTGAATCATTGTGTTTGAAACACACTGAATTGATTCATTTGAAACATCTTCTGAATGCAATGTTCGAAACGAAAATATAAAATAATTTCGTAGCCTGTTCGTTCTACTTTCTTTAACAATTATTGTTGAAAATTGTAATATTGCTGTTATTAATGTTGAATTTCATGCCGAGCTAGTAACTTCAAGTCAATATTTTTTTTTTTATGATTTATTTTAACGTTGTTAAGTTAGTGTCGTAGCTATCGAGTTAATGTTGTTAAGTTTCAATACCAATTAAGAGGTTGCACTTCTCGAAGTACTGAATTACTGTAATAATTAAATTGAAAGATCAGAACTGTAGGAGAAGGTTGAACAGTTGAAAGGTCATGGGGGTTGGAAATAGAAAAATGGTTGGATCTCGTGAAGGAATAAAAAAGTTCGAATTTTCCACGAGAGCAGAATTACTCAAAGAGTAAAAGAAATTCGACAGCAAAATATTAGAAATGTTCTATTAACTCACTTAGCTTCAAGGGCCAGTGCAAACACTCCAGCAGCTTCCGGTGCAGCTGCTGACGTCCCACTATGCGTCCTGGTGCATTCACCGTACAGGTCAGTGGTGGCCTGGAAAAAAAGCAAAAAAGCGTCACAATGTAGTCTCAGTTAATTACGGTGTTCCATTTGCTAGTCGAAATTAAAATTCAACCGTTAACCGGTTCACCTTGTTATGGGAATGTGCGCCATTTGCATTTTAATGGTAATCGCGTGTGCCCGAAGATCCTCTATGTTCGTGTCGGTGCATACGAGTTTGCTTGAACTATTTAAGCATCTCCGGTCTCTCTTGTTGCTTTTTGTGCCGACGTGATCCGGTTATATCCTTGTCGGCGATCATTATCAAAGTTTGTTGATCACTATTTCGATAGTTATCGCTTGTAACGCGATATTTTTATCATTATAAATGATATGCGTTTATGGTGGGGCATTATTGTATTATTATTGCACAATATACTATTATTATAAACATTTTGATTAACATTGTACTGTGTACTCCAAATTATTATTACTGCATATAATATTACATTATTCCTGTTGTTATTCCTGTTCATGTTATATCGAAGTAAATTCAGTGTACGATTAATTAGTTGGAAAATTTAAAAGATGAAATATAATAATAGTTTATAAAATAATAAGGATAACATTTTACAAAATAGTATATGAATATATAAAAGTTCTTTTTGAAGTACATAATTGCAGAGCTCGATTGCAAGTATCGCGAACTACTTGATTAAATCGAACGCGAAAACCGGGAGGAACAATTGGAACGGAGTTTCATTAATAGAGAATGTTCCCGGGCTGCAAAACAGTTAAACACACACTACCTATAACAAGTTGGTCAACGTAGAAAGCGGAAACATCGTATACAATGTTTTCTCTCCGACCGCGGACTATTTAATTTAGTTTTGTAACGCGACGAGGAACGAGATAACCCCAGGGGCGCCAATCCACCTCGGCACTACCCTGAGATGAAGAAAAGAATCGCGCCGCGACCGAATATTCTAGAAGGCTGCATGTTCGAGAAACTTCTAAAATCCCTAACAACGCCCTTATAGCAAGGGTTAGCAACGACTAGTATAAATACCGGTAGACGATCGCGGAAAAATCACTTTTGCTGCGCCTGTGGGAGAGGATGAGGTAAGACCACGGCCGTCCATAGGTTAGGTTGCACCTGGACGCCTCTCTGGATAAATGGGAGAGGACGGCCATGAAGGCCCGCCGAAAGGAAAGAACAGGGTAGCTTCCTGGCCGCCTGAAAGTAGGATCACCAGGTTACTCTGTACGTCTTGGAGATGACGGCCATGAAGGCCGGCCGCCGAGTGTACAGAGGACACCGGGTGAATCCGAATCGTCGTCGTTTTCCCAGTAGGAGAGTACGGTTGAGATAAACCGGACGCCTAATGGGAAAACCTTTTATTAGTAAAATTATTTTAATCTTTCGTTGCTAACCTTCTTCAAAGGTTTATTGTAAATATTACGAAAACTTTCGATGTATGAAACTAATTGGAAAATATATTCTTTGTTCAGAGAGAAATCCCAATTCCTATTCCTTGCGATACAAGAGCGAGAAACCGTTCCTACTATTATGTCGGATCCTACAATTTGCAATATACCTCCACAAAGTTGCAAATTAAAAAAGTCCATTCCGCCTTTCTGACTCACTTCGACAAGAAAACCACTTCTTTCTTTTATTTCAATGCAATTTGGAATGCGGCTTGCATGAAAATCCCTGCACGATAAACGAAAGGAAGAAAGAGGTGTTTTTAGGAAATTATGCGACAAACATTTCGCTACAAATTTTACATAGTGTCGTGTCGTATCTTTAGAAATTGGATTCTTTCATCAAGTTGCAAATTAAAAATTCCATTAGACTTCCTCCGACTAATTTTTTCACGAAGAAAAATCCCCTTTGTAAATGGCACTATTTAGAATGCAGCTTGCATAAAAGTTACAAAATAATAAATAAAATAATGAAAGCTTTTTGAACATAAAATTATTTGCAAATTTAATTCTTTCACAAAGTTGCAAATTGAAAATTCCATTCTACCTTCCTGGCAATTTTTTTCGTGAAAAATCGTCCCTCTTTCATTTACATTGAAATTTAGAATACAGCTTGCATGGAAATCACAAAATGATCCAGAAAACGTTTCCAAAGCTGAATTATTTAGCGACAAATTTTAAATAGTGGCAAACCCCGCAGGGTGTTTTCAATGTCGATCGATTTCTGCAGGGTAATAAGTGAAAATCGATTGCAAATCGGTCGATTACAGCGATTGAATGCATCGAATCCCAGAAGCGATTAAACGCTCCATTTCGGAACGACGTAATTTCTTGGAACGTGGTCATGTGACCCATGGGAACAGACAAGTTTCCGCATTAAAAAAGTTCGCTTTCGGTTAGCGATAAAGTTGCGATAAAATGGCGTCATAAACGCGAAGGACGCACTCTCGCCATCCGGTCTACACGGTGCCTCTTCCGAGAAATTGCTTAGTCGCAAGTACAATCTTCCAGGTTTTTTAATACTTGTACGGCAAACTAGGACGGGGGGGAAAATAATTCTCAATAATTTGACAAAATTTTAAAACGCTCAATATTCAAAATGAAACTGTTCTGGATCAGTAAGAAATAAATATTAAATGAGAATACATTTCCTCTCAACATTCGAATACCCACAGTATTTTAAATAAATTCTTGGTAAATTTCTCTAATCTTATCTTGATACAATAAATATTCATTTAGTTAATTTTAGAAATTTCAGCCTTCAAATGTATTCTGCCATAAAATTCGTTTTTTAAATTGTATCTAGAAGATTGCATTGCCATATCAAGAGGACACCTGTTAGAACTGCTCCTCGAGCATAAACACTATTTTCCCTGCACTATTAATTTTATTCTAAGCATATGAGACAATACAGCGCTAACGTTTATTTTTAATTTCCTCAAAAAGATATAATATTAAGATTTAGCGCCTACCGTGCGTGTTGATTTCACTTTGTATTGCGTTATATGCTTCATTACCTTTTTCTTGTTAAAATGTTATACTAATGTATGCTATATAAACGAAACAAGGTTTACGGCATCAATAAATAGATAATTAATTAATTTAAAAAATCGCTAGGCGAAATGAAGCTTAAGGATCACTAGAGCTAGCAGAGACACTAGAACAAAGAAAGAGTATACCAGGGAACTCATACCAGGGAATCTCGTTTCCAGTTCACACGACTCGCGTCCCGCACAGTTCACACGGTTCACACGATCACCTTCCCTGCGTTTCTCCTTTATTTTCCCCCATCGATCGAGCGTGAAATTCCCGTAGAAGCGAACGAGAAGGGGTTGGAGAAAATCGCGTGGACCGTGCTCGCCCATAAAGTCTCGACTATCGAGCACAATAGCCCACAAAAACCGTGGAGAATCTATCCGGAAACGTGGCGCGATCTACGTCGTTGTCGGCCAACATCCAGTTAACGACCGAGACTGCTACATAAAAGGCAGCCGGCCGATCTTGCACATTTTCCGCAACATCGACGCCGCTTCTCGCAGTCCACGTGTTTACGCGTGCTGGTAAATAGCTCTTGATTCGATGCTTTTCCTGCTACAAGAAATACTAGAAACTCAACGGTAGAAACCGTATAGAGAAAATTTAAACAGCAGCATTTGCACAATATGAAAATCATCAGTTTATTAGAATCGTTAAAGGAAAATAGAGATTTGTATTTGGTTCCTGTTTCTTGCAATTGAACATTTCAAACAAGATTTACTAAATATCTGTATATGATACAATAAATTTAATAAAATACGTACTGCTGCATTACTTTCGACTTATTTAAATGATTAAACAAAACAGTCTATGTAGGAATGAATGCAGAACTTCAAATTCGCATAAATTCGGAAATCTACTTACAACAATAGAATTGTTAAAGAAAAAGATTGTATTTACCGAACAAATAAAACTGCAAAAATTGCTTCCAGCAAGATTCCAGCAATTCTCAAGAACTTCTAATTAACACACCCATTAAAAATTCGCAGTATACAAAATGGCGAATACTTTTCTGCCCGGAACGTCTAAAATGATACGTGCAATATTCCGCGTGATAGTCGCCTAAATAGCTCCACGACTGTTAAACAATGCGCAAAATCTGCGGTTCGGTCTCCGAGGAAACGATCCGGAGAAACGGTATGGTAAATATGCCTGTTCTCAGCGAATTCTCAACGGATTCTCAGCTGGAATACACATTGTCCACGTTTCACGAGGTTCGTGTTCGTCGAGCTGTGTGTTCAGTCTTTATTCGATCAATCTTTGCGCTGTCAGAAGGCGATCCCAAGTGGCCGAGATGGCAGAGAGTGGCGAAAGGACAGCGACCCGGTTCTTTTCACTGTCGACAAGCTTCTGGGACGCTGGATCGATCGATCCTCCTATGGACGATGTCCACGAAGCCGTGGTGGAAAGTTTACGAGGGTCCCGGCAAAGCTTTGGTGGGCTGCCAACGAGAATTCCTCACAGCCTTCCACGAGATAATCCCTAGCGATGGCAACGCTTTGGCCCGAGGGAGCCAGCCCCGATAACGTGGGACGCGCTTCTCTCTATCGAGGCTCTTAAGTTGGATGAACAACGACTTCTGAACAGACGTGGACGCCGGACTCCCTGACATACAGCGGTGATGTGTTCTTATCGATCAGTTGCTTAGAACAACAAAGGAATCTTCCTGCAGATCACTGGGAGCTAAAATTCAGACTTTTTAAACCTCTTAATTTTTATTGCAGAAGTATCTGTTTGATGCTACATTTTTTTCATTTTAAAATATGTACCGTTTCATTAAGAGAATATATTTTTTATTAATTTTAATTGAAAGGCTTGGATCGGATGCTTTAAGAGCAAGTGGAATACGAAATTTTCCTCTAAAATAATTTCGTATGTAATCCCACCATGTTCCTGCCACATACTTCCAAAACCACTCTACCGAATATTCCATTAATAACAATGACAGTAAACGAGAAATGAATCAGACTGAAACGTTTGAAGTGGACGTAAGTGGTATAGCCCCACGATTGATCAGACACGAAGAAATATCACTATTACGTTCTTGTGTCTGTCCCTACTATTTTCTCCAATATTTACCCCTCTATTGTTATATATTTATTGTCAAGAATATAGCGATAATTGCGAAGAAATTATTCATGATATTTATTTCATTAATAAAGACATTTTCCTAAATACTTTTTGTCATTCATAGAATGAATGGGCAAGTAGAGTAATACATGAAATCAAAGGATCGTTTTCCTCTCCAATTTTCACTCCCACTTATCAAGCTCATCCCTTCTAGATCATAGTCGACCCTGTTCTCTATCCTCTCTTCTTCCCACGCAGTTGCATGTCTTTCAATGTGATCTGGCAGGGGTGCCATTCCCTTACCATTATATTTCGTTAATAATAATTTACAGCACCCGATACACGCCGTGAATACTTGAAGAAACACGCGTGGGTGGGAAGAAGATACTAACGAGGGTATATATTCTTGTTACATAAAATTTTAATGAGTCTCATACACGAGATGGAGCTTACAAGGGATGTTACACAAGTGAAACACTGAAGTCGCAATTTTGTTACAATTGACAGTAAACTACTATTGGTCAATTTTACGTAGAGGTATCTAGACAATTGTATGTAATAATGTTTAGAATACTTTTTTCAAAAAACCATCATGGTAAGGCACACAAATGACACTTTGAAATTTTTATTTGTATCTAATAGTTTAGGAGATATTAAATAAAATTATTTGTTCAAACCTAGTTTGAACAAATAATACTTTCACCCCTTCAACGTGAATTCTAACTGACAAGAAAAAATACGTGTCGAATATTTTTTCGAAATTCTATACCACACTAAAATTTCGTAAAAATCAACCAAACACAAAAATTGAAAATGTACTTTTTCATACAAAATTAAGTCATCAAGAATTCCTCGGAATTTCAAAGTTAAGGGTTGAAAAATGTATTTCTGAAGACATCTTGAAATCCAGAGGGTGTAGAGAAAAAATTTCTTTTTTTAGATTGAATGTCTTCAGAGTTTAACAGTAACAGGAAAATTTCAGGAAAAGACGCAAGATTTTCCGTAATTTCTGGAGATATCTCGAAGCCCAGAGGGTGCACAGAAGAAGTTTCTTTTTTTAGATTGAATGTCATCAGAGTTTAACAGTAACAAGAAAATTTCAGTGATCCTCGTTTCACCGAATCCGCGAAAAGTAGATTTATCCCGAACACGATTTTCGTCCGAGCTCAACGTGTTCACCCTAATTAGACATCCTTTGTTAGGCCATTAGCAGCGGAGTCTTCCGTCCGGTTGCAAACCGTGGCTCAGTGGAAAATGAATCGACTGTCCGATCCCTTTGTTCTCGAGAATTCAGGTCGTTCGGAGGGAGACTTGAACATTCCACATTCCGCAAGATTTTTATCAACATTTATGTATTTTACGAAACACTGTTAGCCTCCAGCTAATCCATTGTCTCAGTAGCTCCGACTATAAATGTATAATTATCCCAACATGTACAATGAAAATATACTGCAGAACAAACGGGATCTGAGAAACGAGAAAATTATGACCACGTCTGACCAATTCTGTGCTTATACTACTTTCTCTTCGTATAAAATGCTGTTAACGTTCGAGCAGTTCAGTATTATTTTTGACAATTTACTATAGAATAAATGGAAATATTATCCAACTGAAGTGAACTATTTAAAAAATTTTAGTCATTGTAGTTATTTATACATTAACAAAAATGTTCATTTAATTTTAGTAGACATATGACTATTTTTTCGTTGACATAAAAGAGATTGTAAATGTATAATTATTTCAAGATATTAAAGTACAAATAAAACATACTATTAAACAAACAATGTCAGAAAATTATATCACGTCTGACCAATTCTGTGCTTATACTACTTCCTCTTCGTATAAAATGCTGTTAACGTTCGAGCAATTCAGTGTTATTTTTGACGATTTAATATAGCAGGATATTTATTCAACTGAAGAAAATATTTAGAATATTTTATTAAACAATTGTAGAATTATTTGTTACATAACACAATTTTTGTTTGATTGGATTGAACATATTTTATCCCCTCAATTTTTTTCTGTTTACAAAACTGGCCTCTGCAATCTTTTTCTATGTAGAATAGAACGACAGAATTTTTCCATTTGCACTAACAATGGATTAATGCTGCACACACAGAGAAAACCCGGTCAGCATTTGATATTTTATATTAACTCAACGAGACGTCGCTGAACAAAGAAAAAAAGCTGACAAAAGAAGACAAAAGGACTTCAAACATTTGACGCAACTGCCGGATGTCGTCACGATCTCCAGGTTTCCTTGCCAACGGAGCCAGAACAGGCGAAGCCCGAGGCTGCAAGCTTGGACAGTACGGGTTTAGTGTACTCGTCGCGAAACAATGAGTTCGAGAATCCGTCGCAGTCTCCACAGCTTCGCAAAGATCATGGGAATTTCCACTGGAGCGAGAGAGAAAATGAGAGAGAAAGGATCTCCACAGAAATTCCAGCCCGCTTTTATTCAAATCGCACTCTACCTTGCGCCACGAGATTCCTCGACCGTGTTTGCATGGTTAATTTATTTTTACCTGACGCCCCCGCGCTGCACAGACAAGTTGAAAATTTACCTCGCGCATCCGTTGTTCTGGAATAACCTGCACGTGCAGAAATTCCATCCGAGTTCCAGGTGATTTGTGCAACTTTTGCAGCGTCTTCGAGAAACTTTTTTCACAAATACTTCGTGCAAACATTTTTCACGAGCTTCTTTTTACGAAGAAAAGGCTGTTTGCTGAATCATACAACCGTGTGCCAGAAATCGACCTCTCACTATTTTAGACTTCTTCTATAATATATTTTAATATCGAGCTTGTATATGCTTTCAATCTTAATAATTAAATATTTTTTTATTTTTAATAATTGATGTGTTTTGCGGGTTTGATTGTTTACTTTTTATTCTTCTTTAGGATTTCATGTTGAGCTTCACAAATTTTTCATACGTTTTATATAAATCCAGAAATGATCTTAAGTTCTAAGTTATACGAAAAAATGGTTCAATAAAAGTCAGTATTTAAATATCTCTGTTATTTTTGGAGATATTGAAAAACTTAGTTTAAAAAAGTTAGTTATGTCAGGGAGGTCTATAATATGGCGGTAACAATTTTTTTGCAGCTGGAGAATTTTCAGTTTTTTCACTTTTTTTATCAGTTTAGCAATATGTCGAGCTAAAATTGTCGAGCCGTGTACGAACACGAACACTAAAAGCATGAAATTATTACTAATTTCAAAATAACGACTTGCTACTCTCCGACTAGGTAATAAAATCATGAAAGCACTTCGAGAGAAAATCATGCAATAAATTCGTTTAAAACTCCCAGAAAATGTTACCAGACACACTCAGGTGATTTTTATAAATCCAATAAACTTTAATTCTCGCTTTTAGCATTAAAAAAATCGATCCTGGGTGCAACGAAGTTATGGCTCCCGTAATCGATATCAACTTCAGGCTCTCCAGCGGCAAGAAATCTCCTGTTAAGCTGCCAACAGGAGCATTAAACCGGGAAGAAGCATTAACAGGGTGCTAAGTCTGAGTTTTTTAAAGTTCACCGCCAGGGGTCGCTCGTATCTGAACTTTCCAATCTTTCGAAACCATAAAACTCAGGATGAATAACTATATGAATAACTGGAGATATCTGAATAGTAAGGACACTTTACTAAATCTCGAGAATTCTCTCGAGTTGCAGTAGAAAGTTCTGGAAATCTTTGGAACGTCCCCGGAGTCGGGAATGAAAAGAGTTTCCACATTTCGGATTCATTAGGATCGTCTCGAAACTTTGGATTCCTTGGTAATTCTGAGTTATGGCTGTCCCCAGGGAACGGCTTGAATCCTTTGGAATAGGATTAAGATCTGGATGAAGATCTTTGTAGGTTTATGTAGTTTTAATGAAGGTTAATGACTTTTCAGCTGCATGCTCTGTTTAAAGACCATTTTAATCAAGAAATTAAGTGTTCATTAAGAAATTTATGTATATATTTGACCCTCAAATTTTAGTCTGAGTTTCCGTCCTTATTAATTTTTCTCAAAAAGATTATTTTCTCTTGCCGTTTTTCTTTTAATTCACTTTGCTGTATAAGGTTTTGTGACAGTCCAAAAAATCGTCTAATCGAACAATTGTTTGAAAAATTGCTAGTAGAGGAATATTACCGAAACTTTTTTAGCACATAAACCACTATTAAAACTGTCCAATAAAAAATGTTCGACTGAACATAAACAGAGAAAAAATTTCAAAATCTTCCTTGTTATTTTGGGAACATTTTTCACGCAACACGTAAAAAAGAGTTGAGGTACGAAGATAGGGAGGTTGAAGATATCTGAAATAGTTAAATGAATGAGGAAATTAGTCACGTGTCGACTTACCACTCCAATGTTAGGGTCCTTGGCGCCGTTGCTAAATGTCGAAGCCAGCGTGCTCGAGCAGCTCTCGTCGTAATGCGCGTTTTGGCCGTCGTTGATGGCGCTGTTAATGCTGACAGTCCACATACTGGCTGCATATCCGTCGCAATTGCAGTCGTCCTCCTCGCCCCCATCCCCTGACGCCCACACATAAATATTTCCCAGGCCACGCCGTCCCTGGAAAACAAAAATTCGTGTTCAAAACCAGTTGCGCTGCTGCAATCTTTGCAATTTTTATGGGGATCCTCCAGAGAGAAGGCTCGCTGTGTTCATATAAAACCAATCATCTAGCAACTATAATACAATAGATTGCAGATTTATATGCAAAACGATATATATGGATGTACAGTGAATTATATATGGTTCGCTTTAGATTGTGAGACACGTATTCGCATAATTCTACTAAATCGGCAATAAAACGAGAAAATGTGAGTTGAACCAATCTTCTTCAATTTCTTCTTTTTAAAAAAGAAAATTCTCAGAAACAAACAATTTGTTTAACAAGTCTCCTAGATTGAAGTCTTGAACATACATAAGATAGCTTGTGTGCGGTAGAATACATTTTTAAATGGGATTCTAACGCGTTAAAATGATCATGTTACTATCAGAATCTTCGAAATAAATTTTTAAAAATTACTTGAAACGATAAGGAGTCAGAACAAATTCTAACACAAGGATTAATCTGAAGAACTGAAACAGCCTGCGTGCATAGCAGTTTTAAACAAGATTTTGCAGCGTTAAATCCGTCCTCTGACTATCAGAGTTTTCGATCTTAGGGCCACTGCCATCATCCTTATCGCCTTGTCGCCATCTCGATTCCCGAAGGCGTGTCTCGGCTGATGGCCTGTTACAAGCTGTTACAACCTGTCGTAAGTAGTGACGAAGATTTCGAAACGTCCCTAACAACTCCGTCGTCGTCTCGACGCTTATCGACGAACCTTCGGGAAGTCTTCGGGAAGAGAAGAAGCTCTCACGAGACTCGGCAAATGGGAACTGCTCACTGTAAAAACCTAATACCGACGTCTTGGATACGAGCTTGTCGGATGTTATTACCGGACAAGCGACCGCTGGTGACTCTGGACCCTTCCGCAGATATGTGTCAAAACAGAGGGCCTATTTAAGAACAAAGTGCTCACTCAAAATTGTATCATACTGGGGCTCTTGCAAGCGATGCAGCGAGTTATACTAATAATAATTTGCTTTATTTCAGCCTTACAGCTAAGAAATGTGACTTGGTTTACATTAAGTTCATAAAACAATGTGACACAGTGAACAAATTTAAAAAATCGAACAACACAAATATTCAACAGATTAGAGTTATTACAAAAGAAAATAGTCTCATTTCGCAGAAAGACCCAGTCTAATCTACAATATTAGGTTGTTCCAAAAGTTCGTTTCGGTCTCGATTAATGTGCTCGGTGCAAATTCAGAGTAGTTCTTAAGAAAACCAATGACAGGGTTAAGAAATGGAAAGCTGAAGGAATAATAAAACATAAACGAACACAAGATTGTGTTGTTTGTGTATGCTGATGTTATCTAATAATATGGAATGCACACGTAGTGAAAGAAACTTTTAGGACAACCTAATCAAATATAAAAGAGTCTACTTAATACATACATTAATAATATTATCTGCAACATTGCACAACATTTGTATCCGAAGGCTAAATTATTTTGCGAGGCACGTAAACAACGAATATGTGTACACAAACAAGCACGCAGCTAATTAGTGGTCGAAGGGAGCAATCGGTAATTCAAAGCCACAGAATCTGCCCTCGTCGATGGCACTTTGTCTCTCGTTCATCGTCCGAAATCTCTCGAAAGGCCTCGATCGAGCAGCCTGATCGATAGTTCGATATGATGGCCTCTCTCTCTGTCTCTCTCTCTCTCTCCTCGAGTGATCGAGCCCGTCGACAATTAACCGCGTCTCCCGGTCGAACAATATTATTACGGCGCGGCGTCGAGCGACAAAAACAGCAGCGACGAACGTCCGCCTCCCTCTCTCCCTCGCCCTTCATCGCGCATCGATCTAATTATCTCTCTAATTAGGTCTGCCGAGGACCGTCGTTTCTCTCTCTCTCTCTCTCCGACGAATTATCGACGTTTTCGTTTGAAGAGACCAAGCAGCGGCTGCAGCTGATTGGATTCGAAGCAATTATTGGTCGCTCTTCGACCGACCGGTGGAAATTTCGAAAAGCTTCGTTACAGACTGGGATCGAATCACGACGAATCAGACGGGCCCGCCAAGTCCTGCGAATCCTGTGTTGTCCCTCGGGATTTTAGACGATCGCACGAACCTTTTTTTGTGATTTTTTTTGCCGGAAATCCAAGTTTTAATGTTAGAAATTCAGTGGTTCAAAAATTATGCGTAAAATTGATTCTTAATCCTGATCATTGAATTGACATCACAGAGGTGATACATCAGAAAATGTAGAAGTTAATGCAGAAGTTACATTGTGGTATTCACATATATGAATATACGGTGGGTGTAAAACATATTCGTACGCCCTTTAATATAGAATAACTTTTTTATAATTCTACCAATCAACCTGACTTTTTTATAATCAATTAGGAGCATTGGTTTACGAAATGATATGCAAAAAAGATTTTCCAAAAATTATAATATACAAGGTTACATGCAAAAATAACAAAGAATTTTTTAAGACTTTTGTTATTTGGGCCCTTAAAGAAAATTTAAAATATATGTTTTGTAGATCTATTGTAGTTACACACATGCTGAAAATTTCATTCCTGCTTTTGTATCCAGCATTTTCCAAGAAGCTAAAATACTGGATACAAAACCAGGGTAATAATATAGTATCCAGTATTTTCCAAAAAAAAAATAAAATACTGGATACAAAACCAGGGTAGTAAGGTTCTGTCCGACGGGCCGGACTGGCTAAGATAAACCGACCCTAAGGAGGGCACAAGGTCGAACGAATTGAAAATATTGGTGATTTCGACAAGGGTCGGATGGACAATAGCGTTAATACTTCGTTCTCTGTTTCCTCTGTCGCCTAATTGCTCGTTCGAGTACAAACATCGGTCACACGAGGACCGCAAAGAAAAACTCGTCGATCGTGCTTGTCGATGAGAGAGAAAGAAGGAATGTTCGCGAGGTGAAGGAGAGATCGATAGACTCGAAGGGCGCCTTGTTTACAGTCGACTTAAGTGCCGGGTGAAATGATTTCCGCCGACAAGACGCAAGGAGACGCGTAGCGTCGCGACGCTGCAGAATATATTCGCGCGGGTAATTGCCGACGTTAATTACCTGCGCGGAAAATGCTACCGAGCGACGCGAAAAGCCGGGCTAATTTCGATACTGTTCATGTCCTTTGAATCTTCCTGTGAAAGACTCGACAATTATTATTATTGCGGAGGAAGTGGCTGGTACATTTTTTAGTGAAAAAGTACAATTCAAGTGGATGGAGTAGATTGTTAGAATGAAAAGTAGAAATATAGCAAGAATCAGACTTGAATTATAGCAAGATTCAGACTTGAATTATAGCAAGAGTCAGACTTGAATTATAGAATGAGATTCCGATTCGAATTATATAAAAAAGTATATTCAGACTCGAATTATATATAAAAAGTTGCACATTTCCAGACGGAAATTGCATGAAAATCTCCAATTTAGCGATAAACGACATGAGATGTCACTTCTCAAGAAAATAATTGCACAGAACAAACCTAATAAAAGAAACGAGATTACCGGTTGATAAGGTCAAAGTTGAACAAATTGTAATCCGACTGTTGCAACGTGGATCCTTATACATATATTTATAGCATAAGCTATCAATTAAGAAAGAGCAATGTAAATGAAATTTTTATTAAATTGTTTATTTAATGAAACTGAAAATTGAATGATTTTTACTAGGTAAAAAATTAGTTTTTAAAGTAATAATAATAACTTATTTGGGGTACATTAAAAACAATAAATTATACAAAAATGAGGAAGCTTTTTTGAAGGGGAATGATTGAAAAAAATTAATTTTACAGAAAATTCAATACATTATTGAGAAGAGAGAGAGAGAGAGAGAGAGAGAGAGAGAGAGAGAGAGAGAGAGAGAGAGAGAGAGAGTAACATTGAATTATTATGAAGATAATTAATTTTACAGAAAATTTAATACATTATTGAGGAGTAATATTGGATTATTATGAAGATATATACGAACATTTCCTTGAGCTAAAAATAATTGTTACGAAATAGCCGCGAGAAACCTAGCTCTCGTTTCTATTTTATTTTTGCAGTCCACTACAGACTTGGGCATTATTATATTGACATTGAAAAAAGTATTTGATCTAATTCATTATTTGAAATAATTCTGTTATCTCAAATAAAATTAGGCCAACCAAGGTCCACTGGCGATTAAAGTACACTCGACCCTAAGTTCTCCCAACTCCGTAGCTAACAGAACGTGACCGTTGAATCCCGAAGAATTTTCCACGGGAAGCTGTCAGCGCGACAGCCGAAGGAGCACGCCGGAAAATTACAACAGCAAATGCGGAAAACTCGTGTTCGCAGCTTCCTTCTATAAATGGAAAGCGGAGCAGCGAAGGGACGCGATCAAATAAAAATGTCGAGAAGTAGTTCGCACGTGGGAAATGTAAACGTCACACAGAAACGGAATGCTGATCAGTGAGAACCGAGGTCCTGGGTAAAACGGTGGAAAATCGTCGAGGATATCCGAGCTGTGCGAGCGCGAACTGTTATTTGTAGCACAGTCAGACTTTTCGAGGACGTGTCTCGAAACTGAAAAGACCTAGCCTTGACGAAACAGTGTCACCTTGTTCCTGCTAGTAACAAATGGACTGGGGTGTCATCGGTGGTCCATGAATCTTAGACGGTCACGGTATTGAATGTACTCGGGTGAAAATGTCGGTTGTTTGGCTGAAATACAAAATGATGCATGCTTCTGGTACAGCATACTGGCTGGGTAAGCATAACTTTGAATATAAACAATATTTCTCGATTAAAAAATTATGGTCATACCGTCTATAGATCGATAAATCTATCCACAAAGTTTGACATTTTTTTTCATTCGCCAGTTTCACTAGAAAAAGTTTCCAAAATCGCACTAATTATCTGTAGAAATAAAACAGTACTCTGACTGGACGATTATAACTTTGGATATAAGCACTATTTTTAGATTAAAAAATTATGGCCATCTCGTCTAACGATTGACAAATCTGACCACGAATTTTGAACTTTTATGCCAAAGCATTTCGTCAGAAAAAATTCTTAAAATCGCTATATCTATCAACAACTCGTTTGATCATGTACGTGGACACTAATAGAAAATACTGTGGTATTAATGTTAATATTAAGAATGTAAGAAAATGTTCTCTGTACTCGTAAAATATCGACAAATCTACCCACAAAGTTTGAAATTCATATGTTTACCAGGTGTTCCAGAAAACATTCTCAAAATCACAATATCTGCCAGTGACAGGATTGTACACGAACTTTGAGCAACGAAACCTAAAAAATTTTTTATATTAATACCAAAGATTTTCGCACGGAAAAATATTTTTTTATATGCTCTGTGAACATAGCTTTATCAACCCACAAAGTTAGAAATCCGTACGTCCACTACTTTCGTCAGAATAAATTGCCTTATCTCGAACGTCTGAAATAATTAATTCCGGCGACCAGTGTTTCACCGTGCAGGAAGCTGCGAGTAGTCAAGAGCGACGACCGAAGGGTGTTAAATCGTAACCCTTAGCGTCGACCTGATCGAAGGTCGGGTAAGGAGAGATGCCTTAGGTAGAGGTTGGTAGGGGTTGGTAGTTGGAGGATAAGAAAAACGTGACACCGACACGCACCTCGTTAACTCCGCGCACGATCGCCCTCATGGTCGCGTTCCTTGGACCGTCGACGGTCTTCCCGTCGTCCGTCGGTCCCCACGAGGCGCTATAAATGTCGATGAGGTCAGGTTCGTGTCCCATGCTGTTCGCTTCGATCAGGTCGGTCATGTAAGGCTGATCCAGCATTCGGATGCCGGCCACCTTCGAGTCGTATGCAACGCCCACGCCGCAGACACCATTGTCCCGGGCTGCTGCCACCTCTCCTGCGCACCTGGTGCCGTGGCTGTTGACAGAAACATCGATTTTCAATCCATTCTCATAAACAAACCTAAACACTTCCTTCCAATATTTCTCTCAAATGTTTCAGCGATAATATTTAAATCTCAGATCAATAAGTATCTTCTTTCAACTTGTCTTTGGAATTGTTCTATATTTTTATAATGTCGATTTAATCATGAAAAATAATAATAATTCTCGATAGAAATGTGCAAAATTTCTTCAGTTTTAGTACCTCGTGACTCGAACCATCCCACGTTTACGAAATCGATTATTAGCAATAATAACGCAACTGCCAAAAGAGCAAAAATGAATTTCGTTGTCCATGACAAACACTGCAGTTCCTCTATCTTAGAATAACAGACCAGATGTCACTGGGTCCCATACGCCTGGTATTTGTTGTACCCGAGGACCAGGACAATAAACGATGCAGCCTTGGGTTTTTCTTTATTTCAAGTGGGCGAAAGATTTTCTGTTTCGCGCCTGCTACATTTTTTTCCTCACTTCGAGTCCACTAGTCGAACTGTTAAGATCGTCCTTCCGCGCTGTTTAATAAAACAGTTTAGTTAAAGACATCTCTAGGATTTTCAATCATTGAGATACCAATTCCCAACAAAATGCAAGCACAAATCTGAAATTTTCGCTCCCACGCCAAGGAATTGGAATCGTCAAAGATTTTACGCGCAGTAATTTTATCGTTTGTCCTTTTATCGCGTTCCTTTCATTATACTCGTCGAAGCCGCCCTCGTTGCTCGGTTTATTACAAGGTTCGGATTGCGCCAATAAAATCAAGAAACGAAAATCATAAAGGGCACAATGGCCGTCGTCTTACACGCGACACAGAGGGAGTATCGTCGTGCTCGAAATCGCCAACTTTCTCTGTTAAGTAAATAAGGCGAGCTAGAGGAGCCCGAGGTCGGCCGTGCAATATCACGGATTAACAGATTCCCCGTGAACGACCGTCCGGGAAACGTTATAATCAATTTCGCGTTCGTTTTCTCCCTTGAACTCGTTCTACCTTCGTTAATGGGGATGGAATGGAATTACAACAGCGCAACCGGCTGCAGAGTCTGTTAAAACTCGACTGGAACTCCTCGGTGGTACGGGAGAAGAACAATCTAGAGACTGGGACACTGGCGATTGATTTATTCATTAATTTGTTTCGATGGCGGAATAATAATTACAGGGAATCTGCAAGCAAAATGTTTGATGTAATGAAATTGGTTTCGAGAAATGTCTCTTCTTGGTGATCTCTCTTAAATTGTTTTAGATCGGCCGATAATAAAAGTTCAAAATATTTATCAATGTATTTAATTGATTAATTTTATAACTTTGGATATAATCGTTATCTTTGGACAAAAAAAATATATTTGTATTCTTTAAAGATTGACGAATCCACCAAAAAAATTTCCTCCGGTATAACCGTGCGAACCACTACTAATGCAACGCGGAGAGTCGCAGTCGTCGGCACAGTTCAAAGGCCTGTGCGTCCTCACAATGTAACATCAATATTTAATCTTTTTTATTATTACTTATTTTTTATGAAACTTTCATCAATATATTGGTGGCATTTTTCTGATTAAAAAAAGACCACGCACGATATAATTTCAACTGTATTGAGTTGTTTAATTGACGAAAGCTTGGGGCGCGAAGAAGGACAGCGTATGGGAAAGAAGGAGACGCGGAGAGTTGCAGTCGCCGGCACAGTTTAAAGGCCTCGCTTTACGCGCGCTGACCTTCTTTACGTTCGGCTCGGCCTTTGAAAATTATTAATAATTGAATATTACTAATAAAATTATTAATATTACTGTTGTGCATTTCCATATTAAAAAACTGTTCCTTATATTCTTCGAAGATCGACAAACTAACTCACAAAATTAAAAATTTGTATGTCCACCAGATTCATTAGAAGAAATCCTGGAAATCGCAGTATTCGTGAAAGATTGATAGTATAATTTGTTTTCAGCTACGAAATGATTAATATCGGAATATTTCTAAAACTTTCCTGGATCTGGAGATTAATAATAGATCGACGAGTCCTTTGCAATGTAGAACAAAAAGAAGGCCAGTGGGAGTGGACCCAGCGGGATATTAAATATTTCGTTTGAATCGTAGCAAAAGGGATGAGCGTTCTCTGACTAGATTCTTTGGAGATGATAATCGAACTTTCCATAGAGGAACTGAAGCGAAGGAAATGACAGAAGAACGAACTAGCTGAGCCCCCTACTTTTTCCGATCCCTTCGATGGAAACATGCTTGTCAGTGTCGCAGACTTGCGGAAATTGCTCCGGAGGTTACGTAAGCCCGTTGCCCTCTCCAAAGAATCGTATTCTTGACTCGGGAACATTATTTCCCTAATAATTCCAGGAAACATGTTTCCCAGAATCCTCCACGACGATCTGCAAAGCTAAACTGTTACTTTGAAAGTCTGTCTTTGATCAGCCGATGAAGGATGAGGAATCCTTATTTAGGAACCGAGGACATAATTGAAAATCTAATACTGTGTACTCTATACGAGATTAGAGGGGGCGGTTTTAAGTCATCGCTTCGCTGATTTCGCATTTGTTCATAAAATGTAGATTAAAAATTGTCTAAAACTGCTTCTTTCCAATTACGTTCAGAGTGCAGTTAGATCGGCTAGAAATTTTTTTTATTTTGTGCAGAAAGGTTTGAACGAGGTTTTGAGAAGGACTAAAAGTAAGGTTAAAGGATGGGTTCTTATTTTCCCTATGAATTTCTATCTCCTTTACAACTTAATTAACAAGTTCCAATGAATAGAAGAAATTTATTTATTGTAAATTGTTTAAAATGGTTGATAAAAATCTGTATTTACGTAAAGTGCCGCAATTCACCGATAAAACGAACCTAATTGTTCTCGGTTACTTTAAATCCACAAACTTTCATTGAAATCGACGAATAAAAGTTATCCCAGAGGAAAGTCGATTTTCCATCGTCGTGGAAAAAACTGTAGAATTCATCGCCTCGAACATTATCCCTCCGTTTTCTTTAATAACGATGTTATCCTCACACACAATCACTGAAGGAAAACAAAGTTCTCTTTGCAATAAGAAAGGGGCTCACGGTGGATCATATTTTCTTGCGCTGACAGTGTAATCATTGAAGCACGAATGACGCTAATTATTACTCGGGGATCGTTAATTACGCGATCGTAACGACCTTCGTTACCGAGATACGGTTTCCCAAGTCCAGAAGGTAGATTATTTCTGCAGAGACATCGTATCCCGTAGATTATTGCTCCGCGTAAAGCGTGATTTACTTAGGTGCCGTAGAAGTCCGGGGATTATGGTCGTTCTGTGGATGAATGATGCTAGTGGGACAAGTCATGCGTGTTGGAAATGAGAATATGTCTCTCGAACATGTAAATATAAATTTAAGTAATTGTAAACGATTTTCCGAATTTTGTATTTAATTTTTCCTTTCGCAGTATGATATAATTATTAACAACTATATCTCACTCTGTACATTATCAACGTACACTCACCTGTTAAACCAGTCATCGGTGTATCTCGGATAAGGGAAAGGATCGTTACTGCTGAAGTCGTAAGAAGCTTTGGCATTCTGTAACAAAAGAATGCAACTTATTTATTTTCTTCTATATTATTGCCTTCCCGTTAGCAGAGGATAAGAAGAAAATGTAAAGGGTAGTACACGATAAGATAGCTATTAATAAATAAGCGATACTCGTGTCGGCAAGTTCCACGAGGAATTATTCAACGAGATCGTGCTTGTATAACGAGAAAACCGAGTAAATTTCGAGGACGAGTAACAAGGACTTCTCATCGGCCACTAATTGACAATGGATACCATCCACCGTCATAGTTTGCGCTGCAAAATTCTCTTTCATTACTTTCACCGACTATCATGTCATAACGTCGGCCATTAATCTTAGTCTTCTCTAGACCACTATTCTCTCCAGTTTCCTTCGTCATTTTCTTACTGCTAATTGGCAGGAATGCTGCTTTGAAGTTTGCGACAATCTGTTTTTATTCTGAAAAAGACTGCATAAATCTTTTATGTTTGATCATAGTGCTTGATCTTCGTGCTCGATCTGTGTGCTTGATCTTTGTGTTTGATCCTTCGCTTGATCTTGGTGCTTGATCGTTTGCTTGAACCTTGTGCTTGAGCCTTGTGCTCGATAATTGTGCTTAGTTATTGTCCTTGATCATTGTGATTGAACATTGTGCTTCATCATTGTGCTTGAACATTGTGCTACATCATTGTGCTTGAACACTGCGTTTCATCATTGAACATTGTGCTTCATCTTTGTGCTGGATCAGTGTGCTGTATCATTGTGCTTGGTCTTTGTGCTTGATTCTTGTGCTGGATCAGTGTGCTGTATCATTGTGCTTGGTCTTTGTGCTTGATCTTTGTGCTTGATTCTTGTGCTTGATCATTGTGATTGAACATTGTGCTTGAACATTATGCTCCATCATTGTGCTTGAACATTGTGCTACATCATTGTGCTTGAACATTATGCTTCACCATTGTGTTTGAATATTGTGCTTCATCATTGTGCTTGAACATTGCGTTTCATCATTGAACATTGTGCTTGATCTTTGTGCTGGATCAGTGTTCTGTATCATTGTGCTTAATCATTCTGCTTAATTATTGTACTTGATCATTGTGCTTGGTCTTTGTGCTTGATCTTTGTGCTTGACCATTGTGCTTGATCATTGTGATTGAACATTGTGCTTGAACATTGTGCTACATCATTGTGCTTGAACATTATGCTTCACCATTGTGTTTGAACATTGTGCTTGAACATTGTGCTTCATCACTGTGCTTGATCATTGTGACCTTTGTGCTTCATCTTTGTGCTTTAACAGCTTAAGATAAAATGAAGTTCAAAGTATCGAAAAGACCCCCCCAAGAACGCAACAGGTTAATTCTTTCCTCCTCGACAGACACCTTTCATTTCTGCAACAGAAGCACCCGGTCTACTGATAAAACTAATTAGAGAACCCAGCGAAATTTTTCCTCATCGAGTTTCACGACATAAACTTTCGCCCCGCATTATCTGCCGGTCGCACAAAGTTGATCAGCAGCTGCAGCGAGAGACACGTGCCGGTTGCATTGTCTTTTCGCATCCGTGCATCACCTTTCTCAGTGGAAGACGGGTCGCATTGTCGACCGGCGGCTGTCGCATTAAACCAACCAACGACGGAAGACACACCCGACCGAGATATAACATTATTTTCCCATTATTTCACCGAGTCGTTTTTCCTTATAAAACGTGCTTCACCCGCCAGGTGACATTTCGCATCTTTAACCGCAGGATCCTTTGAACGAGCACGCTTCGAACTCTTTGGATCTGGAATCGGGTCGAGCACTCGTTCTCGGTGTTGGCACAATGCTCGATCCTATTTATTCAACGCCGTTTCTGCGTAATATTGTTGGGCTTGTCCCTTTGTCGACGGGGAATATTAATTGTGAATAATAATATTGAATCAAATTTCATTGGTGGATGAGATTTTATTGTACGTCGCTTTTGATGACGCTTTCATGGAATAATTAGCTCCATTTTGTAAGTGTCCATAATTTTTTGTTATTAAAGAACCTATATTATAAAAATGGAACTTACTAATTTTTTCTAATGTAGAAAACATGTAAATCAAATCTGGCCAAAATATCATCCCACAATTTCTCAATCTCTTTTTTCCAACATTTATTCAAATAGTATATGTATATATTTAATTTTGCAATTCAAATGTTATCGTATAATATTACAGCTACATCTAATCAAACTAAAACAATAAATTTAATTAACATTTTGTTGAAGATAAGTGTCCGGTAATTCATGGACGGGAGTGCAAATATGAGAATGGTGATCACCGGGTGATGACCAAGTTATAGATGACTATTTTTCAGTAATTTCACTGTTTCTCAACTCGTAATTTTATATTTTTAAAAATTGTAACTGTTTGCGATAAAATTCGAGATAAATTATCTTTTGATATTGTTTGAACTGTGCAGATTCTGTAGACACAATTTCATATGATAAAGTGGAGAATGAATTGCAGCAATTTGGGAGAAAAATGGACCGAGCATTCCAAGAAAATCGAGACGAGAACCGATTCTCTCCGAAGAATTCTTCTAGATGAAAAATGGAGGTCGTACTCACGTAGTTGTACTTTAGGTCCGGATGCATGTAGTCGACACCTGGAACAGAGAAAAAAGAAGACGGTCAGCTGCGCCAGTCTTGAAGAAAATGGGGGCAAGGTAGGATTACCATTTCTCATAAAAATCAGTATTTTACTCATCAGAACTTTTAATATGATGTATAATGAAAGCTATTTAAATTAAATCGCAGGCCTTTTGAGATTCATTTGACAGTTATAAAATTCTAAAAGTCTCTAATATCTTGAAAAAAGCTTTTGACCAATTTAAAAATGCTGAAGTGCCCTTAAAAGAGGAACTGTGAAACGAAAATTTATTTTCCAGATAAAAGGGCGCTTAAAACAAGCGAGAGCACTCTTACAGCAAGAATATTATTTATCAACGTTGATACTGTTTTCAATAAATTCTTTTTTGCATCTGAAAACTGTGACCCGGTGCACAAGTGACCCAGTGCGCGTATCTTACACAACAAGACGTTCCAAGATTCCCAGAGAGCCAGTAATTGCAAGCCAGAGCCGAAGTTCGCGACAAAGATTAATCCTGGCTGCAGGAGCAATTAACAAGGAACTAATCTAGCTTCCACGGAGAGCTTGTTCCGTTCTCTGGAACCGGAAATCCAATTCGCCAATAATTAACCCTAGCGCCAAGGACACGCTGGGAAACCATAAACCCATCCTCGATCCCAAATCGTTCAACAATTTACGCTAATTACAATACAAAAAAGTGTGCAACTACTACAAGACCGTGTAAATGTGTAAAATATTACGCACACTGGTAGAGCGACTTGCAAGCAACGTGAATTCTTGAAACAAGAGGACACGTTCGAAATGGAAACATATTGACACGTGAATGCAAGAGCTGATCAAATTGCGGAAGACCGATACTGTCGAGACACGGAGTCACTCTCGGCTCGCTGTCGAGCCTCCTGGGGGATTTATGCAGAGGAAAAATCCCTAGTTACAAGCACATTTCGCCATTGTTGTTGCTCTTCCATTAGAAATTGTCTGATAAAGCTCGAAGAATATGAAAGTAGTCCCTCGAAATGAAAAGTTTCAAAATAGAAGCTTGCTTAGAATCTTTGACATTACACAATTAATTTTTTCGACTGAGAAAAATGTCTATGGTTAGATAAAACCCTTCTGACAGAAATATTATAAAAACATAACTCAACTCAATCCAGCCACTATAGTTTGCAAAATTAAAATTAAAATACGCACAACCTTTTTCTTGTCGAGATAAGCAAGAATTGTAAAATTCAAGTTCCAGTATTTTGTAGACAAATTCGAAATCGGCAAAACGATGACTTAAACTCCCCCCTAATTGTGCATGAACTGCGTCATACTGCAGGTTAATAAAAATCCCACAAACTGGAGTCTAGAAATTGTACAAATTGTCGCAATTTTCTCAAAACGATCACTTATGACAGATGTAGCGCAGTGAGAAGAGGGACACGGGGAAAATGGCTACTGATAATGCAAAATTGGAGCATGCAGGGTAACTGTTTGCGGACCCCTTGGAGCATTCAATTTGCAATTTCCCGCGATCAGCAGGACACCGTGACGCGGTATTAACGACGTGTTTACGGGGAGCAGTGACTGTCGTCCGAAATCGATAGAAGCGTCCGATAAGCCGCGAAAGACTGAAATCCTTAACGAACAGCGTCTGGGAACACTCAAGATTATTGTTTAACAGCTCTGGGGCGTAATAAGCCTAGGGGGAAGGACAACAAATTATCGATTGCCCGGGGAACGGAAATCTAAAAACTTAATCGCGTTTCGTAAGCAGCCATTGCCACTGTAACCCCGTTACGACAACGATCGCTCCTCGCGCTACAACTATGTCACTATTACTGTTTTGTCCACGCAACACTGTGAAATTAGGTCTAAAACGGTTAATAGCCCTTGATCGATGAAAACCAAAAGAGTATGTGCTTTGACAATGTTTTAAAAAAATACATGATTTTTCATCAAAAAACTGTTATATATTGGGTTGTCCGGAAAGTTTGTGCCGATTTTCGGTAGGTGGTATAAGGACAGGTCTGAATAGATCAGAATAATTGAAAACACATGACATGCGTACATATTCTAAAACACGGTACCTCAAGTATATATGGAAAAAATTTTGGTTACGATACGTTTATTCTTGTCAGTTTTATACGCCTTTGAATATATGGAAGCAAACAAAGTGCATTATAGGCATTCAATGCTTTCCTTTTACCAGAAAGGCAAAAATATGCATATGAATTTCACAAATCGAGTTTTATAAAAGTTTTTCTGATGTTTTTTCAACGAATATTCTATTTTTTTTATTGTACATAGTCCTCGCGACGAGGCGTATCCATACAAATTATCCAGTTGGACAATATATCCACAGAAGAGGATCGATCACGTCAGTCCTGATCCAATGGATTGTTGTCCGTCGGCAAGTACCGTCGAACGTGTCTGGTTCTGGTTGATTTAATGAATTCAGCTGTATCGCGAAGCCCAGGTACGAATTTTGCTTCGAATATAATTGGATTGCCTCTGCAAAACTAGGTCAAGCCACGTTCGACAACATTCGGTCAATTACCGACACGAAGAATTTGACGAATGTTAAACAATCGGTGCATTGCGCACGATTAAACATTGTTGTTCATACAATTTATTCGATCTTCCGTTCCAGTTACGACATATTCGAAAAGACCTGTCACACGCTGACTCCGGAAACAATTTAATTATACTTCAACAAATTTATTTACATAATTTTCGGTAGATATTCTATTTCTAACTGTTCAAGTTAAATAATTTTGAATATCGTCTATTTTAAAATGTTTCTATATTTTTTCATTACAAAACTACTACCTTATTTTGAATTTAAAATGAAGCCTGAATATTACACAATGAAATAGGAAAAGTGCCATTTTTAAATCTTCTTAGATTATGTTGCAGAAATAAATGCAAAATAGATGGACTCCTAATCCAGACCTAATTATAAATAATTGTAATTCCTTGAAAAAAACAATATCTTTCCCAAGAAACAATGACCTATACAAGCTGTACCATAAAACATAAATTGTCATAAATAAGACAAAATATCGAACGGCAACAATTAACAGAATTACGCGACGGCAACAATTAACAGAATTACGCTACGGCAACGTCGACAGGCAATTATCTCATCAGGACACGCAATCGATGCACCGAGGATTCCGAGATTCACATAATCTAAATGCGATTCCATTAATGAGATCTTGAGAAGTCTGCCGAGTCTAAATCCACGGATCTATTAGCAAATCAGGATAACAATTAAGAGACTGAAACACTGTATGATTAAACTATAGGACATGCAACACTGCAAGAACAACGTCGCCTTCTTTCTAGCAACGTGAAACCTGAACTGTCGGAACGACAACGTGTCCATTGTTAATGGCTGCCGAGGTCTCGTTGCAAAGTCCGCGATAGAGAAGTCGATGATCAGACCTCCTTCCACCTTAAACAATCTACATCTCCTATCTCTCTTTCTCTGTTAGCTCTGCGCTGGGTCACGTTCATCCCCGCGATCTCAACTACCTGTTACGTCTTAGTTCTCCCACGACAACGTGACTCCAGAAGCTATCGGTAAATTAGCTAGCTTCGCTTTAGCTACCTTAGGTTTAGCTATCAGGTAATCGGGAGGGTTATTGCCGTTCTCATCGGGAAAGACAAACGATAACCAAACTGAATCCTGCAGCATCTTGTTCAGGAAAGGCTCCAACAATTTTAGAAAATTATTGTTCGCTTCTTTATTAACCCTTTGCACTCCTCACATCAGAGAAAGAGAAATGTAAATAAAACCGGGTTTTTATATCTAGTTGGTTCTTCCTTTATTTATTTAATTGTCTTATTTTTTAGCTAAAAACAAATGTAACTTCCACAAATATAAATTACAACAAAGATAGACTCCGGATTTTATGTATTCATAACAAAAATGAGTAAGTGCAATTTGGAACAGTGAAAATATTAGAAGACTTAAGAGTATGAATATACTATTTCCACTACATTAAAATTATTGATACAGAATATAAATTTATATTCAGCTCCTGCGTCTTGCAATTGATGCACAAACTTTTTATTTTGCATGAACAGCCGGAGTCTAATAATTAGTAAACAAAATTGTTTAAAAGAACGACAGCAGTCAAGGAACTGTCCTTTGAAGTGAATTTCAAATAAGACGCTGAAAATAGTAGGGAGTTGTTGGCAACAAAATAAAAAAATACTTCGGAGTACAAAGGGTTAAGGTTTGCATTTTGGACTTCAGAAAAATATGCCTGCTAATGTCTTGCTAATTTTGGAATTTTTTTAGCTGTTGAGTAGACTGAGTGATTTTATAAAAAACAAAATTTGAGATTGTTATATTATAATTACAACTCAATAAAAATGTGAAGCAGCTTAGCTATCTACAGTTTGGCTACCATCAGGAGATTCTTTTTTCTAAAAACTTATCCACATCCAAACCAAAACCATTTCAAATTGGGGAACCTAGAGGATGTTATTGGGAAAGAGAGTTTTAATAGACATGATCTCACCATCATCCATTATGGCTGTGGTCACGTTCTTTCCGGTGACACCCTGAGCCCACGCTGCCTTCACGTTCAGATCTAACTTTGGCTTGCCTCCGTTTTGCCCTGTATTCTTCAGGTACCATTGGTACTGGAAGTACGGGTCCGACGGGTCTCTATTCCCAGGATTCCAAGGGTTCTTAATCTGGTATAATGGTACGAGGTTGTCAACACTCAGAGGCTTGTAGCCTCTCTTCACTCGCTTGAACCCTGCTTGTTGCACTGCTGTGTGCACCTGAAACGTTAAAAATAATTCTTGTTAATCAATCGTAATCAGACTAAGGATTTTAGGCATTCATAGCAAAATGATGTACATGAAATTGTTTTTTCCAATTGTAGGAGAATTAAACAAATTCGAAGATGTCATATTCTTCATCTATTAACTGATTAAGGGAAAAAAATAATAAGAAACTTAAAAAAATAAGAAAATTAATCCATAGATCCATTCTTACGTATTAATTTTCTTTTACATATTTTTGGTTTATGTTCCTTTTATAAATTTAAAATGGCTGTTAGAATTTTAGGATTTAGATGAATATTAGGATTTCCATGAATACCGAGTCTCGCCAGCTGAAAGTTAAAATGTATGAGACCGGACTACCCCCCCCCCCCCTCCCCCAGCTATTTGCACTTTCCAGATTGCCAGTTGAAAGTTAAAATATATGTTACTGACTAGTTTCCCAAGCTATTTGCATTTTTCAAATTACCAGTTGTAAGTTAAAATGTATGATACTGACTAGTCCCTCAAACTATTTGCATTTTTCAGATTGTAACCTGTGGAACGGTGAATATATTAGCACTTTTAAATCTGTGATAGACAGTCTATAACCAAAAGTATTAAGATATGCACAGTGTTCGAATTTTCGAAAATTCAGAAGAAGTAAAAATACAGCATTTTACAATTTATTTTTTCTCGTTTCCTCCACTCACGCCCACTAAAGTAATTAACACTACAGCGACAACTTATTTGCATCGAATGAATTTTTATTCAAGCCACGTTTAACAATTTACATTATTTATTCTCCGATGCTGAATAAATTATTTTTCTTATTTTTTCCGCTCACATTCACTAAAACAATTAACACTACAACAACAACTTATTTGCATGAAATGAATGTTTAATCGAGCCACGTTTATCAATTTACATTATTTATTCTCCAGTGTCGAATAAATTATTTTTCTTATTTTTTCCCCACTCACACTTACTAAAATAAAATCAAAACATCAACTTATTTGCATCAAGTGAATGTTTAATCGAGAAGAAAATAGACTAAAATGTTTAACCAAGTTCAACGGTTTACACGACGAGGTATTTAATTGTCACTGTTTAGATTACCAATTATTTTTATATCAGCCTGCACGACAAACACTCAGAGAATTATTTACGGAAACGACGACGAGATATTTACATCGAGGGAATTTATACAACGAATTAATCCTCACTGTTTAGATTACCAATTATTTTTATCTCAGCCTGCACGACAGACACTCAGAGAATTATTTACGAAAACGACGACGAGGTATTTGCATCGAGGGAATGTTTAATTGAGACGCAAATAGATAACGGTTTCAGGGTATCAGGATCGAAAGAAATCGGCTGTTTTTCGCGCGATGAAAATGCATGAGAGCTAGGAAGGACGTTCTTTCAACGGGATAATGACGATTCCGTGCTGAAGGTGCGAGCGACTCCGTCAAAGGACCGTAATTTTATGCGAGCAATCTGTTCCTCGTTCGATTATGTTCTCGTCGCCTCGTTCGAAATTGGGTATTCATTTACATTTATATCAGCCGGCTGATGGATCGCATGCCCCTGAATCGAGCCCCGAACAAACCGCCCACGGCCGTGCGATTAATTTCGCTCGGTTTACCCGGTAAATTTCCACGGGAACGTGGTGCATACCTCTCCGGTGAATTCGTTGCCCTGCACAATTCTCCGCGTGCGATTGGTACCATGCGATAGATAGATGCAACATTGCACCACCAACATTGCACATATTTTTTATTTAATTCTAAATGTTAACTAAATTCTGCACGCCCTTTAAAAAAAGGCTTGTATTTTAAGAATTAATTTGGGGCACAATGAATTCTGAACACTGCAAATATCTATGGTTCACGGAAATAATTATTATTGTGCCTATATAGAATTTTTATTGATATAGTTTTTGCAGAATTTTAGATTTTTGTGATTTTTTAAAAAAGAATCCGGTACGCGTAGAAGGTTTAAACTTTGTGGGAATGTTTATCAATGTTCGGAGATTGTAAAGATTTTTTTTCAAGCAGGAATAGTGATTGTATCTAACTTTGTAATTATTAAGGTCAAGCAAGTTAAATTTTTTTACGTGGAAAGTTTTCAAAGAAACTTCTACGTGTTTGAAATTTCAACTTTGTCTAATTGTTCATTAATCTTTAGGGACTGTAAAGATATTTTTTTCCAATCAGAAGCATTGACTGTATTTAACTTTATAATGATTCAAACAGAGCGCTGAACGAGGAACATATTTCAATATTGTTGTATTTAATACCTCTGGACTAAATCCACACATTACGCTCGTGTCCACATAATTTCCAATATACGTGGGCCTTCCCAACAAACAAAATTAAACGAGAGATAACTGAAAATGGAATGCATTAAATTCGTACTGAATTTAAATCCCAGCAGGCTTTTATTCCAAAATTAGAGACTTAATACCTTTATAAAATACAGAACAAAATTCGTGTCGTGTCACAGAACATCGGGTCATGCGATTTTTTCCATATTTTTAACAGATGAAATACAAAAACATGACTGCCGATACTCAAAATAAAAATTGTCCAAGTCAACTGTACGAAATAAGAATTAAATGAAAAGACATTTTAATAATTTTTAGAAGCGAGAAATAATATAACAAAATCCAATTTGTCCAATGCATTTTTATCATAAATTTTTTATGTATTGTATATATCCCTTCATTTCTTGCAAGCTATATTATTATACATACATATGTACAATAGAAGACCAATAATTGTGATTGTTTTTCCGTATTTCATTTTTCGAAAATCAAAATTCGCATTACGCCTGACATTTTTCTCAAGCATTAATTACATCAAGCTTAATAACGACTCAAACAATCCATTGAATAAGCTAAATATTTAACTTTAATTTCCTTTCATGGCCTTTGAATTTCGCTTACAGTGTCTCTCCCATTAAACCCGAATTAGAATCGAGACAGTTCTATTTCAGAATTGGATTACTTTTTTTCTGCCTGCCGCCTACATATGGAAGGCTCGTCGAGAGAAGAATACGGAAAAAGTAATCGGAGAGTTCTCCGTTTTCCGTCGCTATAGCCGGAGATAGCGAAACGCGGCGAGGTGGAAAGACACGTGACGGGAAAATACGCGACGGAATACGCTCTGTAGAAAAAATATTTATCGTGGGAACTTGGGGAGAATATCGCTTACCAGAGGATCCACCTTCAACCTTCTCGTGTGCGGCACCGAGCGTTTGCTCCGCGCGTGCGGCAGAGCCCTGTGCACAAAATGGTATTCCGTCTGACTGCCCAGGACCTTGAACAAAACAACACAGATTTGTTGATAAGCCGCTTTTCCAACACTATTATCGTTTGTGTAAGGCAGAGTTGGGCATTAATCGATAAAAATTTTAATCAAGTTCGATTGATTAATGTGTACGATTAAAAAAGTAAAAAAATAAAACAATGTACGTCTAGTCAGTCAGAGGCTTAAGAAACTTTTTACCCAACCCAATATATTGTGAAAATATTTTTAAAAAAAAGCAGGAATCCCGTCTGAAAATAAAATAAAAATGGGTCGGTTTAAAAAATGAGAAAAGAAAGCTTATCTCGCGCCAAGAAAAAACACAATGTTTCACCTTTAAAATGGTTAAAAAACGAGTATAAATAGAAAAGAGAAAAAAGAAAGTCCAAAAGTGTAAAAAAATGTATAATTTTGCCTAATACATACGTCATTTCCCGTCAAGAAATTACGGTTCGTCAGATGTTCTTGGTACAAGTTTGTTAATTGCCTCGTCGAGACCAATTACCTATGGCAACACAGAGGTAAAACAACCGCGAGGAAATTCGAGAGAGGCTGAAGCAAAGCACATCCGCTACGCGGCAAACGCATTATCCGCTCCCCTCGTTTTCTCCTCATTAAGGGAGAGTGTGTTTCACGTGTCTGGAGATCTAGAGGAGTAGAATCTCTCCAGCAGCCTACGGAAACACTACCTGCGGTAGTGGTTTCGTGGGGTGTCTTCCGGATGTGCGTGAACGTAGCAACAGAACTAACAAAGTGCCCTACTGCTGCAACAAGTTGTCACAAGCTTTTGTCTCTCGTCGTTGTTTCTGATAGACGTTTCACAGACTCGGAAACCGTCAACATTTCCCGTTGCGTATAATTATTAAACCTTGTGTATCGCAAACACATTATACCATTATTAAAAATTCCAGATAATCCAGCTGATTGATTAAATCTGACCGAGACTCATTTAGATGTGACATTAATTCAGTCAGGATGTCATGGAATTAAATGAATTTAATTCTTGCAAACACATCGATCTGACGTCACAAAGTAAAGTCAATGATCAGGTTGGATCAGCAAAGGGTGGAGATCAAGGCGTCGCTCCAACAATCCAATCGAGCCAATTACTGGCCGATAAAGTTATCTCGAGTACAGTGTGTAGACTGTTATCCGATTAATAACTACGCCATGCGATAGGGCATCGATCGGACTGACCGATGGCAGATTAAACACGTGCGCGCGCGTGCTATTTGCCCTTTCCGCGTGCTTAGTTCCATGATGCTGTCAACCCCGGCAGATAAAACAAAAATGTCTCCGTTATAAAATACACAGACAGTCCGCTCTTTCCGAGACACATCGATACACCTTCTGCGAGCTTAGATCAGATCCATACAGCTGAAAATTACGGCAGAAATAAATAAGAATTTTTCTACATTCTCAGATTAAGTCGAAGGATTTCCTTAAATTCGTAATTGTTCAACAAGAAATAATAAAATCAGGTAAGGCTCTGAAAAATTCAATTTCAAGAGATAAATTGATGTGACTGGGAAAAATGAGAACAAAGAAATTATTGTATAAATCACATTAACAATATAGAAATTAATAATTAGCGTGAAGGTAGAGTTTAGAAGAATCCTTTTTCTGAAGGGACAACTTTACGTGGTTACTTTGTAAATCCCATTAACAACATAAAAAATTCTTTCCCGTGAGAATATAAAATTAAGTACACTGGGGAGGCTGAAAGAAAAGACACTATTCTACGAGTCTCATTAACAGTATTGAATGATGTATAGGTAGAGATGAGAAAAAATCTTCTTCTAAGGGCTGATAAAATCGAATCTACTGGACAGAATGGAAACAGAAAGAGTGAAGGGATAAAACGATTTCCCCGGGCGTTTATGGTTCGTTTCACGGGCGAGAACGACCCAATTTCCGGGTCACGCGTCATTCTCGCATCCCGAAACGCTAGAAAATGGCGGTATCCATGGCAGAGAAACGAACAACGATCGATCGACACCAACGCGGACGGATTCCAATATCGTAACAAGATTTCTCGTAACGCGCGCGGTCACGTGCGGTTTGGCATCGATAACCGCGCGTGTTGCGCGAGCAAGAGAGTGAGCTTGAAGCATGATCGCAAGCAAGTCTGCTCTCCTTTCTACGGTTCTCCTCCGGCGAAAACTTGCCGAGAGCAGCCGTAGAACTTTGACACGATGTTTTCCCCGTGACCGGCCACGGGAGAAACGGAGAATAGCTTCCCCCCCGGGCTCCAAGTATCGGGAAAACAATCAGGGTGGTAGTGCAGAGTTTGAAAATAATTTTCGACCGGGCGGTACGCTGGTAATAAAGCGTGTTTTTTTATTTTTGCGCTGCGATTGTGCTCGAGCCACGGGGTCGAGTTTTACACTGGAATTGTTGAATAATTGGAGTGACTGGTCGACGACGGTTTAGAAAAATGACGGTACATGGATTGGGGATGTTGCAATTCTTCGTTTTTGTGCAATAATTTTGCGGAAGTTGTGAATAGAATAAAATTTTTCTTTTTATTTATCAATTTTATTAATCTGTACAAGTTTTCCTGGAGAACACATTCATAAAAATGTTGTTTCCTGCCACTATGCAATCGTGCAAACCTTTTTTTGGCACGGCATTATTCCTTTTAAATAGGATAATTTAATCCTTTTTTCAATAGGATAATTCGCAAATATTAAATCCATTCAACAAGACAAATATTAAACAGCCTCTACCTCGTTCATTATGCAAAAGCAATATTTACGTCCACGTGCAATGAAGTTCAAACAAATAAATAACGAGCACAAATACGTCGAGTGGCTCTGAACTCAACTTTCCAAGTGGATATCGAATGAGAATTGTTTAGTTTTCCGGGGATCCATTAATTACTGTGCGTCATCGACTTTATGCAAGCGGATGCATCATCCCCAGTCGACATATCCGATCCATCTCTGATAGTTAACATCCACTAGTTACCACTAGTTACCGTTAATCCCTTAATTAAAGGAGTACATACTAACTTTTCCGTGACAGATAGGGATCGGATTCGGAGAAACCGTGGCCGACTATGGGATAATTTATTTTACTTTCCCTTATCGTTTACAGTGTACATATTCCACTTGGCTAAGTATATTCCAGTTGCCTAACCGTTTACCTGACCACGAAGTATACAGGGTGTCTCAAAATTCCTTCAACATCCGGAAATGGGAGGTTCCTGAGATCATTTGGAGCGACATTTCCCTTTGCAAAAATGGCGTCTGCAGCTTTGTTTAGAAGTCAGTAACGAAAAACGCGGACCAATCAGAGCGCGGCTACAGCGGACTGATTCTGGCTCGGCCAACGGCGACGCCACGCTAAGCGGGATCTGTCGCCGAGTCGGACTCCGTTCGCTGTAGCCGCGCTCTGATTGGTCCGTGTTTTTCGTTAATAACTTCTAAACAAAGCCGCGGACGCCATTTTTGTAAAGGAAAAATATTTCCGAGCGTTGAAGGAATTTTGAGACACCCTGTATACTGTTCCAGTTCGTCTGACCATAAACTATACTATTCTACTTGCGTTGTTTCCTCGCCTAAATGTATTGAATCTCGTTTAATGGCACGTCTGACCGTATTAAACTGCCTTCTACTTGTTTGATTTAGTGACGGATTGAATTATTGAATAAACTGTCAATTTTTTAGATTTTGCAACTTTATATAAATTGACGAGTTTAGATTTTCAATTTTACATAGCTGGACAATTTTAAATTTTCAACTTTACATAAATTGATGATTTTATGTAAAATTCTTGTATGATCAATCATCTTTACTCTACTTATACGATCAATCAGCTTTACTCTACTTGTACGATCAATCATCTTTACTCTACTTGCACGATCAATCATCTTTACTCTACTTAGAAGGTTGTGCATGATTTCTACCTCTACTTGTCTGGGTATACTATATTTTGTCTGTATTCTACATACTTCTTGAGCAGTCTATTTCCATTCCTTTTATTTGACTATATTACATCGATCTCATTTCTTACTCCTTTAACTATACATTAAATTCATTCTATTTTTGTGTCTGTACATAATTCTCACACTATTTGTTTTCTATCAATAATTCCCATTCTGCTTATGGATCTCCGAATAATTCCCATTCTCGCTATCGAGCTGTGCATAATTTCAATTCTCCCATAGAGCTGCCATAATCCCCATTATGACAGTCGGGCAGCATGTAATTCCTATTCGACCTTTCCTCCTCCATATTCTACAATCCTGGATCTACACAGCAATATACGTGTATATATCGTTATGTACGAATACTCCATATTCCACTCGTCCGACCACAGGTCATCTATTCTCCATATCCCACAATCTCATCTACCCATTCTACTCATCTTTACAAAAACTATTCTCATTGACCTTGTCCCACAATAAACCTTTCTCTATCTCTATAAAAGGTCGTATTTAATCCACTAATCATCCTCATGATCCACACATCATACTCATTAATGTTCTGGAATCTCCTGTCTGGTAATGTAAATTTCGATGCTACGAATGAAAGGTTAAACGATCACATATGTATAATATCAAATGACGTTCACGGGACAACGTTATGTGCATCAATAAATTCATAATAAAATGATACACCCTGCTACAGGGCAATTTCAGTTTAACAGATACAAAATAGATACAAAACGTCAAAGCCCCTCTAATGGAGCTTCTTTCTAAGAAAATGGCTCGATACATAATTGTATAGATACAAAATACTCCGATACAAATTTTTAATTAAATGTCTTCTTCTTGTCCTTTCCACACTAAATTAAGCAGTTTTAGCTTTCCAATATTCTTCCAAAGCAAATTTTTCGAAAACTCTCCCAAACCAAATAAAACACTCAAGCAGAAATGTTTAGAAAAATCTCTCCTCCTTAGCACTCCAATATTCTTCAAAAGCAAATTGAACAAAAACATCTCTCTTCCTTAGCTTTTCAATCCTTTCTTGATCTTGATCATTTTCGAAAATGTTCATCAGCTGTTCAACAGTCTGCCAAGTCAAATGGAATACTCTGGCACGAATTTTCGCAAAAATCTCCATCCCTTAGTTCTTCACAATACTCTTTGAAACTAAATGAAACCCGTTTAGCTCCCCAATATTCTCCCAAGCAAAATTAAACACTCTGGTACAAATTTTCGGAAAAATCTCTCCTCCGGTAGCTTTCCAAAGCAAATGAGGCTCTTAATGTAAGCTTTTTGTCCAAGTCACCCTCGAAGCCCTTTGTTTCTCGCACAGACACATAAAAGGGGAGTGAAATTGTGGAAAAGGAAGGAAACAGATGGTTCTACCCTCCGAATTAAAAGAAAAGCGACGGAAGTAGGACCGCCTAGAGTGTCCGATCGATCCACCAATGCGGTTCGACAGCCTCTCGGAAAGGAGGCGACGCAGCCCGTGCGACAGGGAAACAGGAGGTTCGTCGCTACCTTATCATGCCCATGCTCTCCCAATCAGGTTTCCACGAATGATATATCATTACTCGAGCTCGAAACGGCACCGACCACCGCTTCGATCGATCGAAACTATGCGAGCAACAGAACGCGGTTCATAATTGCGCGCCGTTCCTCGAAAACTTTCATCGGGCTGCCATTGTTCGCCCACGCGTGAACTTTGCATCGAACCCGCTTGGTTTTGTTTGGAGAGATCGCCGGAAATGCTTTGATCGATGAAACCCTTAGGCGACTGATAGCGTGGTCGCCCATAGACTGGCAATCTTTGGAAAACTATATAGGTAAAAAAAATGTAGCATTTTTTGGAAAAATTGAATATTGTTTCGAGTATGTTGAAATTGTTGGTACAGAGGATAAGAATTGAGAAAAATTAAGTAGAAGTTACATTTCCATAGAAGATAACGTCGAAAATATTGTTTTTTATTTTTTTTCAGCTACGAGACACCCTAGCTAAAAATATGAAAAAATCGGAGATAGTGTTAGTGAGAATACCTGACTAATAAATTCAATTCCGGGTGGGTCGCTCTTGAGCTTCAATATGGAATCTGTTTTTTTCGAATCTTTTCTGGTTTTTCATTTTTTACAACCAGAGTTTGCAACGAAAAAATCAGAAAAAATTCTCGAATATTTGCATCGATATGGTAAATGTGTCAGACGTTTAAAAAAAGTTTTAGATGAGATTAAATGGGCCCGAAACACTAGATTTTGCTTTGCTCCCCGTAGCTACCCTTACGTACGAGGTATAGCGATAATACTTGGTAGGAAGAGTTCTTTCTGGATAAGCTATCGATCCTCTATTTCTTATGGATATTATATAGGATGGGGATGATGTATTAGGCGATATTATACCGTGAGTATTTATGTTAATCCTTTGAGCAGGAGGATTACTTTAGGCTGTAACCGACCAATGCTGTAGACCGACTATTGCTTTGAAGCGCATTCATGCGTCATTACTCATCACAAGAAGCCGTGTACACGCCCATGATCTGTGTAATGTAGCGTACGAAAGGGGCCGTGTATAGTATCAAAGCATCAGCCAAGGTATCAAGGAAATCGATTTCGATTGGCATAATGGATCATCTAATCGCTAACATTCCTGTATTTCCCTTTGAAAGCAACTATGAATTACGTTACATTACAAACTAGTTTGGTAGACTAAACAATTACCCCCAAATCTAATTTGATAATCATAAATAACCCAATAATGATTGTAATTAGTGATGTGCGAGATCCCAGAAACTCCCGAAACCCGATGCTTGGGACAGGATGGGAAGACGCGTATCGGGTCCGGAGGGGATTCCGAAAATGTTCGGGTTTCACGGTAATATTCGGGATTTTTGATACTGCACGGAACCTTTTAATATTGTCTTTTAATAAGAAATCCCGAAGATTTTCGGGAAACCCGAACATTCTCAGGAATCCTGAAAGTTTCAAGATCCCGTTCCCGTTCGGGGAGATTCGTTTGCATTTATCGTAGACGGGACACTATTTGTTTGAGCTTCAAAGGCAGAAGCCGAACGTAGAGAAGGGCAGCGACTCTCCGCGTCTCTTTCTTTTCCATACGCTGTCCTTCCTTGCGCCCGAAACTTTCATCGTCAATTAAACCACTAAATACAGTTGAAATTATATCGTGTTTGGCCCTATTTCAATCAGAAAAATGCCACAAATATATTGGTGAAAGTTTCATAAAAATGAAAGATTTGATATTGTTATTACATTGTGAGGACGCACGGGCCTTTGAACTGTGCCGACGACTGCGACTCTCCGCGTCGCATTAGTAGTGGTTCAGACCGATATACCTGAGCCGAGATTATCGTGCACGGCCTTTTTGCGCTTATAGAGGATCTACTATAAACCTGAGGTAACCCGGGGCAAATCTGGCACAACATTTCACTGATCTGTGTATCAAAAAAAAAGAGAGATTGGTGCATCAGCAATGGGACGAAGAAAAATGCGAAAGTGGACGCAATTGCAGTGCGGACCGTTGAAGAATTGTTTCGCAGGTCGTTTCCAGTTGCAACCCCGAATCACGTCTCGTTCCCGTGCACCGTGGAAATTGCATTTACATGCAATCGTCGTGCGGAAGGGAGAGGACAACAAACCTGCGCACTCGTGTTTATAGACGCACGCGCTCGCTTGTGTCAGTGTTTGTGCGTGCGTGCAGCAACTGTAACTGCATGTAGCTGGAACCAACACAGGATAGCCGTAATGTTGCGCTCTCGGTGTTACGCACTCGGGTGGGCGCTTGCTAATTGGATTACGTGACACGTGTAGCCCCAAGTCAAACTGGATTAAGGGATAGTTCGACGGACGGAGGCACGCTACCCGAGACAAAGCGGATACCGAAGTCAAAGAGGCCACTTTGCTATTCACCGATTAGGCTTGATCAATAGAATGGACCTGCATTATGTCACCTGGCTGTCACCAGTGATCCCAGGTGGGTGTACGTTCTTGGCGCAGGTCCTAAGAATTAGACGAGCAAGTGCTCCTTTCGGCAATGGCGTCACGCAATTCTGAATTTATTGCTGTTTTTCTTTACACGTGCTTTGTCGAGTCAAGTTTTCGAGATTGTCTGAGATTTATTGCTTGTAGAAGTAGTCTCTCAGGTTTTATAAAAAGGCAATTTGCATATAATATGATTGAATGATTAACACATTACCGACCGGCGATTATTGCATAATTTTGAAAAATCTATAGTACATAGATGAATACTTTTTAATGGAACCTTCAACAGCAACAGCAATTTTCATTGTGAACTAACAAGTCACCCTCTATGCTTTCTTTTCGTACAGCACAACTATTGAAAATCCTATTAATAGGCTTTTGGTAGGTAAAGTGTTAACTTTCTGAATTCATCGTACCTACTGGTCCAATTATTGCATATGTACTACATTTATCATTCATAAAATGTCTGAAATAGTAAACATTGTTTCATTTTCAACATTTCCGGGGATGCATTTTCTCTACACTCTACACGATGCACGGTCGGATGCACCATCGGGTCGTAAAGTGCATCGGTTCCCGACACTTGCATGAGAAACGGGGATCGAAGCCGAGAAATCTGCATAGTCGATGCATAGCCACGGGACCGTAATAAACGTAGCCGGTAACACTTGCAACGCTGCTCTACACTCTCGCGAATGCAACGCGAGATACATTTCAGATGCACCGGTGGACTTCCGCGGACCTGAGTCCAAAGGAGGACTTTTTACGAGATAGTTGCATTCATCTATTTTGCGCTGGAGGTGTGTTGATGCAGTTAGCTCGTGGCTCATGACAATTTTCATTTAGTAAAATTCGATGTTCTTTTAGGAAAATGCATATTTGCATGTATTTTGCAGTCTGACGAGTTCACTCTGTTCGTATAAATGAAAGTGTAATTAAAGAAGGAATTAATGAAATCAGAATGACTTTTTTCTCATTTCAAATTGAAAAATAAATTTTTAGTTAAATCATAAATTTAAACTTCAGTACTCATTTTATTAAATAAATTGCTTTCCTCAATTTTTCTGATTACTAAAGGAACGGTCCACGGGAAAGAAAATTAAACATTTATTATGATTTTCTAGCTATGACTTTCCAATTAAAGTTTCAAATTCTTTATTTTTCAATTATTCTCGAACATGAAAAGTGCATAAATATACACGGAGGAACTTCAACTGTGCACTTTCACGAGGATCTTGAAAAAGGATGGAAAAGCGCAGCTTCTAAATGAAAAGATAAGATCAATAAACGGACTGTTTAATTATTGAAACGATCCCCTAAAAACAGCAACCACGTTGACGCGCAGTAGACGGAATTGATTTTGCCTTCCATTTTTGTCACAAATTGGAACGTACGACTGCTGTAGCATCGAAAGAGAAGATACGTGTCTGCGAGCCGGCATAGTGGAGATTAAAATAAACCTGCGATAAGTATTCGGGAAGCTAAACCTGCATGCGGGTAGTCAGGTTGCTTCGAACTGGGACGAGCAGAGAGTTCGATGGAAATTTATTCAGCTAGAACCACTATTTATCTGAGTTTAAAAATCAAGAGATTTTTATTTGTTAAAACTGTTAAATAAATTGTCTCGCAATATTATTATGAACAGTGGCAGTTACTAGATTAATTAAATGATAAGGGCACATTGTAAGTAGATTTTGCAACTTGAACTCAATAGAAGTGCACTTTGCCTCAGCTTAGGATCGCTGTCGCAAGTTCCGCGAGTACACAAGAAAACCGAATTAAGGGAGCGCATACCGTCCGCAGGATCGTATCGCAGCAAAGTTTACCAACACAAACCTGGAACACAGCCATCGTAACCGCAATATTCCGATCGATCGACCCATTTAAAATGATTATTTTCTCGTGGCTTCTTCCACGTCTAATCTTTTTATTGTTTACAGTCGAGCGAGCACTTTTCTGCTCCATATTAGACGAAATCCCCAGATTCCATTGTCCTCCATTTTCACCGTGGTCGTAAAAAGTTAGTGCTGCCATCTATCTAGTAATTCTTGGCATAAATTCTTGTCAGCCTCCTTTTATGCTACATTATCTGCTCTTCTTTTGTTCTCGAGCATCTTTCCCAACTTCCGCTTTATTTATAATCTCCATCAATGTTCTATTACCTTTAGTTCCACTATCTTCTTTATTCTCAGTGATCCTGTTTACTCTCTTTCAGCGTCTATTCTGTTCTTTTTATTTTCTTGTATTGAGGGCTTATTATCGTGATCTGTTGCTGCTTCCTATGGCTATTCTTCCAGTTTTTATTGTTAGTTACTCTCTTCTTGCCTTCTGTTGTTGTCGACACTCTTCACATTTTGGTCTTCTATTATCTAGAATGATTTACATCTTTATTTCTTATTTTATTTTCAAGGGTTTCTTCCGCTTGGCAAACACAATTTATCGCTACTTACTCGATTTTTCTTTTTCTTTGTCCTCTCCTTTTGTTCACAACTAAGTTCTTCTTCATCTTCCTTATCAGCGATTCTTTTCGGTTTGTTCTCCTTCTGCGACAGTTTTGTTCGTTTTATTCGAAATTGTCTTCTTTTATTTCCGGTCACTTTCTTTTCATATTTTTCTCTGATTCTTTTGCTCAAAATACTTCGCCTCCCCTCGTCTTTTATCTCCATGATGTACCTGTCTCGCTTCTTCTAGTCTCGAGGATCTATTCCATTTCGTCTCCTTTTGTTTTCCATTTGGCAAACACGATTTATCGGTGGTGACTCTGGAAAGCTATTCCTTTTGCTCTGAATTGAATCCTTCTTTTATTCTCAGCAATCTCCTTGTCTTCTCTTCTTAAAAAAATCCATCTTTCCATTTTCTTTATGCTTGTTAGTCGTTTTACAGTATCAATTTTCATTCTTCTTTTATTTTCTGCTTAGCCACCGTGTAATCAGCTCAATATGGCTACCGTTTTCATTTATTATTAATTCTTTACTCTCTTATTAAGTCTTTACTCTCGAGCATTTTTTTCATTTTTCTCTCTCCTTTAATTTTTGTTCGACATTTCTTTCTCTCCTTTAGTTATCAATTATTTTCTGTTTAATTGTGAAAGCCTTGTTCTTTTATTCTCAGTTATCCCCATGCGTTTTTCATTCTTTCATTTTATACTCTTTTGTTCATTCTTTCATCAATTCTTTTCTTCGGCTTCCATTTTTTAACATCTCGTGTTGTTTTTTCTTTGTTTTCTGAATTCTTTTCTCCTTTCGTTTTCAAACATTTTTTTCCACCCCCTCCTATTCTTGCCATCTCTTTCTGTTCTCTTGTTCTCAATATTTTCTTCATCGTCCCCTTTCCTTTCATCATTTTGAATGATTTTTTGCCATATATTTCTGTTTTTCTTTTATAGTGAATTCTTTTCTACATTGTTTGCTGTCTTCTTCCGTTTTCGAACATTTCATCGCCTTTTCCCGTTCTTCTTTAATCCCCAACAATCTTTTCTCCTCGTCTCCGCTGCCTTCTTTCATTTCCTATCAATTCCACATTTTTACCCCGATAGCCACACCGTTTGCTGACAGACAGTGTCGATCGATTACAGTGATAGTCGGTGGCCGTACGTCACGCCAGACGATTAATCGAGGAAGACGGATCCAGATACTGTGAGACAGCGTCATCGGCATTGTAAATATGGCGTTCGACGAGGATCGATTCCATTTCACGAGCAGATAAATTACATCTGTCGCGGAGACAGTTCTTCTGTGAGCGACGACGCTGAAAATGCCCTCGCACTTTTTACTTGAATTTCTATTTATTATCCAGCCTGTTCACAGCTACTATAATAACTCAATCGTCTTCGACACTCATCAACTTACGTAACAAAGTGTGCACAAATTGCTCCAAGGAGCGTTGTCCTGGTCCCTTTGAGAGCGAGAGCCACAAAGCCACGCCCACTCCGAACTCCAAAGGCAAAGATGGAATACTATCATTTTTGGAGCTAGATTTTTTAGAGATCTTGGAAACTGTATTGATCTAGGATTTAGTTTACGCTGTGTTACATCTACTTCGAGACTGTTAGGTCGTCGGGGAGCACCGTCTCGGCTCTGTGAAGGGCAAGAGCAACGAAACCACGCCCACTCAAGGCTCCGAATATAAACGAAGAATCATTGAACTTTCCAGCAAGGCTGTGATTCAATTAGAGCCGTGCTAGATTTATTTTGAGACTGTGTCAAGTCTACATACAGTTAGGAGCATAACTGATCACTAGACTGCGGATTTTATGCATTTATGACAAAAATGAGTAGGTGTAATTCAAAACAGGAAATAGATTAAAAGAATTTAACAATGCCGATATACTATTTTTAACATATAAAAATCATCAACGAGGAAAATAAATTTTTACTTAGCTCCTATAGTTTGCAATTGATGTATAAAAATCTTATTTTGCGTAAAGATCCGCAGTCTGCTGATCACACACAGTTTAAATCAGAATAACTTTTTTATGAATGGACCAAACGATTTCACTGTCTCTGTGAGGCTAGAAGAATTAGATTCGTGAATGAGAAATAAATATGTTGAAAATATGCATTTAGTCGGGATTGTGAAAATAAAATTATCCTGATTTAAAGTTTGTGTGACCAGTTATGCTCCTTACTGTATATTAGGTTTCCAGGAAGCATTGCCTTGCAGAGCAACGAGACCACGCCCACTTGAGGCTCCGAATACAAAGGGTCATTGTATTTTTAACATTTGTACAACACAGACGAAATTTGTAAAAAGATACCACGTTAAAAATAGTAGAATGAGGAATATTAATCATTCTATTATTACAAATGGCCCTTCCTGACCGCAACCAATCAATATCTGTCTAAACAATAATTAATGTAGAATTGTCTGTTTGACTATGATCAAAGTGTCCCATCCATTCATACTATTCTCAGATCGAACAAACAGATAATAATGGAACGCTTGGCCGTCATTATCAGCGGATTTACGATTTCCGCGATCGCGTGGGCGTCGAAGGCGTCTAATGAATGCACAAATCCAACAAGGGAAAGTTAAAGGACCAGGGAGCTACGTAACAAGTGGCATTAGTGTAACAGTACGCTGAAAGGAACGGCGAAGCAGTGCCGGATGACTCTGCAAATGTATTATCAAAACGTAGAAGAGCAAACGTAACTCGAAACGTGTTTACGTCGGGTACACAGACGTCCGGGGGTTCAATTTTCTTCAGCTTTGCGACCCCTTTTCTGCTCGCTCGAACGTGACTCCGCTTATACCGGGGCACATTTTTCCAAATGCACACTCGAGGAAACCGACATACTATTGTCCACCCTAAGTTAACAAGACTGTTCTTTGCAAATATTTTACTAAAATATTGTAGTAAAATACAAAATAGAATGTTTAGTGACGTAAAAGAATTTTTTTGAAAATTGCACAAAATTTTCAAGATTGCTTTTCACAAGTTTTTTATATAAGCCTATATTGTTGAAACTTCTCTTTTTCTTTAATAATCTCAGTAAGATGAAAATAATGTATTGACATTCTCAAATTCTTTTAACTTTGACTACCCGGTAAAATTTGTTGGAGAGAAAAATGATAGAATTCAGCAAGAAATTAGGAAAGCAACAACTGACACAGCACCCGAGGACTCTCCCTCAACACGTGCAATAAACTGAAGGCTCGAAAGTCGCGAGAGACAACGTCACCGTCAATTTATCCTGCGAATGACTCCCACTCGTGCTCCTCGAAGCTCTCGCGTCCTCCTGAGGGCTATTTCATACGATTCTTCCCCCAAGAAGTTTTCAGCTCTCCAAGGGGGGTTAAGACATTAAAAGAGGGTGGGGGTGCAGTTAAAACAAATGAATTTTAAGAGCCTTTTACCACGCTTATATTAGGTTGCCGTGTCGTTGTTTGCGTCTAATCTTGTAATCGAATTTTAAACCACTTCCCGATGAGCTGTGGAGACTTGAAACTTTAAACATAGCTCAGAACTGAATGACAATGCAATATTAAAAAACAGATTTTTTTAAAAACTGTGCGTCTAGGAGAAAAAATATTTAAATATTAACCGTTACACCTCGTCGCGGCGACGCTCGGTAGTACGGCATCGCGTTCAGCGATACCCACTCCGCGCGCCAGCGCTCCCTACTCCACTACGCGTTCCCACTCCGACTCCATTAACCCACTTCGCACTGAAGGAGCTCAGTGTGGTTGTTGTGTTCCGTTCATTCAGTTCCATTTCGTACAATTTCGGACTCCATAAAGAGACGTCGTCTCTCGGAGTCATCCCCTCATTCTATCTCGCGTATTTCCATATCTTCCGTTTCTATATCTTACTATTTCATACCAGTATTACTATAACTTGCGTTCCATTTAAAAAAAGACTAAAAAGTAGAAAATAAAAAAATATATAAAAAGAAAACTTTCTAAAAACCACGCTTATAATATTAAAATGCACTAAAAACGAGAAAATAATTTTTTTCCTGTTTCTCTCAAAAATTGAATATGAATTTAAATAAAATCATGATATTAGTGACTATAAAAATAAAATCGTGGAGTGCTAAACTATATTGACGTAATCTTCGTGGGCGCTCCACGCTTTTACTTTTTACAGTCACTAATTAATTCATATTAAATTTTTGGCAGAACCAGGAAAAAAATTATTTTCTCTTTTTTTGTGCATCTTAATATAAACGTGGTTTTTAAAAAGTTTTCTTTATATATTTTTTTAATAACTATTGGGTATATGGGACTAGAACTGTTTGGGATGTAAGCAGATAGTCTTGAAGCACAAGTGTCATTTTTTTAGTTCCGTATATCCAATAGTTATTCTGAAAAAAATTCTTGAAAATCATTTGTTTTCGCTGCCCTTACACAGGAATCCCCTCTTGATGAGATCCAAGGGATTGTTCCAATTGCAGAGAAACGCGACCGTTTAACTCGTTTGTCAACGCTGACCAGGATAACCGGAAACTCGTCTTGTTCGCAAACTGGATCAGCGAGTCCTGGTGTAATCGCGAGCAACAACTTCCTGCCAAGTTCCCTTATCGTTCTCTCCTCGTAAATCATCCATTTCGAACTGGCCAATTAGCGCCTCACTCTACCTATTAACCACCCACCCGTGGAAAATTGTAATCTCCGGGAAAATTCGTTAGTCTGAGCATGCGGAACGTACCCGGACCAAGAAGAACCAGCGTGGGAAAAAGGGAACTTTGTTTTGTGCTAGGGGAAAAAGTTTCTGGTTGTACTTTACTTCGCAGAGTTTTTAATTAATTTATGTTTGCTGGCGAGAGGGGGAGCTTTGTACATATTTTGATGAATGTTTAAAGAATAATTTTCTTCTAACCCTTATGAGGAATGAAAAATTCTGAAAAAGTTTTGTAAAGTAGTTCTAATGTGTACCTATTATTTGCACTTTAGCTTGTTTGAATATCTTATATAGCGATTTAGAAAATGGCTCCCAAAGTTAGGAATTCGAAGACGAATAAAACTGATTTTCTTGGCGAGTGTCGTGACGAGTTTCGAAAACAGACCCTAAAGAATAATCTTTTCTGAACTCTATAAGGAATGAAAAATTCTGAAAAAATCTTGTGATGTAACACTAACTTATATTTATTATCTGCACTTGAGTTTGTTTCGATATCTTGTTTAGTGATTGAGAAAACGGTTTGTAAAGTTAGGGGTTGTGAAACGAATGAAACAGGAACTCCTAAATATAATTACAAACAAATCTGCGGAAATACCACATTCTCCAACCATCTTCACTATCTAGCAACTATCGATTTTTCTTCACGTAAATGCCCATCATACACGGAGGCACAAATTAATTAGTAACGATGGAGATAAAACGCAGATAAAGGCAACTTCCGAAGGGATGAAAGAAGGCGTCGCTAATGGCATTAACGCGTTAATTGAAAACAAAGGATACTAAATACCTGTTAACAGCGAACACGAGTGGAAAGTCATTGAGGAATGAGCTGCAGTATCGCAAATCTTCATAGCTCAAGAACAATAAATATCACAGTTGAGTGCAGTGGAACGTTTTACATAAAAATATCAGAATAACATTTTACAGATAGGGCAGATGATGTGCACAGAATGTCGTCGGATTGTCAAACAAGCACTGAATACCATACTTTCTGCGTAGGCGTCGGAGCGAGTCGCTTCTCTAGCACTGTCGCTCGTCTGACCACATACCTGATGTTTCCACTTCGCCGGTAAAGAGAAAATGGCTTGTAATGTTGGGGATTCTGATGCGAATGGAATCGATTTTCTTGGTCGGTGTTTATACCGTTACCTTAAAAAACAAACTCCAAAGAATAATTTTTTTCTAACTTCAATGGGAGATCTAAAATTTTGAAAAAACTATGTGAAGTAGCATTAATATGGACTCATTATTTCCACTTGGATTCATTTGTACGTGGTCTGTACGGAAAGTATCTAACCTTGTGCTGTAGCTGGTGGAAGTATCATTCCTGGTTGATATCGATGGCAGAGTTGGGCATTAATCGATTAAAGTTTTATTGTTTATAACAACTCGTTCTCTTCTCGACACTCTCGAACATATTTTTAACCATTTCTTATTTTCCTAAATAATGTCTACAGTTTTAAAATTTAAATTTTTCACCATCTTTAGAAAACTATTTAAGAGGATCTGTTCGCCTAGCAAACATTTAACATCGTATTCATACTATGCTACTCCATCTTCTGAATTATGCATAACACCACATTAATGTTAGCTTAAATTATGTTAATCCAAAGCAAATACACTGTTCGATATGTCCTTAAGACGAACAGGTCCCGAAATCCCAATACCGAATTCCTCGCGGGGATGGCGCAGCATTGACAAATTGCTCGCATAACAGCGGTAAAATCTCTACCGGCAGCGGCGAGTCGGTAGAACATTTATCCTTGCTCCACTTCACCGTTTGATTTATATCAACGGGAACTCGTTATCGGTTCACCGCATGATCGACCGATATTCACCGCGGGCATGAACCGGTCCGCCGGAGGCATTGATTCCTCGGGTTCGTTGTTGTCGCGAGCACCCGCATAATCGTCGGGAACATGATCGAAACAGTCGGAAACCGGTTCGAACCACGTCACAAATACGTAACATACGCCGGCGACGATAAGATTAATTCCGAGCGAGCCCCGGCACAAATCCGCGCGAGAACGCGTCACGATAATTCCTATCGATCCGCGTTACCATTTATTTACAACGATAAAATTCCTTTTTATTGCGGAATCGTGCTGCGAACATGATCCATGTGCTCGGCGATTTTGAAGAAACACGAGTGATGTTACACAAAAATTAACGATAATATTTTTCCAATAGCAGTTGGAGGAGTTAAAATCTCCACAGATATACGGGTGGTTCCTTAGGTTATTTGAAGCAACTTTTTCTTTAGCGAAAATTTTCGCCTCGGCTCTGTTAAGGAGTTATTAACGAAAAACTCGGACTAATGAAATAGTATTATGTAGAAACGCAAGATATGAAAATACGCGAGATAGAATGAGGAGATGACTCCGAGAGACGACATCTCTTGATGGAGTCCGAAATTGTTCGAAATGGAACTGAATGAACGGAACACTACACTGACTGAGCTCCTTCGGTGCGAAATGGATCAGTGGAGTGGAGATGAGTCGGAGTGAGAACGCGTAGTGGAGTAGGGAGCGCTGCCGCGCGGAGTGGGGATCGCTGAACGCGATGACGTACTACCGAGCGTCCCGCGACGAGGTGTGACGGTTAATATTAAAATTTTTTCTGCTAAACGCACAGTTTTTTTTTTTTAATTTGTTTTTTAATATTGCATTGTCATCCAGTTCTGAGCTATGTTCGAAGTTTCAAGTCTCTAGCTCATCGGGAAGTGGTTTAAAATTCGATTACAAGATTTGACGCATACAACAACAACGACAACTAGGCAAGTTAATATAAGCGTGGTAAGAATCTGAAATCAATTTATCATGAAACAACAATTACTCTCTTCTTTGGCGTAACATTTCCAGTCCATTAGCTCTAATGCAGGTTACACTGTATCCCACCTTCGTCCGTGAACTAATTCATTAACCTCTTCACGGAATTAGGCTTAGAGCTTAGCGTTATCTTAGACCCTTTAAAATTGTTCAAATAATACCCTCGCCATAGACAAATATCTTTTAGAATGATTACAGTACGAATGCAAACAGCGATACTTTACGTTACAGTAGAACTCCATTTATGTGACCTAATTCTCCCCACTATCACCTGCGTACAAATGGCTGGCACTCACTTTCAGATAAGTGGATTCCGCCAAAAATTTGCTCATGCATAGCAGTGCATGCTCACGAATAAATTTCCGCGAGTACAGAAATTTCGTAACGTTGATGCATTAATCCATTTTACGAAAGAATGGGCGTATGCAAGGTATTATGTAATCTGTTTGCATTAAATCCAATGACAATGTACAGAGTGCACTATTGTGTGTGTTTTAAAGCAGAGTAGGGCAATAATCAACTAATATTTAAAAATGACTAATAGTCTTTTTGAATGTTAGTCATAGCAAAATAGTCATTAGTCAAAACTTTTTGATTAGTTAGTGATAACTAATTAATAATATTAATCGCACAATAGTGACTGATGACTAAAGATTGATGACTGATCATGAACTACTAATTCACTAATAAGCAATAACTAAGGATTACTTAGAGCTGTGACTAATTATTTGCCATTTAGTCATCACTAACTAATCAAAAAGACTGTTAGTCATTTTTAAATATTACTTGATTATTGTCCTACTCTGTTTTAAAGTGGCGAACGAACATTTTGAGTGACTGAAACGTCGAGGAAAGAATTCTCCAAACACGTTCGGTCATGACGAATGCATGTTTCATTAATTTCAAAGGGAATTAAACTCATCAACGATTCGCAGAGCGCGCAATACGTGTTTTGAAATAATAAAGGAAAATGTCGGTGACACAACCAATTTTCTCCAGCTTGTGTCTGGCGTTATATAATATGTTATTCGTTTCAAAGGGGAATTGCATTTTCTACGACAATATTGCCAGGAAACAGATTAAATTTTCGTTGAAAAATATCGGGTTCCAAAAGACGGAATTAAATTAAAATTAATCCGTAGCTTTTTAATATCGTGTTAAAACAGTGGAAGAAATTAAACACTTTCAGAGTGTTAATGTGCTATTTTCAGCAAAATTAAAATTATAAAAGTCAGAGAAAAAAAATATATTTTAGCGGAACATCTATGAATTTATAATAGAACTGTTGTATAAATTTCGACATGAAGAAGCCATTGCAAATGGTACGAATCATGTTCGTTCAGCGTGTTCATTTCCTGGACAGATCGCTCTACCACGATTTGCAAGAGACAAAATGAGAAATTCTGGTGATTCCCTTGTAAACACCAGCGTTCCGTCATTTTTTTCCCGGCTGGACAAACTTATCGATCGACCGACAAAGATTTCATTCTGATCCCAGCATATTCACCCCATGCCACATTCTGTTTCGCCCCTGATAAGCAATTTCCTTGGCGTGGCCGCAACGGATACGTGCTACGCTTAGCGATATGTGTCAGTGTCAGGAGATCTCGTGTTGTGACCGACACCGTATGTGGAGAAGAATAGCCCGCAGGAACCCGCGACAGCTTTCCCCAAGATCAATTCTTCGGTTCCCATCAACCCGACCGATATTTTTCCATTTTCCTGCCGATAAAATTGCAAAAACCGATGGGTCTGATCCTGCGGCCGATTTAAAGGAGGCTTGTGACGACAGTGAAAACAAGTGATTAAAAAATTTTTTTAAACAACTATTGGATATATGGAGCTAGGCTTTGTTAAAAAAAGACTTTTGATCAGTTTCTGCTTAAAATCCACAGAATTTCGATAAAATTTTCTTTGTGTGTACAGCTAACATAGATCTACAAAACATATATTTTAAATGTTCACATTAAGGGCCCAAATAAAAAAGTTTTGTAAATGTAAATTATAATTTTTGGAAAATTTTCTTTTCATATCATTTCGTAAATCAATGCTTCTAATTGATTATACAAAATCAGGTCGTTTATACCAAAAAAATGGCGTACGAATACTTTTTACACCCACTGGATGTATGCTAAATGAAATTCTTTTAGAAATACAAATGGGTTTACTTAATGGAGTAGTCGACTGTAAATGTGTCTATGGTCCATCAAAGTTTCAGATCCCATAAAAACAGGATGAACAATACTCTTGCTCCATTTTCTCTGTATTTTTCGACACAGAAGTAGAATTATCTTAGAAAACAGTGAAATATAAAGCTGCAAGATCTACCAAAAAAATTGTGGAATTTATAAAAATAGAATTAATTGATGAAAAGTGTAATAAGATAGTTAGAAAGGAATTACAGCTTGCAGATAGGGTTGAATACAAAAAATGGGTATAAGAGTATAAGGTAGAGTAAGAGTAAAGATCACCAAGATGATAGTTCACAAAAAACCTATGCCACAAAACATTTTCAAAATAATCACTAAGATGCATTGAAAATAAAAATGTACATATTGAGAGGGGATATTGAATATATGAGGGTGTAGGGTTTACGAGAAAAATTGCGAAGCTTAAGACAGAATTGATCGACGAAAGGTCAACAGGACAGTTTACATGGGGTTAGGGATCGAAGATGGGGTTGAATACAAAAAAGCCTAGGGTCTGGGTTAGGTTAATCTGTAACGCTTACAAAGAAACAAGAAATGGATTTATACCGTCAATCTGAAATAACTGTAGGATCCACAAATATCTCTCTTAGATCCCATAAAAATAATAGACATCCCCTCTCTATTTTCTTTCCATTTTTAAAACATGAATTGGTTTTAAAAAATGTGTAAAATGTACGGTTGCAGGATTTGTAAACAAAATCTTGGAGCCCATAAAGAATGGAATCGACAACGAAAGATCGTCAGGACAGCTTGCAGGGGGTGAGGGGTCACAAATCAGGTCGAATACAAAAAGCTCAAGACCTAGAAATACTTCAGCCCTTGCAAAGGCCACGGATGTTTTCTAAATAAAAATGAATAGATTACAAAAGAAAATAGAATACGTAGGATCTACGAAAAAAAATGTGAAGCCTGCGAAAACAGAATTAATCAACGAAAGGTCACCACAGAGTTGCTAGGGGTTGAATACAAAAGAGCCCCCGGGTCCAAACGAGCATCACGCTCTCTCCACACTCTCCGAAAGCAGTATGTAATACAATGTGATTTCCTCCGGTGGTAACTCGATCATCGATTCAGTGTCTATTCAACGGACTCCCGAATTCCAGTAGCAAACAAATCTGTTTTGGGATCAGGATCGGTCGCACAAGGTTCGGTTTACATAAGCTTCTACTGGTTACTCAACAACTTGTTTGCTCGGACTAATTAATAAATCATCCTCGACAGTACAGCCTCCTAATCGGCTCAGATCTTGATAAGCGACGGGATCGAAATCCCTCTTGTGGGATTTGGAAACTCACTGGCCGAATTTTCCGAGCTTCCTCAATTTTTCAAAAGAGTTACTCTGCGTCGATTATCCGATATTTAATCCGTCATAAAATACCCATTGTTATCCTTTTGTATTAAATCGATTATAAAGTACTCATTGCTTTTTTCTCGTATTTAATTGACAATACCCATTGTTTTCCACGGCGTTATTCGCAAGCTCCTCAATATTTAATTGATAATTGATAGGTGAAGTATTTCTTTTTTACTGCTAGGAATCCCACGTTACTTTCCCACCAACCCATTATTAACTCTTTCGCAGCTGGTGACGCAGTTCTGCGTCATTTTATATTTACGAACTCCCATGAATCGTAAAACTGGAAGTTCTTCATTCGAATCTATAGTTACTGCAGCTATCTAAAAATACATCGATCCAGCCACGCGTATCTATTGCTACGTAAAATCTTTATCGAAGTTTACATCTCCAAAGCTCTTCGAATTTTAATATTTACGTATCAACAAAGATCCCGAGTTTTACTCGTCAAACTATTTTATATATTGCCTTTTAAAAAATATATTCCATGAACCTTCAAAGCTTTTGAGATTTTAATATCTCCTTATTTACGAAGCCTCAAGTTTGTATTCTTAAACTACTTTATTGCCTTTTTAAAAATTGTTCCATGAACTTTTAAAGCTTTTTGAATTTTAATATCTCGCTATCTACAAAGTCTCAATTGTTTGCAATTTTAAACTTATACTACATTACGAGCTTTTTGTATCTAACTTTTTTATATATATTAACTCGTTACAGCATGATATGATTGTATCCTTACTCAGCAATTTATTGTTCAATTATTTTTAAAATTATTCAATTTTACCAATCAACATTTTTGAAACACTATCCACATCAACTGTGTACTGAGTGGTGCTTCAACTTTTCTGTATCTCAACACTTTTTCAAAAACAAACAAGGCCAGAAATTGAAATGTTATAGAGAGTCTGCAATTTCCCAATGGCATTTTAAAATCTGTTACGTATACGAGCAATAAAATAAACAATTTTCAAAGTCACATATACATATTAAAAAGGGGATTTCAAATGAAATCCAAATAATTTCGTCTTTCTCGTGTCAATATCTTCTCGAGGTATGAAATTATTTATTATTTTATTTGAAAAATGTGATCGAAATAAAAACTTATTCAAATGAAATATTATTCGAAAATAATCTATTTGATTTAAACGCCAAACGAAAGTGAATGTTTCTGTAAACTAAACAAATAAAGTGTTTAAAATAATTCAGTGTTTCGAACATTTATTTGTTATCATTAGACAGCGGATCTTTATGCTAAATAAACACTGGAGTGACATTTCCTCAATATGTTTAATAGGTTGAAAATAATAGAACAATGTTTTTAAATTCTTCTAATGTTCTTACTGTTTTAATTACAACTATACATTCATAAAATCCGCTGTCTAGTTATCATATTTCAAATAAAATGTGTCTGACTCTGCGAGAAGATACTACTCGCGTCAAAGTCACCGGTTGTGGAGGAGTAAAGGCCGATTCATACTATCCGTACAGAGACACGGAACCGTTCCGTTCAGTATAATACTACTCGCATATTTCTTCCGTTCAGTTTCTGATACGCGTTTGTGCGTCGATCACGATCGGCAAATATAAACACCTACATATATTAAAAAGCGTTGAAGAATGTTTGAAACCGTTCAGTGTCTGTGCGGACAGTATAAATCGACCTTTAACGAGCTTCCGGTGTGCCTGACGATAACTGTCACGAATTGAAAAAAAGAAGAGAAATAGAAACAGTGTAACTCACCGGTCCCAGATTGACGAACCCGTTCCTTGCGGCCACGCGATCAGCGACGTGCCTCTCCGCGGGTTGCCGCATCTTCACCAAAAAACGTGTTGGTGAATACCTCGGCGCTGGTGCCGGCGACTAAGAACGCGATCACCGCGAGTAGCATCGTGACGGGCCGGCGACGTGCGTAGCTGACGTGTTTCGCATTCGCGTGCACTGCACTCGATTCGACTAGTTTGAAGGTGCGAGCCGCCTGCCGTTCGCAGCTGTCCTGGACAGGTTTCCCTCGGCGATGATCAATGGCAAGGAGACTGCTGTTTCTGGCGACGATGTTCGTCTGACTAGTGACGGAGTGGCGCGAGCCGACGTACGAGGCGAATGAGTCGCGTGCACCGATCCAAACGACACGTGCTCTCGCCATACTTGCCGCTGGCCGACTGCCTTCGTCTCGGCTCTCGATCGGCCCTCTCCACCAATCAGAGTTCAGGGTGCGCGCCCCCCCTACGCACCCCAATCGACAAACATGCGCGGCGAACCTCTGCCGCGAGCTTGCGCGATCGTTAGTACTGTAATATAGTGGAGGATATAGCGTTGAGGAGAGCGGTACGGTGATTTTTGTTTCTATGCGGTATTCTCTCGTCACCGCTCCATTATAAACAGTTGCATTTCATTCAATTGGTTTGATTTAGCCGCGATGTTCACCTCACGAAGATCGAAGCTTTGCTTGTCACGATACGCGTCAGCTTCCGAATAACATAACAAATAAAAGGATGGACAAAAAACAAAGAATAATACAGTGTGCAATAGATAGGTTAAATAACGTAATTAGAAATGGGGAGAAAGAAAGAGTGAGTGAGGTTAAGTTAGATCTATTGTGATACCAAGTCCAATTTCAAGGCTGAATACGTAAAGATTATTATAGAATAACAGATAACGAACTTCCACTTCGATATCAACAAAAGCACTTGTGTACTAGCTTCATCATTCTACGACTACCTGTTCCGTGTACTGCAACTGCAAGTTTGAGTGTCCGTAGTGTTCGTAGCGCCCGCCATGCGCACACGGATGCGCAGTCGTTTCTGCAGTCCTATCGAAGTCTTTGCGTTAAGTTATAATTTCATAGTGAAAGTAATGAATGTTATTCTCTGACCGTTTCCAAGAAGACTTTCTCAGCGGTTTCTATCCGCAAATCCGTTTTCTGCGAGATGATATGTCACAACTACCACCGGACTGACGTCATGTGGTGTATTGATTGAAAAGTATAGTCGTAATGGCAGTAAACATGCGCGGTGAGTTACCTGGACGATAGTGTCGCGGCAACGTGGCACGATCGTTTCGGATTCGTACATATTTATTCGGATACATTTGTTTAAATCGCTCGTGTCGGCGATATTTATCTTGGTAATTGTTGCCGCTGCTCGGACGGCTGCTCGCGCATGCGCTGATGCAACGCCCCTGGCGCAGAAGTAGTACAAACGTAAGACTAATCAGACACTGATGTGTGTTTTTATTTTTACATTGTTATATTCTGGTTGGAGGATTTCTCAAATCATTTTCTGACGAAGCTGTGTGCGATGCATCGTTGGGATACAAGATTCTTTAATAAAAACTAGTAGTAAGTTTATGTTTCGAAGTAATCGTGGTTGTGCAGTAGTATGCACCTGGTTTAGTCAGACGAGGAGCACTGATCAGGAATATGTACCACTAAAGAAAATTAAATATATATTTATATAGAAATTATGTTTGATAAAATACTGTGTATTTAGTATTTTAACGTTGTACAAAGTGTTATAGTCGTTTTATAACATCTATTCCACAAAATAAGGCATCGAGTAAGCACATATCACGTGTTACAAACAAATAAATATATTTAGAAACTAGTATAACATGTATCAATATTTATTCTTGTGCGGCTCTTATAAGTCATCGATTATCGCTGCAAATTAATAATAACTACTATCGACATAGAATAAGGAATCATCTCAAAAACGATTTCTAACAATATTTAAAATTTAAATGCCTGCGTTTAAAAAATATTTGTCAACTACAATCACTTATATAAACGTGATATAGTTTACATTACAGAAATACTGGTACTAGGCACGCCGGTAGTTGTAAATGAAACACTGGTCGCGGAAATCGGTCATTCAGGTGAACTTTGTCCAGGACCATCATCTTTTCACAGATTTGTTCATCGGAAGTTTTGACTGCGTGCCAGATATCATTGAACATTGCTGCTGTTTCCTTTTGGCTTCCAATTTCATTTTTGCCTCTAGGCGCTTCCTTTCTATCTCCTCTGGGGTACACTGTGATGAATGAATGGATTTGGCAGTCTCTTTGAAGATACTTAAATTACTATTCGACTTATATATAACCATAGACTCGCCAGCTTCTTTTTCCTCCAATCTGTTTGCCAGAGGTACAACTTCTTTGCCACTATTCGATAGAAAATTATTACTCGCATACAATTTCTGATCTTTCGTAATGGATAAACTAGTACTTACTGACGAACCATGGGAGTTAGGCTGAAACCGTTTATTCGACGGTGTATCAGCTTTGCTCGTTTTATTACTCACGCTAGAATTTCTACCCTGAGGAAAGAACTGATCCGACAGACTTTTCGTTTTGAAGAACTTACGATTTTCAAAAGCAGTATTCCCGGTAAACGATTGCTGTATCGTTTCGTCGCGACCTGCAGATTTACAATAGTCTGCCAAATCATTACTAATAAGTCTTGAATTTTCGTGATCGTTGGACTTATTCAACATTGTATTAGTAGTGGAAGGTTTTGGAACACAATTGCTCGTAGGATTCTTAATCCCTATGGTACTAGAAATAGTTCGCTTAGAAATAGTTTTCCTGTAATGATTTGAGCCAGTATTCCCATCCGAAACGACGAAATCATATTCCGATAATTTGGAGAGTAATTTATCGTCCTCCATACAAGTCGCTAGACAATCGTCGAACGAATCGTCCGGAAAATCTGATAAATCCTTTGCTTGTAATATATGGTCCCCATTCTGCGCGTTTATAACATTGTTGTTTAAAATACATTTTTTTGTACTAGAATCTCTGGAACTGGAAATTGAAATGGAACCATTTAAGCTCGTTTTACTGGAATTGTTAGAATACTTTCTCGAATAAGTATTTATTGCCATTGACGAGGAACTTTTAGAAGTATCAGAATTTTTTAAATTAGAGTTGTTAGATGTTGTTAAGCATTCCCGAGAAAAATCGTTGTCCGTGAAAAAAAGGTCCATCTCTCTCTCTTCGATCACGACAGACAACTCCATGCTTCCTTTACTTTTATTTATTTTCAACTTCTCCTCGATTTCCTGACTGCACTTTACCATTGAATCCTCAATCGAATCATCAAAGAACTCTTTGTAATTAGAGTCTTTTTCATCAGCAGTGGCAACAGTAATTTTAGATTTGTCATTATCAGCACTAACATCCATTAACAAATCTTTATCACTTTCACTGTCCAACTCTATTACTAGCTTGCTTTCGCGTTCAGTGTGGATCTCGCTGTTGCTTTTGATACTTTCCATCCTTTCTGTCAGTGCTCTCAATTCTGCAGCCAGTTTCCCAATGTTCTCCATATTTTCTAATTTTATCTGTTTTCTTTTAAGTGGCTTTTGTAACAAAGGAGAGTTGGAGTTTCTTTTCTTTTGCAACTGTCTCATCCTCTTAGGAGTCTCCACCAAATTGGTTTGCGGCTTTGATTTATCGTTAGAGCTTTTAGGAACAGGAACTTGCCAGTCCCATGCAATTTCATT
>CM052298.1:13526854-13884473 GCA_028455765.1 Lasioglossum oenotherae | reverse complement strand
TATAGATTTGGATAGACATATTCTTGTTATTTTTATAAAGTTATGTAAAATAGTTGCTTTTAGTGCTCCGTCGATCTAGCATTAAAGGATAAAATAAATTCTTCCAGGATCAGAATGTCCAGGGAAGTAAAAGAAATGGACAAAAATTTACCACTACCTCCCGACAAAATGCCGAAATGTTGGAACGAAGATGAGAGAATGAACGCTTTATTTTCCCCTTTCCGAAGTAAATTGGCCAACCCCTTGGATTGGTCGTCTAAGTATAAGTTTTGGCAGAGTTTGATACACGAATGGTTGAACAGCACGATGCGATGCAGTTTCTCTATCGCAGATTTACATGTAGCTTTTAAAAGGAAAGGATGTACCCCAGTTTGTTTAGTAACTGTTGTCGAAGAACTTCTTCGGTAATGTTAGTTTCGTTTTTGAATGCGTGCACGATTGATCGATATTGTCTTTAAGATATACACTCTTTTACAGTTATTAATCTATCGAATGTTTCCTAGGAATAACGAGATAACTCCAGAAGCTGATTTTTTGAAAGAACCTTGCGAATCGTGGACAGCATGGTCGGTCGATATTTTTGTAAAACGGCCACTCGTGTGGTCATTTTCCAAGGTCAAAAGTTATGTTACGAGCAATGAAATCAATAAGGAAACCGTATACATACATCGGCAAGTTCTTAAAAATTTAGGTGAAACAGTACTCTCTGTTTTAGAAAATAAAAAGGAAAATGTGCTCGTACCATTTTCCGAAATCGTGAAAGATTGTAAATCCGAAATAAATGAGAATATATCGGACAACACTGTAATGCTAGTTTTAATTTGGCTGAGACACGAGAAAAAAGTCAGTTTTACAAATAATACAGATAAACATGAATTACTGGTGAAAATTTCCGTTCATTCGTCCGACAATGTAACAGAAGTTGAACAAGGATTATACAAACTGTTACAACAAGAGAACGAGCTTCTGAAAGAAATACTTGAATTGGAGGAAGCGAAGCTCGACGTTATCAACGAAGCCAAGTCCTACTTGGCTAGAGGTTTACGCCAAGTGGCGAAAACGCGTTTAAGAAAAAAATTGGAATTAGAAAACACTATTCAAAAACGAGCACAAACACTCGAGAATATTCGAACTCTTATATCTACCATCGAAGATACTCACATGAACACAGCTGTACTATCAGCCTATAAAACAGGATCCGATGTGTTGAAGAAATTGAATGAAAGCGGTTTATCCGAAAGTAAGGCTAGAGATATTATGGATGACTTGGCAGAGGTAAAAGCAAATAATTTATTACAAAAAAATTTTCTACGTTGATTGTAAGAAACACACAGTGTATTTCTTCTTTTCGTCTTTGTCATAAATGCATAAAATCCGCAGTCTATCGATTACCATTCGTTTTTGCTTTGTATCGAGAAATTGAACCGATGATATTAATATTGAATTTCAGGCCTTGGAAGAACAGAACGAAGTACAATGTATATTATCAGACACCTTCAAGGATAACGAATCAAATCCTGATCTGGAACAAGAACTGGAAGAATTAATGAAACTCAAGGATCCTATTCTCCCGTCGGTTCCGAATTCTCCGTTGAATACCAGCGTCGATGAACTCGAAGATAGCTTTAAAAAGTTGCACTTTGAAAGTAAGATATTTATAATAGGATAAATATAACGCACGATTTCTATCGCAATGCTTACAATAATTTTATTTTTACAGGTCCTGCGGTATCGAAAAACTCTTGGTTAGAATCAAAATCCGAATCCGAATCTATTAAAAAAAAGCAGGTATTAGCCGAACCCGAATACGCGTAAAACATTTGCTATTAAATTGGGAACAGTATCCATTTTCATCAAGTTTGCCTTGACGAATGCAAATATTGGTTTCTGTGATACTTGAAAAACTCGATCACAATGTGTACATACAATACATATATATATTTTTTTATTTCTGTGTATACGCGACTTGTAATAAAACATCATCGACAACTTACCGTGTAAATGCAATATTCATGATTTTTTGCAAGTACGTAACTATATAGTCATGAAATTCGTAAGTTTCCAAGGTGTGCCAGTTTGTTTTCGCTTTTTTAATTTCGACAATTATTCCTGCATTTGTGTTGGATTTTTATCTTATTTTTTAATAATTTCTTAATCATGAATATAGCTTCTTTATTGTTTAGGATTGTTACTTTTAGTATTACAGAACTTATACCACTCTAAATAATGTCGATGCGTCATCATGTTTAAGATGATTGTAACGAAGTTACAAGTTGTATAAGTATGGCGTATGGTGTGTGCAGTGTATTTATTTCGTGTAGAGTCTTTATCACATTAAACGTTCGAACATTATACATAGAATGTTCGAAATTAACGTATGGAATTCCTGCACCTAACACATAGGCAATTGTTTGTTTATCTCTAGTTGAAGGATAGAGTCCTCTATCCACGTCATATGGGAAGAAACCGCGGTGTACAGAGAATACGTGGAACTGTCGCATTGTCTAGTTCCTCCTACCACCTTTGTCCCAAGACTGACGCTAACAATGCCCTTCAAATACCATAAAGAGCCCCATCTGAAAATTAGTCCACCGCCGCTGTCACCGTCGCAAACCGCTGAACCTACAATTTTTACGTTTTATAATAAACTTCCGAACAGTCCGAAAGAAATACGTATACAGGGTGTTCATTTGAAAATTTTCTTGTACAATTCTGCGACGCATATCGTTGACGCTTTCTGGTTGTGTTTTATAAACAACAGACTTTATGTAAGTGTCCCCACAAAAAGAAGTCGACTGGAGTTGGATGTTGAATCTGGTGATATTGGTGGCCACTCGATAACACCTCTTCTATATACCTATCCATCTTACTTATTAATGGGAATCGATTGTTCAATCACCGGCGAACTGGTAACGTGTAATGCGGGGGAGCACCATCACCATCACCATCATGTTGGAAGTTGGAAGTACAAAAACTCTCGCAGTGTAAGTATGACTCGCGATCTATTTCTCTTTACATTTCTCCGAGACTAGTGCGCGGATAAAAAAAAGTATCCTACGAAAATTGCTGGTATTTTTACCAAATAAAAAATTGATACTGCCCCTCTTTTTCCCCCTCGAAATCTTTGGACATGTGTTTTACACTTTTTTAATATCTTTTTCATACTTTTCGAGATATTCGGCTGGAATGTTTTCAAATGAATACCCTGTATATTGTATGTAATAGGCGAATGTACTTATGTACTTACCATTCGTGTAACCCGCACAGAACTTATCGTACGTGATATAGTTTTCAGTCTCGTAGGTGTTGCTAGCTTCTTTGCATTTTCTGTTGGAGATATACGGTACTGTAATTGTTTGCAAGAGGTAGCTGGACCCACCTAAGGCAGTTCTGCCGAACCCTGCTACTCTTCCGAGCATATCGGGTTCTAATAAAATGTTGTTTGAATAGTCCAAGCATATCGGTTGCAACAATGCTGAAAACACAAAGGGTACAGTGACCTCTAGTATAGCTATATCTGCTTTGTAAGATCCGTATATTCCGTTGTAGTCACAAGAAACATAGATATTTTTTACCTAAAATCAAACATACGGTAAAGGAAGTATCGAACGGTAATTTTGAAAAAATCATTTAAAATATATGCACCGCAGTTTTCACCACCATAGCTGGATTATGGAAAAGGGAGTCATAATCCCTGTAAATGTTGCCCGTTGCTACGAAATATTTCGAGGGGTCGTCTTTACGTCTGGTATTGTCATCGAAAACGCAATGCGCCGCAGTAATTAATAATCGCTCCTGAATAATGGTTCCACCGCAAAGAAACTCTTTTTTTGCATTCGGTTTTACCGCTTTAAAAAGTGTAGCATGCCAAGGAAATTCGGTAATGTTAGCGGCAGTTCCATTTACGACAAGCGGAGTTGTTGGTGTAGGGACGATACCGCAAACTAAAACATGGATTCAATTATTGCATATAAAAAACATGCAACTCACAAGTCTATATACTATATACACTATACAATAATAATAAAGTAACGTAGAAGTAAAACAGTAACCCAACAGAGACGATTCACGTTTATTTCGATACATACTTCGATAACAACACTTTGCTGGAACATATAGTATCAGATTAAAGATTAAAGATAAATAAATGCATCGCATATTCATTGTATTGTACAAGTATAATATCCTACTGGCAATAAATAAAACTTCTTTTAACGTATGTGATTTACCTGAATGTATAAACAATAGTAAAAATAGTAAACTTCGTTATTTGGAAATGATTTGGATAATTTCAAATCACACATACGAGAGTATCCTTTATATTAATTTTGGTTTCACAAATTTCAATATTCTACTATAATAATTCTACGGGTATTTATTTCGAACTTCTAATATCGATGTCTGGTCTAAATAATTCATCTTTGGTTTTGTATATAATGATTTTGTCATCTAGAATCTCTATCCCAAAGAAGTTGCTCTGTTCTATGTTGAATTGCAGCGAATGTGTAGCCCAATTAATATAAATGTTTATTGGCGGACCTGGGACGCATCTCAGCGGTTCTGGAAACCATTGTCCGGTGTCGCTACACCTAACGCTTGTCGGCGACGGCAGTGTTCTGTCCTCGCGATAACTATCACGACATTTTAGAGTTGCTACCGTACCAGGCCTAGGCGACTCGCATGTCACGTAATCTGGTCCAGGGTATTTACAATTGGCAACTATCGAAGCTGAGTTTAGATCTTTACAGCGTACCTCTGAAGTACAAAAAATTAAAGAATGTGTTTGCGCGATCTCACAATCGCGCGTGCTAACAATAAGTTTAAACATTTTTCTTACCTTCGCATACAGGGATATCTTTCCACCATTGACCACCCATATTGCAGAACACATCGGGAGAGCCTTTAACCTTGAAACCGCTATTGCAACTGTAGACCAAATGTGCTCCCGGTCGAAACGGAAACTCTTGTCCGTCATGACACTGCTCTCCAGAGGGGCAATCCAATTTCCAGACACCGTTTTGCGGTTGCGGCGGTGCGCTACAAGTTGGTCCGTACGCGGCAGTGGTAGAGCTTGTCGTCAAAGGTGGACGATACGTAGAAGTAGAAGTCGTTGAAGTAGTAATTTTCGAACATAACGTTGGATTTTCATCCGAGCCATCCGCGCAATTTACTACTCCGTTGCACTTTAAATCACCGTCGATGCAGGCGCCGTACCGACATTGAAAGAATAATTGTTCGCAACTAAAAAGATTATAAGAGAAAAGTATTATTAGAGCTGTGCGAGAACTCGAACATGCCGGGTACCCGTTGGGACAAACAAGGTGCAAATTGCAACTTACGAAATTCCACCGCACTGAATAAATGTTTCATCCGAGCCATCAGGGCAGTCTGCAACACCGTCGCATATATTACTCGCAGAGATGCATCGTCCACTGGTGCATTTAAATTCATTTCTTCTACACTCTGTGATCGTGTTTGAATTATTGCACTTTGACAATGTTTCGTCGCTGTTGTCGATGCAATCTTTTACTCCGTTACAAGTTGCATCCCCATCTACGCAAGCACCATATGCACAGCGAAACGCAGTATGCGGGCAAAGGATATTTGGTTTAGTGCACTCTGTGGTCGTTTCGTCGGATTTATCCCTACAATCTGCTCGCCCGTCGCATAAAAGTATGCTTTGTATACATTCTCCGTTTTTGCATTGGAATTTTTCCACTCTATCAAAAAAGTTATTCGAATTTTTTATCAACGATCAAATAAAATAAATAAAATGCGTCGGCGAGTTTGACTCACCCACACTGACTTCTTTGTCCATGTCCAGTCTTTAATACAGCTGCAAATCAGATAAACATTGATTTATTATTTTTAAAATCTTTGTTGTATTTTTTATATACATTTTCTGTGTTTTATTATAAGAAGATAAGAAAAATACCTCTTACAAATGCCTGTTATACTTCGTTATCGTTATAAATTAACATTTCAATGATAATTTCAATTTCTATGGATCGATTTAACAAAATTGGAGTGAAGTGAAAATTCTAAAGCTCCAATTACATATATATTTTATGCATTTTGTTGACGTTTACTAGTTTAAACTTTAAACGAGACTGCTTATGACAGAAAGTAATTTCATTATACTTGCGATTCTGATAACTGAATCTCTAAATATAAGCGAATGGTATGCGATTCATGTTTGATTAAGATAAACTATAAATGTCCGTTTTCTCCAGAGTTCAAGGTCACCGGTAATCTAAATAGTTTTTCAGCATCACTGTACATTTGTTTCCATTGACTTACAGTATTGCAACAGTGAGACATAATATTCATTTTTTTCAGTAGAAGTAGTAATAAGAGAGCAATGAATAAGAATAAGAGAGCAATCAGAAAGGAACAAATTTCTCTGATATGCTAAAGAAAAATGTTTAGACTACGCAATACAATAAAACTATGTATTAAAAATTTAAACAGAATTTTCCTTATTCATTTATTCAAAGTAAATCAAATTTAGTAATTTTAAACTGAAAGAATGTATTGTTATAGCATCTTAAGATTATTTAAAATTGGTCGCTGTTAACTATTCATAAGTAATCATTGAAATTATTCAGTAAATATGAATGACTTTTCAAAGATATAATAAAAACTTTTATACTTACTAATAATGATTAAAAACAGTGCGATCACAGTGTTTCTCATAATAACGGAAGAAACTTTTTCAAAGTCACGATCAGTCACGATTCAGCTCTTCGGATGGTACTTGCCGATCGTATACTGATCTTGAATCAATCCGGAGAATCCGGAATTACCGGACTCGAGCTAAAACGTGATTTCCAAGTAGCAATCATAGCCACAGCCAGCCGCCCAGCCTCAAGCAGCCAGGCCAGAGCCAGAGCCACAGCAGCAGCGAGAGTGTGGTTGTCAGTGTGAATGTGAGGGGAAACACAGAACACAGCACACAACACACGCACGCACACACACGTAGAACATATTCTTCTCTGTTCTTCTCTAAAGATTATGCGTGGAAAAGAGTATGTAGTAAATAGCATATATATATATATATATATATATATTTTTTTTTTTTAACTTCCCGATTTTATAGGGAAGTTATTGTAATGACCCCGAAAATCGAAAATCGATTTTTTAGCAGATCTTCACGTTTCATGGTCATTGGAGTAATTTTAGACTATTTTTATCAAAATGTCCGTGTGTGTGTGTGTGTGTGTGTGTGTGTGTGTGTGTGTGTGTGCGTATGTCCGTTTCTATGTAATCAATTTTTTCGTTAACGTTTTCAGAAAAAGTAACAACGCGATCAGGATGATGAATGATGCAATCGATGTACCCCGTTGTAACTTAGAGCTGATTAGATTTTGGTCCACTTTCGTTCAGTAGTTTTTTTTGTTTTTTTTCGAAAAAAGTTCATTCAACAATGCAATTTATACGAGAGAACGGAATGTTTCCACCGAAGAAACAAACGTAATTACACAACAAATTGTTTAAAAAATTTTTTTTAAATTAAAAAAAAATTTAAAAAAAAATTTTTTTTTGTACCTTGCGCTAATGTTTCCAAGAGTGAGTTAATATCGATGAAAGTACAAAAAAAATTTATATTACAATCTTTAAAAAAACAATCAGTTCAAAACGAATTATTAACTGAGATTAAATTGAAAATTAATATAAACTATATGATAATTATTAATAACATTGATGTTGAAAACGGATTGGTTAATGGAGCACACATGCGGAATATTAAAATTTATTACTTTTCAAGAAAATACTAAAATTCCGTCTATATTGTGATTAGATTTTCAATTGGCCAGAGTAGGAGTGAAAGTAAGAACTCGTTATCGTGATTACATGAAAAATGCAAATATTCATCAAAATTTAACACCAATAATAAAAATCTGGAATCAAGTAAGTATGTCGAGTGAGGAAAACTATCAAATCACACGTAGTCAATTTTCAGTGGTTCCTGCTGAAGCCATTACGATTCATGAAAGTCAGGGACAAACATATGAGAAAGTATGTTTGAATTTTAAAACATCGGAAAAATGAACATTAAAAATGTTGTATGTAGCACTGAGCAGAGTTTCAAAATTGAGCGCGATTTATATATTTTGGGACAATTTAAATTAACAGTATCGAAGAAAACCAAGATCAATACTGCAAACCCGGATAATGAGGAGTTGTATCGTTTGCGAAAAACTAATTAAGACAATTTATTTTGCAACATTAGTATGCTATAACAAGGAACCAAGCGAGCAACGAGCCTACGATGTTGGTTTAATGCGACGCCATATAGCAAACATTTTGATAAGTAGAAAACTATTGAATTTCCCTGAAAACGTATAATCTTCTTAAAACGTACACTTAATAATGATAATAATATACTGCAACTAACGAATCGGGAAGTTCTTTGTGTGGCTCTTGGAGAGTCACACACCAAATAAAAAAACATTAATAGCTGCAGGCCCTACTAGCCAAGCGTATGGCTAACCCTCTCACAAGAACAGTCCTATCCGCGAGCGAGCGAAGCGAGCGAGCAAAAACAACCCTAATCGCGAGCGAGCGAAGCGAGCGAGCAACAATAACCCTCTAGTTTTATACTTTACACATTCTAACAGAAAAAGAAGGAAAATAAGAATGCTTATCTGTTTTATGTCAATGATGATAATTCTGATGATCTTTAATTCGGTGATCGTTTCAGATATAAAAATGACGTTGATTTTATAATTTTTGACATAGCAAAACCAACCTTTTCTAAATATTTAGGATGCTTTTTTCAGCCGCTTTTCTTTCTTACAACTATTGTGCTTATTTTCGGTATTTCGCTCATTAATTTTCTTAATATTTTCAACTGCATATGTTTCTATTTAGCTATCCTATAGCGGTCATCATGCTTTAGGCCATCAGAGATTTGTTTCATATTTTACATTCTAAATAATTTGTCCCATGATAACCTAATAGGTCTAGCGTTTGTGTCGACTCTGTCGTTTTCAACAGATACTTTCCTCTACTTCCTTCTTTACATAAATAGTTACTACGTAACATTAATGTGTACTTTTCCATAATCTTCCACGACCGATCTTCTTCAATTCCTTGTTTACTTTTCTGTCAATTTTTACAAGATCTTAAAATTCATTAAAATGAAAACGTTCTGAAATTATTTACTCTATTCTTTGACTTTATTTTAAGCTCTTGATAACAATTTGGGGCAGCCTAGTGCAGCATGTTATTATTAAATCAAAATTGTAAAAGAATCTCTTTCTGTTAATTCATGTATGTATATCGAAATCAACCGCCGAATTAAGATGTAAGCGAGAAATTAAATTTTGACTGCTGCCCAGCTGATAAATTTATCGAAAAGTAACATTCAACTATTCCTCTATATTCTCTGGATGAGTTACATGTAAAATAAGTAGAATATATACGCCATATATTATATGGAAAACTAAATTATTGTAATGGTTAAAAAAATGTATTTCATACGTGTTTAAAATATAAATACAATGTTACTTATCATAAAGAATATTTTCATAGTGTCAAACATCTCTGAAAGCAAATCTTTTCGGTGTAAGAGATGATGCCAACCAGTTTAATGTTCTATTGTACGCTAGTTAAGACAAATACTTGACAGAAGTTATCGCAACAAGACATAATTATGAAAAAGGATACGTTTTTTCTGTAGTTTCCGTATCTATTATATTTTTCAAAATATAGTCTCTATAAAATTGTTCCACTTCTTTGTTACATTCTTCCCAATCTAACGACTCGTGAATTCCATCATTTCCATACCTTTTATTATAGTATTTATAATGTACCTACGAAAAATATATAAATTAAGAAAGATGTAATTTGGATTTTGGTATTTTCGTAAATAACTTACGTGGTGTAAACTTAATCCAAGACCGGGAGCCATAGGAATATCTATTCTCTCTAACGAAAACGCAGACCTAACAATATCTGTTGTAACAATATTCCTAGATATTCCTATTATTAAGGATATCATTTTTCTAATTTGATGAAGCATGAAACTTTGCCCTTTAATTTCTAACACCGCAAATTCTATGTCATTTTCGACAAATATGTCGACACAATTAAAATACATGATGTAGCGGCGAGCGGAAGGGTCTATGGGCCTCCTATAAAGTATTATGTATTTTCTAAAATATCCAAGTATCTTTCATATTACTATATAATAATTTAAACATCGACGCGACTTACACTTTTATCGTAAAATTATGGAAATTATGCGTGCCTTCTAATAATTTCAAGTTCTCATTGAGTTTATCAACCATGTCTTTGGTTAATCGAAATTCAGTATATGGTTTACCATCTATTAAAGAAAGTTGTTCTAATCGTTTCTCGACATCTATTTCTTCATCTTCTTTGTATACAATATTTGGGTCTTCCGGTGCCAAAGAAAACGTGGGTATGACATATCTATATGTTCTCGCGTCACACTGATTTTTACTATTGAAACCTTTGGTCACTCTTTTCAGACCGAATACTCTAATTTCCTTGGGTAGATGTTCATTTATCGCCTCTTTCTTTGCATCTCTTGCTAAAAAATATTATTTAACCGTGTCAACTATTAAAGAATGTCAATTACTAACATATATATTATATACATATATATTATAACATATATATATATATATTATATATATATATATATATATATATATATATATATATATATATATATGTTATTATATATATAATATAATAATATAATAACAGACATAAATTAAAAATATTTAAACCGTTTAATGAAATACTTGAATATATTTCAGTGAGAGAAATACTATCGAAATATGAAATGTATGAGATATAAAAAGCAACAAACTATTCGAGGCACTTACGTAATTTAAGGGAAACAATTTGTCTAACCGCAGACACGCTTTTGTCTGTACGCGCAGCTCTCTGAAATTTAAGTTCCCGAAAATCATCGAAATGATACTGCAATATTAATTTGGATTTTAACAAAGCAACCATTAGATCCTCTTCTATTGTTTTTTAGACCAGGATTCCTTTGCATACCAAAATAGTCTCTGCCAAGGTAACCCATCATTATTACAAAGTTGCTCATCTTCACTTTTTCGGTTGGTTCTACTTTCGCCACTTTTACTGCAACTTGGTCGTCATTGTTATCATTTACGTGTCTTTTGGTACTTTTTTCAGCACCGTTTAACTCTACGATATCGTTATTGTCACCCATATCGGTTATATGCCTTTTGGTAATTTTTTCATTACAGTTCACCTCTGTGATTTTATCATCGATCTGGACAGACATACTTCGATAAACGCTAGCTGTAAACATAAAATTGTTTTAATAATCTGTATATTTTTCCTTAAAGTACCATAATAAATTTAAACTTTCAATCTGGAAAGTGAATGTTCGATAAACTTTGCAACAGTGTAATATGTATAGAGTAACAAATGTTTCCATTCAAACATCTTATCGATATAATTAAAATAATTACATCGATCGTGTGTATCGCAAAACATAACACATTAATTCCATAACAGGAGACTATTTCAATAATTTAATATATTAAAGTAAGTTAAGAACAAGAAACAACATACACATTTTTAACGAATGACATTTAATCTACTTAGAGCAATCTAAAATTGATGTCCTTTTACAAACATTTATTATAGCATGTGCCTTACCAAACTGAGGTCTTAGTAAACGGAAAAGAGGCAAACTATCGAATATACTGCAATACTTTATAGCAGAGAACATTTGCAGAGTTTAAAGCAGTGCATTTGAGTGCATTTAAAATGTTTTAAGTTATCCACAGTATCTCCAATACACGTTTGTAACCTAGAAAAAACATATCGAAAAACCGAATACAATATAGATCATGTTATCGAGCGAACTAATTATACCTTAGAGATTTGTAATTGATCAATATATCGGGAAGTTACATATTTTTAATAAGATTACCGATTACCGTTATACAAATATGTACTGATAAACGATAAACGTATCAGTATCAAATAAATAGTATCAAAGTATCAATCAACGTATCAACCAGTATCAACACACACACACAATACACATACACAGCAGTACACAGTGTTCCGATCAGTGATATATATATTTATACAATACACTGATCGATATATTGCTATCAATTTTCGATTGGTCGAGAATCGATCGACGCAGCGTTTACAACATCGATATTGCTTTCGATTTTCGGTTGGTCGAGAATCGGTCGACACACACGTGCTATTGTTACAGGTTGTTACTGTTACTGGTTGTTAATCTGATGTTGCTAATATAACACCATGTGGCGATGCTTTCATAACCTCAACTGTTTAGAATTTCGATAGAATTTCTTGCCATAATGCAAATGATTAACTCAATTATCGAAGAAGTGAAGAAAGACTTATAAAAATACCGATCTTCTACATGAACATTAATATACCAAAAGGTATGAATATCATATTTCTTTAATATTAATAAAACATATATTATATTGTGCTGTTAAAAATAATAGAATCGTTTATAGTTAAAACATTTTAAAATGGTTTGTCTTTTTAAGTAGTGAAGTTAAAATAGATAGAAGTTCGTCAAAATGGTTCTAAGGAAATATCTGTCGGCACGGTTAACTCCGAAACATTTGGATCCAAGTTGCTTGATGTTTTCTATGTTTACCGCAAATGACATACGAAATTTAAGTGTTACTAAAATAAGGACACCGTTATCATTCAATATATTGGGACACCCGTTGAAAGGAGGATTATATGATCCGTCATTAGGTAAGTTACTTCAATTAAATAATACAAATGATTCTAAATAATGTAAATACTTTCAATATTATTTATTTACATAGTCAAAATGATGTTAACATCATGACAAATGAACAAATGAGTTAACATTGAACTTTCTCAATTACAGCAAGAGAACTATAATAATTACTTGTCTGTACATACGATGATTAACTTTTAATTAGTTGTATATAGTACTTATAATCTCGAAACTTTAAAATGTAGTGTTTCAAGCATAAACAGAGCTGTCGATTACACTAGCAAATATTTACTTTTGCATTAAAGTAGTTATTTTACTACATAAAAATTTATATACAAAGTTTCATGTAAACGACTATGTAGAAAGTGGAGTGCGAGTAACTGAGAGTCACTTCAATGCCTTCTCGTTTCTCGATAATGCAAAGATTGGGTTTTTCAGTAGTCAAAAGTGCTAGGTAAAAGATCAATTTAGGCTTCAGTCACTCTCACACATCCTATTTCTACGTTTACAAGGTGTATTTTTTGTATTTATGACAAAAATGAGTAGCTGCAATTTGAAACAATAAAAATATTAGAAAACTTTAAACCTATTAAACATATTACGAAAGAAAATGCTTGTTGCAATTCATGTGAAACACTTTTACAAATTATGCCTGGCAAACATAAAAATAGGATTTTTAAGGGCAACTATGACCTAGATTAATCTTTTATCTAGCGCTTTTGACTAGTGGAACTCATGCACCCTTGCAATCCTGGAAACCAGTCTACCCCCTTAAGTAAAAGAAATAAATTATAGGAAGGTAGTATAAGTGTGGATTTATAGTGGAGCTGCGAGCATCGATGATAGCGGCGCGGTGAAAACAACACAAACATGCGTGACAATATTTCGACACATACTAATGAAAAAGTACATATATATTTTCTTTGTTTTTCTTTTTTTTCGTCGCACAGCTCACCTTGCTGCTCCACTATAAATCCACCCTTAGTCCTAAGTTAGGTGTTATTGACCATGAAATCGTTAGCGAAAGTATAAAAATGTTATGCAGCTTAATCTTTTTATTTTTAGGTCCGCTTCTAGAAAGTTCCGATCCGTGTGGAACATGCGGATACAACGTATTCAAATGCGTAGGTCATTTCGGCCATATAGAACTGCCAGTGCCTGTTGTAAATCCTTTGTTTCATAAGGGATTATGTATGCTGATCAAGCTATCATGTTTGCAATGTTACGTTCTGCAAATTCCGCCGCATGTAAAATTACTGCTCCAAGCGAAACTGAGATTACTGCAAGATGGATATCTCAGCGATATGGAAGGCTTGGACCAGGAAGTCTCATTACTGGTTGGAGATTGTACCAATCCTTACGATATCGATACACAATTAATACAAGACGTTATCGACGGTTACATAGAAAGTCTTGTCAATCGAACCAGGTTCAATCAAAATAGCGCGCGGTATAATGAACTGCAATCAAACACAAAGAATGTGAACACACAATGGCAAGCATATGTTGCAAACGTTCTCAAGCAATATACAACCCCGAAAATGTGTATAAATTGTAAGAAAGTCATACCGAAAATCACCAGCTTGAAAAATAAAATTATGACTGTTAAAGTGACTGATATCGAAGGAGCGCAGACAGAAGAAGTAATTCACAGACTGGATACGGTGATGGTAATGCCGAATCAGACTAAAGAATATCTGAGAAACCTCTGGCAAAACGAGAAGGATTTTCTCAAAGTACTTATTCCCTGCTTCGGAATGGTAGACATCGAATATCCCACGGATATATTTTTCTTCGAAGTAATACCGGTTTTACCACCAATAGTTCGACCGGTGAACTTCGTTAACGGTCAAATGATAGAACATCCGCAGTCTCAAGTCTACAAAAGTATTATTCAGGATTGTCTGGTCCTTAGGAATATTATTCAAACGATTCAAGACGGAGATACGAATCAATTGCCAGAGGAGGGCAAGCTGGTTTTCGAGCAAATAAAAGGTAACACAGCAATAGAAAAGTTGCACAACGGTTGGCAAAGTTTGCAGGTGAATGTGGATCACTTAATGGACCGCGATATGAACAAAACCGCGGATTCCGCGAACTGTCAGGGTCTGAAGCAAGTGATAGAAAAGAAGGAAGGTGTGATTAGAATGCATATGATGGGTAAACGAGTGAACTATGCTGCTCGTTCGGTCATCACGCCCGATCCTAACTTAAACATAGATGAAATCGGGATTCCTGAAACTTTTGCGTTGAAATTAACGTATCCAACTCCAGTCACGCCTTGGAACGTTGTGTATCTACGACAGTTAGTTTTGAACGGACCTGATGTTTATCCCGGTGCAGTGATGATTGAAAATGAAGATGGATCTATACAGCGAATCTCTTCTGCGAATGCTGTTCAACGAGAAGCCATCGCTAAACGTCTCTTAACGACTAGCGACAAAGCAAACAAATTCTTCCGAGGTATTAAAATCATACATAGGCATTTACAGAACGGAGATATTTTGTTGCTGAATCGTCAACCAACTTTACACAAACCTAGTATAATGGCTCACAAGGCGCGTATTTTAAGAGGAGAGAAAACTTTGCGTCTGCACTACGCCAATTGCAAGGCGTACAACGCCGATTTTGACGGTGACGAGATGAATGCACATTTTCCACAAAATGAGCTCGCTAGAAGCGAAGGATACAACATAGCGAACGTGCCTAATCAGTATCTTGTACCGAAGGATGGTACTCCGCTGAGTGGTCTTATTCAGGATCATATGGTGTCCGGTGTACGCTTAACAGTAAGAGGATCATTCTTTACCAAGCAAGATTACATGCAGCTAGTTTACGCTGCTCTGTCGACAATTCAGGGAAATATCATTCTCCTTCCGCCTAGTATTATAAAACCCGTACCGTTATGGTCTGGAAAACAAATCGTATCCACTGTTATTATTAATATCATTCCATCGGATCAGGCACGCATTAATTTGATATCAACCGCTAAGATCAACGCGAAAGAGTGGCAAACTGCGAAACCACGATCGTGGAAATGCGGCGTTGAATTCTCCGATCCGAAAACCATGTCGGAAGCGGAAGTCGTTATACGAAACGGGGAATTGTTGAGCGGTGTACTCGATAAAACGCATTACGGTGCCACTCCGTTCGGATTTATACACTGCGTGTTCGAGCTGTATGGCGGAGTGTGCTCTACGAAATTGCTGAGTGCCTTGGGCAAATTGTTCCAAGCTGCTTTACAAAGAAATGGGTTCACACTTGGCATCGAGGATATCTTACTGGTAGCGAAAGCAGATACCAAGCGTAAAGAGATCATTTCGAATTGTAGACAGATTGGAGAAAACGTACAAAAATCTGTGCTAGAATTACCCGAGGATACTCCGATGGATGAGGTTACGGCTAAAATGGAGGAGTCTTATTGGAGTAATCCTAAGTTCCGCACACAGGTCGACAGAAAGTACAAAACTGCGCTGGACGTTTATACTAACGATATAAATAAAACGTGTTTACCAGCCGGTCTCTTGAAGAAGTTTCCAGATAATAATTTACAATTAATGGTACAATCTGGCGCCAAAGGTTCGACCGTGAATACTATGCAGATATCGTGTTTGTTAGGGCAAATCGAATTAGAAGGAAAAAGGCCACCTTTGATGATCAGTGGGAAAAGTCTTCCAAGTTTTCCGGCTTACGACCCGACACCAAGAGCTGGCGGTTTCATCGACGGTCGATTCATGACTGGCATAAAGCCGCAGGAGTTTTTCTTTCACTGCATGGCAGGTCGCGAAGGTCTCATTGATACTGCTGTAAAAACCAGTAGATCAGGATATCTGCAACGATGTCTTATCAAACATCTCGAAGGACTAGTTATCAACTATGATTCAACGGTACGCGATTCAGACGGTAGTTTAGTACAAATTTATTATGGTGAGGACGGACTGGACATACCAGGCTCGAGATTCTTAAGAAAAGAACAAATCGACTTTTTAGTCGATAACAGGCACGCTATCGTTAACGAAGAGATAGTTAAAAACTTGAAAGAAGAATCTGACACTGGCAAAATTCTGAAATTAGCTAAGAAAATCAAGAAATGGGAAAGTAAAAATGGGAACGCGTTGCAGAAAAGGAGAATCAGTCCTTTCGCTAAATTTTCTACACAAGACTTTAAGATTAAAGCGTCGAAGTATACGCAGCTCGATGAGAATAACGGAAGAAGTAAGGCTGCTCTTTCGCTTATGAGAAAGTGGATAAGAGCCTCGGAGGAAGAGAAACAAGCTATTTATGCGCAATGCACCAGGTGTCCTGATCCAGTGACATCGAACTATAGACAGGACATTGATTTTGGTGTGCTTTCTGAACAATTAGAGCATTTAATAGATGAATACATCGCTAACAAATCTGTAAATTCTCTGATAAGAAAGAGCGACTTAAGAGATCTCATGTCGATGAAGATAATGAAGATCGTGTGTCCACCTGGTGAACCGGTAGGTTTATTAGCGGCACAGTCGATTGGAGAGCCTTCGACTCAGATGACTCTGAACACATTCCACTTTGCTGGTCGTGGTGAGATGAACGTTACTTTGGGTATACCTAGATTACGTGAAATACTTATGATGGCATCGAAAAATATTAAAACACCCAGTATGGAAATTCCTATTAAAAAGAACTCGAAAAATGCAACGAAGCGAGCGAACAAACTAAGACTAAAACTGACCAAATGTATTTTATCGAATGTATTAAGCAACGTTACGATAAGTAGGAAAATGGAACAATCGCCAGATAGACGATTGGTGTGCACTATGACTGTAAATTATTTGCCACACAAGTCCTACAAAGGTGAATTTTATATTCAACCGCACGAGATATTGAAGAAAACGGAAGAGGTATTCTTCAAGGAGTTGTTCAAGGAGATCAAGAAAGTTGCCAATGTAACAGGTGCATTGTTACACGTTGAAGAGGAAAAGAAATCCACGCACAATGACGATGCAATGTTGGATCAAAGCGAACAGGATAGGAGGACAGAGTTATCGATGAGAGGGCGAACAAGCTTAGGGGAATTGCATGAATCCTCGGACGAGGATGACGCGGCGGAAGACGCGGACGCGACCCTGACACGATCGATCTCTCGACATAGAGAAAATCAAGAATACGAAGACCCAGAGGAAGAGGAAATAGATGATGTGAATGAAAAGGAAGATGATGGTGAAAACGACAATGAAAAATCGAAATCTACAGAAGAGCAGCAAAATATAGACGACGATGAAGAGATTAATAACGACAGATCAGGATGCCATGCAAGTGAAATATATAATACACAAAGAAAAAGGGATGTAGTGAACATGTATCATCATGTGGTGCAGTATGATTATGACGAAGACAAAAATTCGTGGTGCAAATTAACATTCTGGGTAAATAATGGCACATACTATTTAGTTTTTCTGTACATATATTTATAGTTCTAATTATTATTATATTTTTTAGTTACCCCTCAAAATGATAAATTTGGATTTACCAACAATCATTAGAAACGTTGCAAACAGAGTCGTTTTATGGGAAGTACCATGTATTAAACGTGCTTTTACATTTCAAAATAACAGCGGCGAGACTCTTCTCAAAACAGATGGCATAAATATAATAGTAAGTAGAAAACTTATTCTGAAAAACTCATTCTGAAGTTTTTCAATTGTATCCTCTTACGTTACAGGAAATGTTTAAATACGACAAAATATTAGATTTGAATAAACTCTATTCGAATGACATTTATGGTATTTCTCAAACGTACGGTATCGAAGCTGCTAATAGAGTTATTGTTAAAGAAGTGAAAGATGTATTCAAAGTGTATGGTATCACAGTCGATTCTCGTCATTTGTTACTGATCGCGGATTACATGACATTCGACGGCACATTTCAACCTCTCAGCCGAAAAGGAATGGAAGATTCCGCATCTCCTTTGCAACAAATGAGCTTCGAAAGTTCTCTGAACTTCCTGAAATACGCCACGTTACAAGGTAAAACATACATTTTCTAAACAACAAAGAAATGGTCCCTACAACTTCTTTAATATACGCAATTTATGTTTTTAGGGAAACGAGATAATTTGGTGTCTCCTTCTAGTCGTCTAATGTTAGGCCAGCCTTGCAACTCTGGTACCGGAGCCTGTTCGCTGTTATTAAAGATACAGAAACAACCAGATGTTACTTTATCAGTAGGAGCATAATTCTGAGAAGGTCCAAGATTGTTATATATATTGAAACCATGTACTATAAGTTTTACATTTTATGAAACACTTTAAAATACTTCTTATAGTGTGAAAAGAGAACGAAAGGAAAATAATTTTATTGTATATAAACTTTTATAAGCTGATTACATATATTTTATTTTCAAACAAAATCCATTTACAGTGAAGTCGCCATCTATGCCGATTCTCGGTTCTGTCCCGTGACAGTTGAAAAGGGATACAGAAATACTTTCGGGCCCGTGACTTGTCGTTTAATTGTGCTACTGAATTTTCGTATTTTCTGAATTCTTTATTTTTCACCAATAAAATTAAGATATTAAAATAGAGATTCACATTATCGACATCTTGGCAATATAGGAATCTACATTATCGATATCTGCCAAAGTAGCACTGAAATTCCACGTGTGAAAAATTTCAGAATTCCTCTCTGGTGCCACCGAAACTACATACTGGAGAATTTCCATTTCTTCTTTACTTCGATAGCTATCCGTATTACACCAGTATTACACCTTTATAATTACCATGGGTCTAGTTTTATAACTTGAAACTTTCATACTTCATGACTAAATCGGGGAATTCCATCAATCCCATGGGAATCCCCTCATCAGGGTTACCAGACAATGTGATTCCCCTCTGCCACTAATAGTACCTGTCAGCCAATCGCTGATACGTATTCTCCTCGTGCAGAGTGTCGCTAGAGGAGAATCGAGCTACATTTGGTTGTAGAGAGGGAAAAATTTCGCGGGAATACACATTGTTTGGTAACCCTGACTTCTTCGCCTTTGCATTATATTATTATATTCTTTTTTCACGAAAAAGCTACTTTGGATGTGTACAGATGTGTACGATGCTGTTGAAATTTAAAACAATGATTATCCTATTATTTTATATTTCCATGAATTATCTAACACCGTCATATGGTGCAGAGAATATTGTATTAATTCTCGCTGACGATTTAGATATAACCCTCGACGGAATGGTAAATATGAATTATAAAAGAAGATAACGTTCAAACTGTAACAATGATTAAATATATAATATTTACTCTTTAGGTCCCACTGAAAAATACAATTGATCTAATCGGAAACAGTGGCGCATCATTTTCGAATTGTGTAAGTTATTAGAAAATATATAAAATGATCTTTTACCTTACTATAAATGAAATGAAGTTGTTATCGAACATAGACAATAACGATTGAAGTTATTTTCTTTATAGTTTGTTGCTTCTCCTATTTGTTGCCCAAACAGGGCTTCCATCCTAACTGGGAAATATCAGCATAATCATTTAGTAGTAAATAATACTATTAACGGCGGTTGTAATAGTATGAAATGGCAAGAGCTTCAAGAGCCGCAAACATTCGCTGCCTACTTGAAGCACGAAATGTCATATACAACTTTCTATGCTGGGAAATACTTAAATAAGGTAGACATGTATGGGGGAGGAAAAGTTTAGAGATCAATTAATTTCTAACATTTATTATTTATTTAAAAAATCAAAGTATGGAAGTAAAGCTGTTGGCGGAGCAACTCATGTACCGATAGGATGGGATTGGTGGGCTGGTCTTATCGGAAATTCGAAGTATTACAATTATTCTTTGTCGATAAATGGAAGTCAAGAAACGTATGCCGATAAACCTTCCGACTATCTCACTGACGTGATCGTAAGTTTCAAATTATCTATGCCTTAAAAATTTTTTAAAAAGTATTATATCAATTTCATATTCATATAAAGAAGAAGATTAATACAGAATGTAGTTATTCTTGAAAGAAATACTTAAACTTACCAAGCACTAGAACATGTACGTCAACTCGTATTCTTTTCAGAGTGGTCTGGCGACAGATTTTATTAAAACTCGCAAAGCAGGAGGCCAACCGTTTCTTGCGGTTCTGGCACCTCCAGCGCCACATGCACCTTTCACACCAGCAGTAAGACACTATGACAAATTCAAAGGGACAAAGGCTAAAAGAACACCTAATTTTAATACTCTCACAGAAACGGTATACTATATGTTTCCTGATCCATTCTTTTCTATCGTTGTACACTAGTGTTAACGCTATTGTGAATTAGGATAAGCATTGGTTAGTGAAAAGAGGACCATCTCCATTACCCGATGAGGTACTACCTAAATTAGATGAAATCTATAGTCATAGGTGGGAAACATTGTTAGCTGTCGATGAGCTTGTCACAAATGTATATCAGTCTCTGGAATCCGAGGGTTTCATAAACAACACTTACATAATATTTACGTCTGATAATGGTTACCATATTGGTAATTATGTTTGTGTTTGACACACATGAAAATATAATATATGTTCTATTTCACACAACACTTTTTGTAGGTCAATTCAGTATGCCTATGGACAAGCGTCAACCGTATGAGACAGATATCAGAGTTCCATTGTTGATACGTGGTCCTGGTATAGCACCATCAAACGTTTCTGCACCGGTCAGTAGCGTTGATCTATTCGCTACAATTTTGGAAATAGCTGGAATACAACGTCCATCGGATGGTACTTCTTTCCTGAAAAAGGCACTGCCAGAAGACAGAACCTTGTTGATAGAATATAGGGGAGAGAAATCTGTAGGCATCCCATCCTCGGGTTGTCCAAGCGATAGCGATGCCAATTTATCAGTAAGTTCTATGCATCATCCCTATTTGACATGTACTGTGAAGTACGTGTCATTTTAAGTACACAGGTACACGTGTACTAATTCACGTATATTTAAATACTATAATAATTTATATGTTAAACATTTCAGCACCATTAAGCATATCAATTCGTATTCATTTTTAAGATACAGTTGCTAATTTTCGAAAACAAAATATGGGTATAAAATTTGTGAAACCGTAGTCTCGATACATAAATTAACATCAATGTTGTAAAAATTATACACATTCAAATAAGAATGCATAAATGCACGCGTCTTTATAAATACAGTGTATTTGTGTGTTATTAATATACACGTTCAAAAATCACGATCTCTAGTTTGTATCAACTATAATATAAAAGACGTTTCATTCGCACTTATAATGTTCACAGTACTGTATGCAGGACATGGCATGCAAATGTCAAGATGCTGCTAACAACACGTTCAGTTGTATACGTCGCGTTTCAACAAAATTCAATAATATCTTTTGCGTTTTCGAGGACGATCAGGTATTAACAGTAACGAATTAATACGCATTTCACACGGGAAATCGAATTACTGACACCGTCCTCTTTTCTTCCAGCATTTCGTTGAAGCATACAATATCACTGTGGACAATTATCAAATGCAAAATATCGGATACACTATGAAACGTAATCATCGGCACAGGTTTAGGAAGCTCCTAAAACGAATGTCCGTGTGCAAAAACGAAGACTGCGTTTTTACACTTCCGAAAAGCGTTTATATTTAAATCTGTATAGAGTATAAAAGTATACTTTTATACATTTTAAAATGTTCAAAAAATGTTGAAGTACTAAATTCAACAGAATTTAGTACGATTTTTATTCATTATGGATCTACAAATGCTATTACCAATGAAAATAGAATTTTACTTGTAATTTTGAAAATTATTAGTAATTTTCTGTATATTAATGGTTGAGAATGTAATGTGTGTCTGTATAAACTATACTTTGCCATTTCTTGTAAGCAGATTGTCTTCATATTTTTTGTACGAATAAAGCGTTATGATCAGACTCTTGATCTGTATGCATTTATTAAGAAATTGATTGGGTGAAATTTAAAACAGTAAGACATTAAAAGAATTCAAGAATGTCGCTTTTAATGTAACAAAGTCGTTAAGGGATGAAATCAATTTTTATGTTATTCCTACGTCTCACAATCGATGCAAAACATTTTATTTTGCATAAAGATCCGCAGCCTAGTTATGATTAATTAATCGGTAGTGGACACATTCATAAGTTGACAAATTCATTTTACACGTACCGCGTTTACGAGAGTAGAAAGACACAAACCATTAAAAGTTGGGAACGCCGGCGGCCGTCTTACTTCGAATTACTGCATTTATGGAAATCGCGAGCGAAGAATACGCCGCGAATCTGGATATAAGAATAACTCGTCTTGCTTCCCGAGTACCTCGGGCAAACTGTTTTCTTAGCAAATATTTTTATTAAAGCCCCGCGGTTCGAATATCTGAATAGGAATCGCGCCATTCGACGGGGGACGGAGGGGCCACGGAAAAAAGAAACGAACGAAAATAGAACGCAGAAACGTGATTCTAGAATGTCCATAAATTTAATCTATTAAAACGTTTGAATGATTTAAGGATTTAAGATAACATACCGGAGAACGACATATAACAAAAATTGGTACATGTTGTGTCAAGCGAAAAATGTTTCCGCGTATTATTTGCGTTCGAATTCGCGCATAAACATCGCAATACTTTAAACTTTAAACAATACGAGAGCGAAATGTTTTTTTTTCAACATGCGCAGAGATTATTGAAAATTCTGTAAATCTGATTAAAATGTATCATGCATAATGCATAAATTCTTTCACTTTTATCTAGATTTATCAATATTTATATGTTTCTTTTTTAATATGTGTATAGTGAATGTACAAAGTATTATATCGTACACCTTTCAAAGACGAATAACTTTCTCAAAATTCGACCTAATACAGCTTCAGATTTTTTCCGACGTTAGAAGGATTAGTTTGGAATTTTTTTTATCTGTGTCTGCGTAATGAAAAATTCAAACGTGCATTTTATAAATCTAAGTAAGTTATACATGTACATGTATGTACAAAGTTTAATTGAAATCGATCAAGGTTGTTATGAAACATGATTGAAATTGAATAGCAAAAATTGTTTAAGAATCTGCGATTTAAATGAATCGCAATGAAACTTCTATACAGTTTTGCAACTGAGTGGGTAGGTAGATTTTTTTGTAACTCGGGTCTGATTGTAATTCGTACACCGCTGTGTACACGTTAATTCGAAAATTTGTATACAAGTTCACGCTACATCCTTTCGGAGCCAAAATAGCGAAACGTTGGGGGTAGATATAAAACGCCCGGGTCCGCCCTTTTCAGTGGCAAGGACCGTAAGAGACATCCTTTCATGTTGCATGAAAGAACGTCGAAATGTTTGTACACTCCACGTTACTCGCTCTATAGGCTGCTTAATCGTTTGCACAGATGGTATTTTGGGATAGCAGAACGTAGAAAAAATTCCTCCAACGAAATCTCACTAATCTATAGAACACATTTGCAAAATCCAATCAGTGTTAAACACTATAATCTTCCTTGTTTAATCTCCAACGATTATTCGAGAAAGTGCATCTTGGTTTACGTAGTCAGCAGAAAACGAATTATTAAAAGTCACCATTAAAAATTGCTGTACTATTATTCACAAATATTGTTTACATTATTACATATATTGTTATTATACCAATATATGAGTTATTATATCAATTTCGTGGGGAATGGAAATATTCTAAGTCGGAAGAAATGTTCAATCTGTAAAAATTTGTAAAATTGCTCCGAGTGCAAAGGGTTAATTTGCCTCTTCGGTTAAACAAGTGATTTCGAATCCACTTCTAAGGGAAATATGAATATTCTAAGATCCTTTCACGTTACATTTGTCATCGACCCGGCGGAATGTAAAACGAGGAACTTAATTTGATAAAGTTTGGCTTATAGAGAACTAGCACAGTATTCCTTCGAGCGGGTAGAATTTAATATACGAACAATAATGAAGTAACCTCGAAGCAACGATGAACTTCCTCAAAGAAAGTTGTTTTCGTAACTGGATGCTTCCCGATTCGCCAGGGAATCCGATGTAGATTCGCTTAAAGAGTTGAGACGCGCGTTGGGGTGGCTAATGAGACGGAATCTAAACAGCGAGTATTTGAATTTTTGTTCCATTGATAAGCAACAGTGCCGATGAAAATCATATTCAATAATAAAAAGACAACAAAAATACGCGAGATATTACTTTAAGCAAGCTGCGAACGTTACTATTTCAATTTAATAAATGATGAATTAGAAAGCAATTTATTTTCATTGTCGAATTCGCTATTTTTTCCAATTAAGTGATCTCGTACTCGCGGGAGGAAATCATTTCTATTGAAACGTACAGTGGAAGGTTCGGATCACTTCAAAATTGTTATTTTAAGGCCACCCCATTTCAACCCCTTGGGATCCAAGGTTATTTCCAAACAGCATATCGTTAAATTTACGTCGATTACCCTGTCATCATTTACAGTGGACATACAAAGTGTTCGTACGAATTCTCAAGGAAGAAGTGACCAGGGCGAGCCACATATTAGGTCAATCGGAAAGTTCCATCCGTTTAGCGTTGAGTAGCCGTAGCTCGAACTGTCGTTAACTATAACGTCTAAAGTAAGGTTAACTTCTTAGTTTAGACATCTTTCAATAAAATTCAATACTTAACAATATACGCTTGCATCAATAACGTCGTTTTTTTTAAATGTCGGAATTTGAGCTGAATAAGCGTCATTTGCGCGAAGTGTTAATCTTTTGCTTCAATTGGAGGAAAACTGCAGCTGAAGCTCATCGAATGACTGTAGACGTTTATGGCGATAATGCTGTTTCCGATAAAACATGTAAAGAGTGGTTTCGACGCTTTAAAAATTTGTGATTTTACTGTAGAGGACACACAGCGTTCTGAACGGCCACGAGTATTCGAAGACGAAGAATTACAGGCATTGGTGGATGAAGATCCATGTCAGACACAAAAACAAATTGCAGAAGCGTTAAGTTGTGTTTAATCTGTCATTTCCGATCGTTTAAAAGCCTTGGGGAAGGTCTACAAGGAAGGAAAGTGGGTCCCATATGAACACAAGCCAAGAGACTTTGAAAAATCTGCAAAATTCTGTTTGCGAAACGTCACAAAAGTTGTCAAAGAAACGTTAGAAGCACTTCGCTGGGAAGTGCTACCCTATGCGGCTTATTCACCAGACTGTGCCCCTTCTGACTATCACTTGTTTCTGTCGATGGCACACGCATTTGCTGAGGAACGATTTAATTCTTACGAAGATGTCGAAAAATGGGTCTCTGACTGGATGACCTCCAAAGATGACTCATTCTTTCGTCGCGGAATTCGCTTGCTGCCCGAAAGATGGGTAAAAGTCATCGCTAACGCGATGGACAATATTTTGATCAATGTACTTTTTCATTTTGTTTCTTAAATGAAGCTCTACTTTTTGTAAAAAAACGGACGGAACATTCCGATTGACCTAATAATCGATGCAAATGTGAGTCGCGGAAGGCCGAGGCCAGAAAGTAAGAGCGGATGAGGAATCGGCAGCTGCGTCGTTCACGGATCGACGGCCGCCATTTCGCCAGTGTACAGAAGCAAAAGCGAAAGGAGAAGCGCGGAGAGGATATCCGGAGAAGTTTTAAGTACCGGTCTGGATCGTCCGACACCTATTGGTATCTTGTCAGTTTCGCGCACGAGTGGCGCTCGTTTCTCGAGTTACAAATCTTCGGTGGCCAGAGGCCGTGCCTAAAACAATATTGGCGGGGGCAGCAGCCGGACCCCTTGCACATTAGATATTTATTTAAGACCGTCCGACACGGCTGCTTTGCTCTTGTTCACCGTTGAGAACTCGCAACCGTGTACGTGCAAATACATATACATATAGATTGTACATATAATATATACAATACATGTATACATACACATGTATACGGAAACGTAAAGGAGCAGAGAGAGAGAGAGAGATAGAGAGGGAGAGAGCCAAGCAGCTCTCGCTGACTAAGGCACCAAGTAGCCGGGACTAAGTACCTCCAAACCCAAAATGTTGACCTAGTTAATAGCTTCGTGTTTGATTTGACTGCTGTTGTCATGGTAAGCGGCCCCGAAATGCGAGCTTCGTGCTTTCATTATTATCGGCTAAGGAAACTCAATACCTAGTCGGAATTGTCATCAATTAGATGTACACGCCTCTCTCCGTTTTTCAACCGTGACAGCGATCGGTCACCGCCAGACTGTGGATTATGGTTAACCGACAGAAATTATAGCAGGTAATTGTATGTATATTCGAGTGCGAGTACTTGTTAACACATTACCGACCGGTGATTATATTGCATAATTTTGAAAAATCTATGGTACATGCGCTAAACACTTTTTAATGGAGCCTTCGATAGCAACAGCAATTTTCATAGTGAGCTAATAAGTCACCCTCAATAACATCATCTAATAGTTTCATTTAAGATTGAAGTGTAAAAGAAAGTTTCCCATGCTTTCTTTATAGGTACAGCACAATTATTTAAAATCCTATTAATAGGCTTCCAGTGGATAAAGTGTTAATAATGTAAGAAATATTTTTGGCGCCTTCTGTTCAGAGAGATCGTTTGAAATGTTGGAGTACGCGGACAGGAAACCCGTGCAAGTCGAGTTATGCTAGAATGCGTTTCTTTCGAAAAGGAGCACAGCTGAGGATGCGGCTTTCAAAGAGAAGTTTTGCGGGCGTTTTGGTAAACAGCATGAATCCCCGGCTCGATCGATCGGGTGGAGGATTAACAGGCCTCGGCTCGAATTGTGAAGTCGTTACATCGTCACTGAGACGTGTAAGTCGGCTTGCGAAAAGTCCTTTTTTTTCTCCTCTCTTCATTGATCGACGGAGCGAGTGATCGCTTCCTTTTGCATTAGGATCAGTGGCTTTCGGTGGCTTCCGAGTTTTGGATTCTAGCTTTCCTGCCCCCCCGGGGATATCCCGGCTCTGCGAAATTTTTACTACGAACTGGCGACCGATCCACTATTGAAACCCTCGAAAATAATACGTTAAGTTACAATACGTGCTTACCGTAAGTAGAAATAATATTAGGTCGTTCGAAAAGTAATTTCGTTTCTCGTGTTGGCGCTGCTTCCGTTTGTTATTACTAGGCTGCGGACTTCATGCATTTATAACAAAAATTGGTACGTATAATTTAAAGCAGTGGACATAATTAAGAAAGTTTAAGAACATCAACGTATTGGTTTCAGTTTAATAAGATAATTAAAAGAAGAAAGACAATTTTATTTAACCTCTGTGTCCTTAGAATCGACGCAGACATTTTTTATTTCGCATAAAGATCCGCAGTCTAGTTATTACTTTCCGAACGATCTAATATTTTACATTACTTCGCGAAAATAGCAAGAACGCCTCTTCCTCGCCTTTCCAGCTGATCCTTAATTATCACTATTTTTAATTCTGCTTTGTATACGGTTGCTCTATTCCTACGTCTCTTTAATACCATTCCTTTTCTCACCTTTTTAGCCTGCCCATCCATCCCGCCACCATTACGGCCTCCCAGACCTGTAGGTTTCCCAGTTTTATCGTGCTATGTATCTCCCGTTTTCTCGCATTCCTTTAACGTATCAGATTTCCTTTTACCTCGCGATACACTGTACATATCCGGTTCTTCTAACCGTAGTTAATAATAGAGTGAACTATCGCAGAACTTTTAACTTTTAGAGGTTTTTCAATGTGACTTTTGAACCGTTCGAAAGCTGACCAAGAATTTTCCGGTCTCCGATGCTTTCTAAAATTCTGAAAAAAATGTGACATCTTTTGTATCCTAGGGCGCATTTTAGAGAATTTTTTTCAGATTTTTTTGGTGGCAAACTGTGGTTGTAAGAGATGAAAAACCGCCCAAAAAAATCGGGAAAACGCAGATTTCTCGTAAATATGAAAACAAGCTGCTCCGCTGTTTAGTGCGAAAACAATAAAAATCGAATTTTTCGCGCAGTTCCGTTCCAATTTCGACTCACCGAGACGACCAGCGACGAAAGTAGAATTTGGTTGGAGGAATTTTCCACGATATTCTGCAATCTATTTATTACTTTGCAGGAATTTTAGGCGTAGGAATCTCGCTCCCGGAATGCCTTCAAATTATGAAAGAATCCTCGTCACGATATATGTACATACACTTACCCGTAACACTAAACTGTAAAAGTCAAATGAATCGAGTTCGCAATTTTCGGAATAAAGAAAAACCGTCGAAAATCTGACCGTTCCGAGGAGAAGTAGAACAAGCTTGAATAAATGCACGGTGTGTACCGGTGCCCCTTCCGTTCCGCGTCCCGGCCGGTGTAAGGTTTGCTCTCGCCGGTATTTGTCACGGTAATGATTAATTAACAGCGGAAAGTTTCTCCCACTCGTTCGCTCTTTGCCCGGCTTTTTCTGGTCGTCGCGGGCCTCTCATCGCCGGTAGAACCCGCTCATAACTGCGTTCAGTCGGCGCAGCCTGAACCCCTTTTGCTCATGCAACCCTTATTACCGTGTCGCAGCTCGGTTAGCGCGAGCGGGTTAATGAAAAGCTCGAGCAAATATAGAATTTCTCGTAAAAACTACAAATTACTGCTGCGCCGGGTGCATAGCCGCGTGCAACGCACTCCGTCGTCGTCCAACGGGTGCACTCTCTCTCTCTCTATCTCTCTCTCTCTCTCCGCTCTCTGATCTCTCTCTCTTTCTACTCAACTCTCTTCAACCACCGCTCACCCCCATGTCGTTTGCTACCCTCTTTCCCCGTACCTAGCCGCGCGTTTTTCCCCTCGTTCATCTGAAATCCCCAACGTTTTTTCGCCGGTGAAAAATTATACAACGAGTATAATACGCGCGAGAAAAGGAAATAATAAAACGCTCCTCCGGACGTGTTTCGAAGATCGTGTCGGGATTTCATAATAGGCGAGCGGACGCGAGCGAGCGTGCGCGCGCGCGCCATATGAAAACCACCCTGTGTTCGAATATGTCTGTGTTCCGAGCAGCCAGTATTTTACCCGTGGTCCGCTTAAAAGGCCGAAATGAAAGGCCATAAAGTTTAATTTCGCAAGAATCAAGCCAGCTCTACCGTAGCTGCTCACGCGGAAAAAGTTGCCCCGCTGAAAAAGAAATAAAAAACGATTAGAATACTAAGGACGTGTATCGTGCGCCGCGTTCCAACGGTCGTCGCCGTTTCGCTCAGCTCCTTCCCGAATTAATCGCCCGGCGATACCCAAGCTTTCAGATCGCCTCGAACACTCGCCGGTTGTCGATCACGATCGGGAACATACCACTTCATATTCCGCGTGTCGCATACTTTTACTTACTAGGGTTTTTTCAGCCTTTCGAATTTATTTTCGTGACTTTTGACTGGTGAAGACGTAAATCCTGTACTATAAAGCTCAATGAATGCATGAACTGAAATTTTTTGAAATTCTGCGGCGTTTTTCCTGGCAACCGCATATTGAGCCTGACTTACTTCTACTAATTACATGATTATTATAATTATTAATTGAGATCGAACTGTCTTTTGGGAAAACTGGGACAAGTTTCTGTTCTTTCTTAAGTAAAAATAATTGTAATAGAGGAGAAATCATGTAATGACATCTTCAATTGTTAAAACATTTCGACAATTTTTAATTCCATCTATTCAATTTTGTTATAAATGCATAAAGAATTGAGATCAACCTGTCTTGGGAACTGGGAAAAGCTACTGCTCTTTTTTATGTAAAAATAATTGTAATAGAGGAGAAACCATATAATGACATCGTCAATTGTTAAAACTTTTCGACAATTTTGAATTTCATCTACTCAATGTTATTATAAATGCATAAAGATTTCTAGTCTAGTCATAAAATGTCCTAACTTCCTATGACCTTATTCTTGATGATGTGGATGCACCGATTAACCTGCCAGATGCAATTGCATTTTATTCTTGAATCCAGCCCCATGTTATTGGTTGAACCCTTTTATTAGCTTACGTATAAAAGTACTTCAACCAAGGTATTACATTACATTTGACATTTTTATTACAAGAAGTGTTCGAATGTTCCACCATTGCACTCCAAACATATTCCAACGCGCTTTTTTCTAACACAAAATGTGAAATATTTCGCGAAATATCGACATTTCGATGACTTTGGTTTAGTATTTTTATACTTGCACGTGAAAATGATCTTTTCGTAGTTTCTGCTACTTCATTATTCGACTGCCGAATGAAAAAACAGTGTTTCAAATACTTTTTAGCGAAAGTTGTTCTCCCACGACTACAGCGCTCAGAAATCCCCAGAAAATTGAAAAATCCCGTAGAACACTGGCCCACTCTATTTTTAATTTCCGGAAACCGCCGGTGAAGGAAACAAAATTTCATTTAATTTCCGTTTCTTCGAACACGCTCGGAAAAATGTGAATTTGCATAATGTTCCACCGTTGAACCCTTTACCGGCGAATGCCGCCCTCGTGCCAGTGAAAGAACTATATGAAATAACATTAAACTGCTCGCATTTTATTGAACACGATACTTCTACAAACATCAGAAGAATTTAAGACCGCTGTTATATTATTTTCGACCTATTCAACATACTAAGAAAGAAGATCAATTCTTCTATTTCACCCCAGGTTTAGTTTCAAATCAGTTAGAAAATTTTTAAAATTTTTAAAATCGTGACCTTTACCTTCACCTTAATAAACACCAAAATTATTCATACATTAGCTAGCGAATTAACCTTTCGAACGTCTCAAAAAAAGACAAACTCAAGCTGTTAGATGAAACTTTGAAAAAGTTTATTCGTTCTTAAAAGTAGTACAAATACTTCGCACATTCACTGTAAAAGTAACTCGGCAGAGCAGTTGGGCAACGCCGAGGTATCTCGCATTATATTATTACACCAGTGGCCGTGTTTGTCAGTTTAAAACCAGGAGCCATTAGCAGGTATTATTTTAGCCGTGATCCACCGTTAGCGGGGAACAATGGCGTCGGCGCTTACGTCCCACGATATTAAATGAGGCGAAGTGATACATTTCGAGGGGATAGATGAGCAAATAGGGATGATGCGGTGATGGCACGAGGGACAGAAGGGGCGACCAGAGAGAACGTACAAGGAAGAGGACGAAGGGGGATAAACGGGGGGGGGGGGAATTGAAGAGAGACAAGGATAACAAGAGAGAACCTGGTCAAAAGCGTAAGGGTGGAGAGAGTAGGAGAAGGGACTCGGTACGTATTACGTTACGCCCCTGGGCTGTGTAAATACCACAGCGCTGTAATCTAGAGTTAATGGTGCTCTCATGATACGAACGCCTATTAAAGCCCTCGAAACTTATCTACAAGAACTAATCACACTCACCTGGCACTCTCGCAATCCTCCATCCACTAATGCGCATTTTATTTACAGGGACACTCGGATTTGCGTTGCGCGCAATCCGCGATGCATATTCGCGGCGAATGAATTCGGTGTCGGCGCTCTTTGATTTTCTGCATTACTCCGCCGACGCTGCACGCGTGCATTTACATTCTTTTTCCCGGCGGATGTCACCCTCCGATCGCACAGTGCTGCGATCAATGATAATTAGCTGGACAAAACTCGTAACGTAATTTCGTAACAAATAGATGCTAGTCGCATGACTAAACCAACTCCAATCTATCTTGATCGATAATTATCATTAACCCTTTGCACTCGAAGCAATTTGAATTCCAAGATCGAGATATTTGTTTCAACTCAGATGATTTTTGTTCCATGTAATCTTTTTTACATTGTGCACACCAAATTAAACCTGTTTTCTTATATAAAAGTTGAGCTTTGTACAATTTATAGAATACAGACAAACTTAATAATGTTAAAACTGTTTTGAATAATGAAATGGCAATTTTGTGCAAATGTGTGCAAATGTGCAAAAATGTACAAAGGGTTATTTATTGATAAAGATAAATTCAATTAAAATCATTGATAAATATAAATGCAAATAAACACGGTTATAAAGGAATGTCTAGTTTTGGAGAAATCATGTATACAATATACGTTATCTGAAGGAGCAGAAAAATCTATAAGGTTTAATGTTAGAGGGGTACGATATTAACAAATAATCTTGCGTAATTTTCTTTCGAATGCCTGTAACGTGCCATTAAAAAAATCAATATTATTATACAGTATGTTTGAGCTTGCGATAATGCGATTTAAAGGATTTATTACTACATATGTGGATTTGGATTTCATTGTTTGAAATCCAGCTCTCGTTCTCAAAACACGTTCAGGTACGTAGAAATTGATTTGCCTGAGGAGTGCGGGACAATCTATATTATTTATCAAATTAAAAATAAAGTTCTGGTCGGATACTATTCTTCTATCAGATAATGTTTCCAGGTTGACTATGTTAAACATTTTAGAGTAATCAGGATCAAAGATTGACATTGGATTGTTCGTCTTATATGCACAAAACTTGAGAAACTTATGCTGCACTCTCTCAAGCATGATTTCAAATCATATCATAATTAATATCAGAGTGTGAGTGTATTAAAACGCGGAGAAGAGGAACCGTGCGGACCCTAATATTTCTGAAAGAGGTTGTTAATTCCGGTGGGACTGCGCTGCAAATCCACTTTTCCGGCGAGTTTTCGCAAATGAAATTCTATGTTTCGGCATCGATCGCAGCTGGACTGACAACACTAATTGCAGCGCTATCCCACGGGCACCGGAACTAGACGAAGCCCCGCGCGATCGTTTTAATCTAGCTGCGGCGAACCGCGCGCGAACGATCAAACCTTGTGAATGTGATTTATCACGACGGTAACGCCGCGGCCTCGCATAATATATCAGCCATCGTGGCAACAGGCGGAAATAATAGTTTGGAGAATTGTTGGCGATATCAATGCGCGACGGGTGCCGGAGCCGCTGTCTCTGACAGCGCAATTATCTGGTCTCGCTTGCGGCCGGTACGCCAACCCCTTTTATTATCGCCCATCCCCGGAATCACCGGCTCCTATCATATATACGAGTCTGGCCTAATACTAGCGTATTGTTGGCGGATTGTCAGATGATATCTGCCCGTTCGTTATAAATCGTTCGAATCATTTTTGCATATAAATTCATATTACACGCGGCGTCGCGCGCCGGTCGGAACGATTTATATCTCGTTCCCAGCTTGAGAAGGGAGAGGAAACACCGTTTTCAATTCCACCGGGAAGAATATGGAATTTATTTTACCGTTTTAATAGCGGACACCCGCGAACACCGGGGCTATAATAACTATGATTTAGAATATTCCCGCGGCTAGTTCCATTTCGATCTATTGATTAACGCTGAATTTCAACCGGTCGTTCACAGTTTTGCGGTTCACATCCGCGGTTTCCCGGTGCCCATTATTGCCAGCCGTGGTTAACATGCCGATATCGAGCGCCGCGGCTCAAAATTTAGAGGAATCGAGGACTTCTATTCTGTACAGGGTGTCCCTTTCGAAATTACCACCTTCCTTTCGATTCTTCTCGAGGGGTAGACTCGTTTTCTCAGGATTGCAAGAGATTGCGTTCTCATTTCTCGATAATGCAAACATGAGGGTTTTCAGTAGTCGAAAGTGCTAGATAAAAGATCAATCTAGGCCACGATCGCTCTCAAAAGTCCTATTTTCAATAATTAATTAATTCGCATTATTCGGAAGTTTTATTTTCACAAAAATAATGAATAATGCGAATTTTCAGAATGTACACACACTTTAAATCAGAATCACTTTTATGTGAATTGACCAAACGACTTCAATTTCTCTGTGAGGCTAGAAGAATTAGTTTAGTAAATGACGTCTAATAAATAAGTTGAAAAAATGCATTTGAACGGAATTGTGAAAGATAATAGTAAAAATTGATGTTTACAACTTTTTTAGCTGGCCCAATAACGAAAATTTTAAAAATGCGTTTTGTCAACTGGTATAAATTATATGCGCCCTGAAAATTTCATTGAAATTGGTTAATTGGTTTACGAATTATAAACGATCAAAAGTGGTAATTTTCAGTGCGCATATAATTTATACCAGTTGACCAAACGCATCTTTTAAATTTACGTTATAGGCCCAGCTAAAAAAAGTTGTAAAAATCAATTTCTACTATTGTTTTTCACAATTCCGTTCAAATGCATTTTTCCAACATATTTTTTACACATCATTTACTAAATTAATTCTTCTAGCCTTACAGAAAAATTGAAGTCGTTTGGTCCATTCATAGAAAAGTTGTTCTGATTTAAAGTGTGTGGAATCAGTTATGCTCCTTGCTGTGATCGACACAGATGTACGAAAGATATTCCTTAAAAATTTTCAATAAAGGCTTAAACGAAAAAGGACAATATTTAGTATTTTCTCTGCAGATTCTCTCGTAATCAGTCCAGAACTAATTGTTCTAGCTCCTCTAAAGAAAATTCAGGTCATACGAGATAGTGTGAAATTTTCTACTAGAAAATGTTGAATGACGAAGAGAAATTGTAATGGCTCCCACCACAAAACAAAGTACAGGGTGCAACGTATGTATATTAATTCGGTCGACTAACTTTTCGATCAAGAAATAAAACTGTTGAGCAGTTAAAAGAACGATGTGCAATAGGAGTGGGTTGATTTGAACGCAGCCCGAAGGCGCAATCGGTATAATAAAGACAGATGAAACGATGAAGGTGGCTTGTTCTCTGGTGGATACGTGGACTGGCCACGTGTCCTCGCGCACCTGTCAACCGGGAATGTAATCGCGGAAATCAAAGAGACTAGGATCAACGATGCGAGAGATTCTGCGCCGATAGACCCGCGTTTCGCGAGGTGACAGCGAAAAGAGAGAGGATCCGAGGGTGTTACTAGGCAGGAAGCCATTTTGGGGTTCTGACTTGATTAACCGAACAGTCGGCCGCACCGGAGAGAGAGAACCATGCATCTCTGTGATACACAAGCGGCGGCGGCGGCGGCCAACATCGGGAATCCTTGTTTGAACCGGCGAATGGGAATCCTTACGCGTGTGAAAATCGAATAACAGTGGTTTCGTCGGTGTCGTCATGATTACACGACTGATTATCTTCCGCTGTAAGATCTGTTCTCACTAGATTAGTTTAGTTCTAGCTCGATCTTCCCCATCTGAGAGCAATGCTGGAAGCCTTTGTTAATTCGTTCGGCTCTAAGAAATTTTAATTCCGCAATCGAGACATTTCTTTCAACTCGGAATCGAGTCTACTTAATGGAGAATCGCTTGTGGTTAGAGTCCTTTTTTGTCAATGTATTAAAACATGATGCAACGCACAGCACAGATCAAAGTAGAATATCTTGCTTGATGTAGTTTCTTTGAAAAATAATCGCCACGGTTCGAGCATATTAATGAAAAAACACCGACAATTGACGCTCTCGCAAATAAATACTGAACGCGGTATCGACGTAGGTAGACAATGAAACAGCGAGAAATAATAAACAGAGCTATCGACGTCCCTTCTTTATGCATGATCTTTAATCTCTCAGACATACAGTGAGTCCCATTGATATTTGGATGCTTTCAAAACAACAATAACTTGTTTAAAACTGGGACCCATCGAAATCACCGACAGTCTCCGACACGGTTTTTACCGACAACGATTTTAACCGACAACGAATTTGACCAACAACGCATTTGATCGTTGAAGCAAAATACAACTTTCAGTATTTCCTCTGCAATTCCGACAACTTGTAGCGAACTAATTCTTCTAACATCTCAAAAAGTTCGTCTGTTTAAAACCGCCCCTTTTCAACTTATTTCTCTAATATGCGAGAATGCATCAAATTGTTACATTAGCGTATACATCTCGAATAATTTATTTTCAGTAGGACAAACAATTTACCGCGCCTGGACGACGTACTATTAAAATGATCAAAGAAAGAAACTTGGTCTCTGTGTTTCGCAATATCCATACAAAGTTTTCATTCCAGAGTCTACCTGAGTCGATGTTCCACACAGCGAGGAAAATCATTATTCCTAAGAAAAGAGTATTTGCGGAGAGAAAGAGAGAGAGAGAGAGAGAGAGAGACAGTACTTACAGATAAGGCAGAACGATCGTGAAAGAGGAACAGACATATTCGCAGCGCGGTGTCGCCGAGAATCATGCGTGTGTTATCGCGGGTCCAGCGATCCTGAAGATTCTCGAAAGCCTCGACGACCGTGTTTCAGCCCACGGTTCTTTTTCGTCGAGTCTTTCCCGCGGAACGGCGGAAACGGGGAAAACCGGAAAGGCCGTTTGAGCGGGTCGGGAAAGGAGGAGCCCCCGCGTCGGAGGGAATAGCGCGACGCGTTTTAAGACTTTAAATTCGAGATTTATATCGTTGCAACGCAGCCAAAGCCGGAGCTGGCACGATGACAGCTCTCGGATCGCTGGCAACCCTTCGGCCTGCGAATGTGATTGGCTGTCTCTAGGGGTGGTGGGTGTGGCCCCCGCGGAAACCATCATCCCCGTCGGATGTCGAGACTTCACCGGATCCCCTCTACTTTTCCATCCCTCTGGAATGTGCAGCTTACCTAAACGAGTCCTCTCTCGACTCCCCTCTCGCACACTCTCTCTCCCTCGCTCCCCATCTCACCCTGTCTCCCACCCCTCTAAACGCGGAACCGGAACGTTTCGGAGAGGGGATCGTTGAAGGTTCCTCAAGGGGGAAACACTATGGTAGGAAGAGGGGGGGAGGGTGACAAAACGAGGGGGAGGTATCTGTGTCTAGGGACGGATAATCGGTCCGCATTACTACCTCCCTCTCTCTCCCTCTCTCACTTCGTCTCTCTCCTCCGAACTCCATCCGTTTTTCTCTCTCGCTCGCTCACGCGTACACTCTTTCTCTCTTTGTCCCTCTATCCCGGTTTCTCTGTCTCGCACCCTTAGTTCGCGGAATTCACTGTAAAGTCTGCAATAACGCATAGTGCGCTTTGAACAACGCTCGTCTTTTTGGCCGAGCGAAATATGATGGAAATTCCATGCGTCGCTCTATAACGATAATTCACTCTTTTCCTTCCGAGATTCCCGTTCCCCGCCCCGAACGGACTCTGCCAGAGTTCGTAATTTTTATTTCCTCGTTATCTCGCGCGCGATAATGGGCGCCAGATTACACCGAAGGGTTGCGGCGTTTTGTTTCGTCGCGCCCGGACTACCCCGTCCGCCCTTTTTTCCTCTAGCTCGACCGAACGGGACACGTTTCGGCTCTTGATAACGCACGGTGTTTGATCGCCGGCATTTACAATGGCTTAATTCACGATGCTTTGTTGCGGGAAGTTCTCAGGAGACGTCGAGGGCATCGGGGAAACACACGCTTTGAATTAGATCTGTAGGTTGTGTTTCGACATTCTTGCAACAACCTAATCTCACGTTTCGGCGCTTGATAAGTAGACAGTGGATTTTATGCATTTGTGACGGAAATGAGTAGGTGTAGTTTAAATACACATTAGAAGGACTGTTATATCTTCTTCAAGCTACTAAACATGTTAAGAATGAATATACATTTCTATTTCACTGCGGTTTGTTGCTATGCAGGTGGAACATTTTTATTTTGCATGAAGATCCGCTGTTCATTGATAACACACGGTGTTTAATTCACGTTGCTTTGTTGTTGGACGTTGAACTAACTCTATGCAACTGGAATGGTGACTTTGAGGCGCCAGTAAAGATTGCCATACCATTATTCAAAGCAATTTAAACATCATTAAATTCGTCTGTATTCTACAAATTGTAAAAAGCTCAACCGTTGTATGAAAAAGAACAGGTCCAATTCGATGTTCATAATGAAAAAAAAGATTACATGAAGTGAAGATGATCTTGAAAGAGAATGTCTTGTAGAATTAAAATTGCTTCGACTCGAAAGGGTTAAACGTGTCATAGCCTTATCGAACATTTGCAACAACGTAATAAATTTTTCTGCACGTTTCCCAGCGTGCCTTTTGCACCGGGCTCTCCCGAGCCGAGAGAAAAGGACAAAATCGGAACACAACCACGTCTCGACAAAGATCCCCGCGAGTCTGTTCGACGGTATGGACCTATGCAAATTTCCCGTCCTTCCCGGTATTCCGTTTATGTTCTGATTCCCATTGCATACCTACGAGGGTTTCCCGGCTGAATTCTCATCACGAGGAAACCCGTCGGGATTTCACGCGTCGGGTCGTATTACTAAATCCTACATCGAGTTAGACGGATTATAACGGGTTGAAATAGGTTGGTTCTAAGTTCTTTCACCATCGAGGTTACGCCCGGCTCTCTTCGTAACTCTGCTTACTTCTTTTTATCCTCTTTTTCACGGTGCTCGCTTCCTGACCCGGCGCTCACCCTGCGAAACTTACGATTCCTTTATCGCCGTGAAGGAAAATTTGATTCGGAATGTTTCCTTCGAAGAGCACGTTTTCTGGCGACGATCGCATAATGATTGTGTTTGTTCGACATTGCAGTAACCTTGAGAACCTCTGTGGAGATGAGAATTGAAATTTTCGGTGAAAACTTACACGATTGATCGAAATTGATTGTTTGTGGCCGTTGAAATCCAAATTATCTCTAAAACCGTTTACTCGGGGATCGAAGGAAGCTGCGCGAACGGGGTCGACTTAGAACCGACAGAGGGAAAAATCGTTGAAATTATCATAACGATTCGAAGAAGAGAAGGCGGATGTCCTTTCAAGGAGAGCGAGCAGTGGGGTCTGAGGATCGTTTTGGGGTAATTCGAACCGGGGCTCGTCGCGGGCTCTAAGTGTTCCGCTCCGAGCAGAAAACACATTGGCGAGGGTGGCGGTGGCTGGCGTTATCATGGCGCTCGAGGCTCATGCAGCTGACGGCTCAATTATCTCAGCGTGGGTCTCACACAGTCACGCCTGCGACCAAACCTGCTGTGCCCTGACCCTCCCCCCTTCTCGGTACTTACTCCCAGGATCCTTGAAACAGCCAACCCCAACTCTATTGTCCTCCAGCTATTAACTGCCTCTTCTCGTTCCGAATGAAGGACTCATTGCTTTCGAATGCTTTGACTCCTGTCACGCAATCGGTGTCGCTGACTGCTCCGATATAGCCGTGTCTCCTCATTGGCGGGCTAATCCCTTCCGAGGATTCGCCGGCTGACCAACCACGGGATGTCCCGATCAACGTTTCACCTAACTGCATCCAGAGCTAGCTGAAATACCGTATGCGATGTAAATTTCGTTTCAAACAGAGATTCGTAAAAAGTCAATTTTTTGCTAATTATTTAATTGAATTAAATAATTTACGACAAGGGATCTTTGAAAAATGCTTGAGCAATAAAAAAGCACTGCGAGACGGGAAATCACGTCCGAAATGTCAGCCGTCTGGATATGCCACGATTTTGCGATTTCAAATAAGGTTAAGTAAAATAAAAATTCTCTACGTCTCTGCATGATTGAAAGAAGTAGAAAACAAATTGAACTGTATTTCTTCCCTTAATGATTTTGATAGAGGAGAAGTCATATATCGACGTCTTCGATTTTCAAAATGTCCGTCAATTCTGAGAATTTCATCTACTCAATCTTTGTTACAAATGCATCAAGATCCGCAGGATGTTTGTGTATAACTTTCAATTTTTGTAGGCAAATTTCGAGAAAGTGGCAACAAATGAAATCTGATTTTCAGTGGCAGTAGCCTTTGCAGAGCTGGAATAGATACAAATCGTACGAAATTCCGTAGAATTTTATATTACAGCAGTTCTTGAGAATTTTCAACAGCCATAGATGGAATAATTTTGCTCTTTTTCCAAAGTTGCTCGATGAAACCGCGAATCTCGCCGAGGCAAGATAACAATAAGGATTTACGGGGATCGTCAAGGCCGCCGATACCGAAAAAAGAACAGCGCGAAAAGTGATTTGAAAATCATGTAAGAGAAGCGAATCAATCTACTCCCCGGGCGTTCGAGAAACTGCGAATAAAAGTATCGGCAGCGAAACACGCCGGGAAAACTTGTAGCTTGGGGGCGGCGGGGTTGTTTGACAGTCGCGTTGCTTATATCGAGTCTCTCGGAGGGCAATAAAACAGTTCAGTATACTATACATACATACTATAGCTAGAATGCCGCGTTTCAATTGTTCCGGCATTGTGATATTCAGGTATACACGTATTTTCTGCCGTGCACAACGGCTGCAATACACGTCGATCACGTAACAACCCTCTGCTTATGCTGCACTCGTGTAACCACGGAATGTGTTCCGTTTTGTACTCCCTACAGTTCTAAGTAGTCGGCGGATTTGATGCATTTATGACAAAAATGAGTACGTGTAATTCGACACAGCGAAAACATTAGGAGAATTGAAAAAACCACTATTATACTATTTTCTATCTACATATTAGGCCAATCGGAAAGTTCCGTCCGTTTAGCGTCGAGTAGCCGTAGTTCGAACTGTCGTTAACTATAACGTCTAAAGTAAGGTTAACTTCTTAGTTTAGACATCTTTCAATAAAATTCAATACATAACAATATACGCTCGCATCAATAACGTCGTTTTTTTAAAATGTCGGAATTTGAGCTGAATAAGCGTCATTTGCGCGAAGTGTTAAATCTTTTGCTTTAATTGGAGGAAAACTGCAGCTGAAGCTCATCGAATGATTGTAGATGTTTATGGCGACAATGCTGTTTCCGATGAAACATGTAGAGAGTGGTTTCGACGCTTTAAAAATGATGATTTTACTGTGGAGGACAAATAGCGTTCTGCACGGTCTTTCTTAATACGTTTACCAAGCTGAAAATGATGTAACAGTATTTCAAGATTCTTCTAATGTTTCACTGTTTTAAATTACACCTCCTCATTTACTCGTAAACGCATTAAATCCACTATAATAACTAGACTGCGGATCTTTATGCAAAATAACAAATATCTGCACTGATTGCAAGACACAGGAGCCAAATATAAATTGCTTTCTTCTTTCAATTATCTTATCAAGGTGAAACTAATACAGCGGTGGCCTTCAATCTTTTTATTTAATATGTCCACTGTTTTAAATTGTACTTACCCATTTTTGTCAAAAATGCATAAAATCCGCAGTCTAATAATATAACAAATTCCGGAAATATCTGAGATAAAATCGTTGACCCCGAAGGATCACCGTCGCGTTGATGTTGGAAATCGCGGATTCTAAATGGCAGTTCAAAGATCATCGTGTTCCTTTTTGACCACGCGAGTTTCCTGTAACGATCGCTTTCCTCCCTTTGTCTGTCTGGCCGACGAATCAGGTAGAAAGTAGACAGGGGACGAGGAGGAGGAGGAAGAGTGGGAGGGGTTGAAGCCGCTCTAAAGGACCCGGTTGCGATCCGTATTTGCAAAAAGGGAATCTTTTTCCAGGCGTTCACTTTGCGGGACTGTTACTCGGTTCCTCGCACGTAACGAGATGACGCAGGAGGAAGTCGCGCGTGAAGAAGAGAGCGATGAACGTTGTTTCTCGTTGCTCGACGACGCCGACGACGACGACGCCGCTTGTTTTATTCGTCCGTTGCTTTCGCCACCTAACGAGCAGCCTACCCACCCTTTTTCTTTGTCGGGATCTTTTTCCTGCGACGCGAGACGAAGCATGAACGAGAGGAGAGAAACGAGCGAAGAGAGGAGAGAGGTAGGGAGAGAGAGAGACGCGACGAAGCGGGAGGACGAAGCGGGCAAACAACACGGGCTTCGTATTGAGAGTCATAAACTCTCTTTTAGGACGGGGCAGTTTTATGTAAACCATCGTTATCCCCGAGCATATTTCCCTCCTGGACCCTGGGTCTCTTCAAATTATCGCGGAGATGTGTTTACGGGGGTTTCTCATTTCTCAGAGCGCCGCGCGCGCCGGGGTTACGGCCGAGTAAAGCATATTGTAACGGCGAAAACGGAGATAATTAGTTTTTCAGTCTGACTCGCGGATCGTCTGACACGCGCTCCTCTCGTTTCACACGACACGCGTTTTTGATTTTTGTTTAATCTCCGTTGTCTCTTCTGTGAGAAGGTAATGATAAGATACGCCTGGAATGATTTGACGCACTGCGATCACCCCGTCGCATTCTTACTACTGATTTATCACCAGACTACGAATTTCATCCATTTAAGGACGATTTAAGGACATCCATATGTTATTTTCAATTTATTAGAATTGTTAAAGATAGGGAGACGTTTTTTCCAAATGGTTCCGGGATCTTGTAAGCGACGAAGAAAATTTTATTTTGCATAAAGATCCGCAGTTCGTTTATCACAGTGATCGCAGAATCACGATCACCGTCGTGATTTCAAGATCCACATTTTTCTCATCTCCATTGAATTAGCTCTTTTTTAAATATTTTTTAAATACATCAATTAGCTTGTACAAAAATATCTGCATGTATATGTCTAACTTCATTTAATAATGACAATAAAAAATGTTCGATTTTCTTTTTTGAATTTCTTTCTAATTCTTCATCTCGACTATGGATAAAGTTCTACAGAATGGAAAATGTATTACTTAACAATTATAGGAAACGAAAATGATAGTTTGAGAAACGTCTCACACAAACCTAATAAATTTGATAAAAACGATAAAATTATTGGACTCTTTTGAAAATTACTACTCCCTCGAAAATTAGTATTGTTTTATAGCACTTTTCAATACTTAACGATTTTAATTTAATTGTTTCTGGAAGTGTTCGATATCATTTCAATACTTAACTATTTCAACATTCAATTAGTCTAGACTCAGAATTATTATCTCTTACAATCGACACAGAACATTTCTATTTTGCATAAAAATTTTTAGTCTAATAATACCATTCGCGTAAAAAAACCATACCTGCACACTGCTTTTCCAACTCGTCTGCATAATATATATAATATATAATATATATAATTATATATAAATGAAGAATGAAAATTCTCGCAGGTCCTCGAGGACCTGCTCGAAAAAAAGCCGGCGAGCATAATCAGTCTGATCCGCGGAAAAAGTGCGCGTATCGACGGATCTAATCCAATCGCGAGCCAAGGGAGAGTTTAATTAAACTCTTTTCGTGAAACTACTCTGCGGAGAGAAGATCAAACTCGCCTTTGTATCGACTCCAATCGTCTTTGCGCGTTGTAGCTTTTCCCGCTCGATTCTGATCTCCCTTTATTGAACGAGACAGGCCGGATAATATTAATTAATAGGTTGATTAACTCAACGTAACGAGAGGGCGATGAGCGTGGTCTGTCGGCTCCCGATGTTTTCATGTAATCAAATGAAACGATGAGCGAGATAGAGATAGATAGAGAGGGTGAGAGAAAAGGAGGGGAGTGAGAGAGAAGGGAGTGGAATGGAGAGAAAGAGAGAGCGAGAAAGCAGGTAACGCCGGGGGTGAGATTCAGTTTTAGGGTCGACTGAACTCACCTTTGTTGGAGCTGTTGTTGGAGTCTTCATCGTAAAGGATTTCATTTCCATTAGTGCGCCAAAGAAGCTCGAACGAAGAAAACTGGGAACAGGAAATCCGTCCTCCGTTCAAACCGTGAAATCCGTCGATTAAGAATTGTCTTTCTTCGTGCGTACGTGTCAGAGACCCCGGTTTTTAATTAAACTCTCGTCTCGCTTCTCATTTAAATATTCCATCTCGCGATGGCGCAACCTGTTAACTGGGCGAACTGCGATCGCAGATATTTCACAAATATTCGACGGCGACGAGAACGTGACCGGTACCTGTACAGTTTACATTAACAAGTAAAAATGGGATGAAAATATATGTAGTCAGCGAATGGTACAATCGAATACGAACCAGTTCTGTTTCGTATTTTGTTAATGAGGAAACGAGCTCCAATTCGTGGACAAAGTAAAAGTTGTTCCTTCTTTAAAATTGGACGGATTTAGAAGGATTAGTTTTTTTAAAATTGTTATTGGTCGCAATTGTTCACGATCGTTATTAATTTTCTACACGAAAAACGAAGTAACTTTCCGAGCGACCTGATTGTTCTGTTTTTACCACGTTTTTATTAGCTCGCTTTCTTGTCTGTCTGTTTTTCTCCAGAGAAAACCGATGATTATTCTATTCTTGTCCATGATCGGAATCAGCAGTGTGCTCCGGCGAGTGGTAGTTCGCGCGGGGGTCGTCGAACGGGGCCGCGGAGAGTCGCGTAGCTAAACGGAGGCCGAAAACGTCCCGCAGGAGGGATTTCCGGGGCGAGAAGATCGCGTTGGTCTTATCCCGTGTATTTAAAAAAGGCAAGGAGAATTGTCCTGCCAACGGCCCCGCGACGGACCTGTCCCCGAGGCCGGTCCTTTTAATTACCCGACGTTAAATTCTTTATCTGGCTGAAACAATGTGGCGGGCCCGTGTTTTCAGACCAAACAAAGCCCATGTTGATACGCGGTAATAGAATAATCTGGCAGCTGATTCCGGGGATATAGCCCGCGGGGATAGAAACCCACACGATTTCTGCACCCGGTCTCTGCGCCTACAACCCAGAACGAAAATCAACCCCCCCGCCTACCGCAAGCCTCTCCACCACGCGCACTCTCTCTCCCCGCTTCACCATCTCCGTGCACCCTCGTAACCTCATACGAGAAACCAAACCCCCGTCCACGTGTTTACACACTACGTGGCTGTGCCTGGACAAATGGTTTCCGGTTCGGTAGGGTGGTGGCGGAGGGGTTCGGCCGGGGGGAGATGCGTTTTCTCGTATTCCGCGTGACAATAAATGTCTCCGGACGAATTGCGACCGCGAGATTTTCTTGCGAGACCACCTCGGAATTTAGATACGCGTCTTCAAAATGATCTACGAAAACGATGTCGATCTTTCTTCGCAGAGACTACTCGCACGGATGACAATGGCACACTGCGAATTCCAATCAGGGACGAAAATAGAAAAATGGTTAGGGAAGAAGAATTATATAATTACCTGATGTAATTACCTGAACCTGTGACAGTCAATTTCATTTCGTATTTCATAAGAATTTATAAATCGTTATACTTTTAGATATAGGAGGAGTATTAGGACTATCTTCATCCATTTTAATTTTATTATTTATACCATTCCTAAACTATAATAATTTGTCTTGAAAAAAATTTTATTTATTAAGAAATATCATTCTGAATTTTCATTTTATCATTTATTATACTATCTTTTTTAGGGGGTTAATTGAAATACCATTTATTAATTTAAGAATTTTATTCACAATTATTTACTTCTCATTCTTTATTTTTCCCCCCCCCCCCTACTAAATTACTTATGAGATAAATTAATCTACTAAGTTAATTAGCTTTAAAGCAAATATTTTGAAAATATTATTAAAATATAATCTATCTATTAACTTAATAAGGAATAATTAATTCCTTCATCCCTAAACCCCGAATTCAAATAACAAAAAATATATGAAATAACATAGATAATATGAATCTAATACTTGTTAAATAAAATCCTAAAAATATAATTTAGTTATTAGAGAAATCTTATAAAAATAATATTTACATACTCGGACATAAAAATTAAAGCAAATAACCCCCTAAAATACTAAGTATTAAATCCTGAAACTAACTCGGACTCCCCTCAACTAAATCAAAAGGAGTTCGATTTAACTCGATTAACATTCTTACTATAAATATCAAATAAATTGTATAAACTATAAATAAAAATTTAATATTTTCCTACGATTTTGAAAATCTTGATAAAGAAAACCTTTTAATCAATAAAATTAAATTATAACCCATAAAAGTATTTTATCGTTGTATTTTTTATGGGTTAGATAATACCCATAAAAGTAAATCGTCTGAATGGACCAAACGACTTCAATTTCTCTCCGTAAGGCTAGAAGAATTGGCTTAGTAAATATCATCGTTCGTTATTGGCCCAGTTAAAAAGCTTGTGAAAATCAATTTGTACTATTCTTTTTCACAATTCCGATCAAATGCATTTTTTCAGTATATTTAATAGACGTCATTTGTGTGATCAGTAGACAGCGGATCTTTATGCAAAATGAGAACTTTGCACCTGAATTGTAACAAACTGGAGTGATCTAGAAATTCACTTTCTTTCTTAACATGTCAAATTAACATTGTAATATTTTTGCTGTCTTAAATTGCACTTATTCATCTTTGCAACTGTATAATTCCAAACGAAATTATTAGATCGCGTTAACCGTTTGCCGTAACATTTTCTTCACAGTTGTAGTGATGAATTTGTATCTTTATTTTTAGTATGGCTACATACAATTATATTTGTTAGACTTTGTTCAAATCTTCATCACAAGTCTGCCTCGTTAAAATACCGCAAGTGGTTAATAAGGGTGAGTTGTTGGTTTACGATTGAAGTCTCCAATAAAATTGAAACTTTCTGAAATTGTATTAACTAAACGTATTATTGGCTACGGCGAACCAATAAGAAATAAGTCAAGAACTAATATGTTTAATTTTAGGTCTCTCGACATTCGCGCACCCCGAGCAAAGTGGCCGTGAATGGAGGACCGGACGTGCCACTGAAGATAGGGAACAAATGGGATATAGCCGGGTAGTTTCGTTCCGACCGAAATGGGCTTATGCTAATTTTGTTTTCTCACGACGAACGCTCCGCACATTATGCTCTGTATATGTAACGTTTAAAGTGCAGGGCGTTTTTCAACCCTCCGTAATTTGTAACTGGATAAAGGGATGAACCTTAATCGTGGGACGCGAACTATGAACGAGAATTTCGAAGAATCAATTACGAGTGCTTGGAAAATGCAGTTTTAACTTGATCGATTTTATAATTTCCTAGAAAATGTCAATTATACAATTGATAACAACAAAATAGAATCTTATTTTGATCTAAAGGACATTAATAATATGTATATATTTTTAGTAGATAGTGTCCGAAATTTTTATCGCGAGTCTGACACGATATTATAGTGCAAGGGATTAATTCACCAAAAATTGTTGTGATGGCAGGGAAAGGAAATTTTTCGAAACCGTTAATCAATTTTTCCGTTATGGTTCGGCGCACCGCATGCATTAAGGAACGGGTAGATTGTATAAATGAGCGGAGAGAGTTAACAGAGAGTGCGGAACAATAATTAAAAGTACGTTGGCAATCGAATTACATTTGGAGAGGTTCGCGGCGGCGTTGTAATCGTTTCGGTAAATTTAATTATCGAAGATTGAAATTTTAAAAATGTTCACAACCGGACAGTATGGATTTCGTCGGCGGTGTTTTCGTGTATGTAAATTATCGGGGCTCGGGAACTGGCGAATTTTAATAATTTCAAGGTAAAATAAGATGAGTGTTGCATGTCATCGAGCACTTGTGTACACGGGCAATTATTAATAATATATAAAGTACCGGCGATATATATTAATGAATGTGGAAATGATTTTTTCGACAAAAATTTTCGTTAGAAATCACTGAAACGTGGTCAAAACCTCGAGACGTTCCTGGATTTCATTAAAAATTTCTGATATAATGTTTTCAAGGTTGCCGATTATGATTCTGAACTCAGAATTTCGAAAAATAAAATGGCCAATCCAATATGGCGGACCGGTGTGTGCAAAAATGTTTCGATTTCTACAAAAATTGGTGATAAGACGTTTTCGAGATCTCTGACTACGAATCTGGAAAAACGAAATGGTCGATCCAATATGGCGGACGGGTATTTGAAAAAACGACTCAATTTCTATAAAAGTTATATAAAAGAACCGGAAGTTGAAAACGCGACTTGCATTATTTAAAACATACAACCCAACAATTCGAATGTACCTAGCTGTGAAAGTTCGTTTTTAAAGTTTCGGCTACGTTTATAAGCTTTGGGAGACCACTGCGCGGCGTACTAATGCATGTAATCACGATTTAGAATGTCGGACATTCTGCAAGTTTAATTACCTATAAATGTACATATAATGTTGTGCCTGGCCGGTGTTCATTTGCAGTTGTTGCTGTATAATATATCGGCCGGGTCGGTGTAATGATTGACCGTCATTACACGTTACATCGTGTCACGACTGGTCATTGTTCACCGCTTTTCCAATATTCGGCCGAGTTACAATATTGTCGAATCATACGCGATCATACACTACCGATTGCTTGCAAATATTTGCGATACTTCAATGCCGGCATAAATAACTCGCGTCGCTCGAAAATCGTTGCCTTACCGATCGTCGGTGAAACTGCCTTTAATTCATGGCGTCGATTTTACGTTAACACCGTCGCGACTCGAGCATTGTGCCCGGCAACCGATTGTTTAACCTCGTTCTAATTTATGTCGTCGCCTCGACGAGTATAATACAAGTACATATCAATATCTTCAATATACGATTAAATATCATTACTTTATAATGCAATATCGTATAAAAATAGAAATAGAAATTCTAAAAGTGATTTCACGGTTTCTTGAATTAAATAAGTGCGGCTGTGCTCAATATATTTTTCAGTTATTAACGAAGTGCAGAATTCAAATCATTGAATTGAATAAATTAGAAGAAAGTAGATCAAACTCGAAACTAGATGTGGTAGTGTCGTTTCAATCCAATTTCTGCCATACTGCAGTCAAGAAATTTGCAGTTCGTTAAAATGTTCTGCATTTATTGTAGGAAGCAGGAGTAAAATAAAAATTCGTTTCATCCCTTAATGATTTCGTTACATCAAAAGCAACATTACATTTTATATTTCACCCAATAAATTTCTTCATAAATTGCATAAAGATCCGCAGTCTGTTATACTTGCAATAGTTTGTATAAAAGTTGATGCTTCGAAACCGCAATTATTTTTGCGATAGAACCGCGGTAGAATTGGAATCGGTATCTCTGCCAATTTCTTGGCAATTACGGAGCTGCGATGCCGGTTCCCTCGAAACTATTTGCAGAGCCGGGGCGCCGCGACAATTTCCAATCCCAGGTCTTGTGGATATAGGGAGGAAAAAAAGCCCAAAAATAAAACGTTCGCGTACCGTTCATGAATGGTAACACCGTGGGCACTTTGAAAAAATTTCGGTTCCCGTTCGAATGACAGTGTCGAGGCCCGGCGTCGGTGCGAATAGACAGAAATTGTTGGCGGGGAAATAACGAACCGTTAGTCGATTCGTCGCCGTCGAAACAATAACAATCGGCGTGTGCTCGACGATGCGGTAATTAAAATAAAATTAATTGGATTGGTCGTGTACGCGCGTGTTCCCGTGCCGGGAACTTTCGAAGGAGATGGCTGCACAGCCGTAGGGGCGTTTTGTGCGTTATTGCATATAATGCACTGTTTACTCTGCATCCTCCCTGCACGCCACCGACCCCACCCTCCCCGTATACATGCGTCCAAGTACCTATGTACAGTGGCAATCCGCTTCTTCTCTCCTCTTCCCTCTTCAGGAATCTTTCCGAGCCAGATATGGACCTGCAATCCGTTCGATTTAATGGATACAGTGACTCCCGCAAATACACGGACACTCTTAAATAGACGATAACATTTCTAACCCTTGTTTAGTCAACCGAAATGTATAGATTATTGAAAACCTTTCTGTGTTTAACGTTTTTGCACAAATTCTCATTGTAAGATTATTCATTAATATATTGTGTTGGCAAGAAAGTAATTTGAGGTGAAATAATATATAATATATATAATAAATATATATATATTTATAAATATATATATATAATAAATAATATATATAATAGCAATAAACTTTAATCGATCAAATATTTTCCATTTTGTTCGATGATCTTTCGCCATCTTTCTGGTAGCTTAATGAAGTTATTGGCTATTTTCATGAAGCTGCGACGGCTACATATGGAATAACAAAATTGGGTTTCATTTCACCATAAAATACCGAAATTACTTTCTTGCCAACCAAAATTATATTGCACCATACGATTTAAACTTTTTCCAGAAGTTACAACAACTGGTTTGCTATGAAATAAGTTTTTGAGAAAATTGGTCGATGACTATCCTTCATTGCTCTCATTCACGTCCCAACGCTGTTCTCCATTAATTTGTATCCTGTACGACATTTTATTAAAATGTGCGAGCCAACAATCAACTGATTTCACAAATTATTTTTCTTTTTTAAATTGAAAAGCTCGATGCACTTTGCGTTCTGCAAAATATTTTACCATTAAAAAGACGGTAACTCTTTTACCACGTGGAAGAAATTTTTGAGAAAAACTGCGAGTTGTCGGAATTGCAGAGAAAATATCAAAAGTTGCATTTTCAATTCTTTTATGCGGGCCTATATTGAAAATGTAAAAAATACGTTTCGTAGATCTGTGTCAATTGAACATATTCTGAAAATTTCATCAAAGTCGGTCCACTTTGCACCGAGCTACAAACGTTTCAAGATGAATGGGCGGAGTTCAATAAAATTGCACTTCCTAACGATTTTCTGTCTCCAAACTGCAATAAATCGTTCACTTCGTAAAATAGTTCACCGACAATGTAGAAAATCGTTAGAAAAGCATCGAGAGTCGAAGAGTTCGTCTCTGTCTCGTCTCCTCAAATGTTCCACGATGTAGTACTATCGAATAACAATTGTTTCTGCAAAGCAACCTACAAAAACGTATACTTCCACAACCAGAGCCGGTCCAATCATTAATAATTACACTCCGACACCCGATACGCATGCGTATAAATTTTCACAAATTAATACACAGCAACTGGGATCGAATAAAAGTGTGCTCGTGCCACGGGAAATTTCCTGACCCGACTCCGGATTTTGTGCGTTCATGGCAAAGCTGAGTGTACGCAGAAAATAACACAATAAAATCAAGCTGGAGGCTTGTATTCTTTAATTACCATTTTCTTGAAGAAAAGCAAGTGTCCGATGACTTATGGACGGAGCGTAAAAGAATTTTTATAATTGGAAGATATCAACTTTCAATTCTTACTCTGTCTGCCTCCTGTCTTTTCTAATTGGTGCAGAGCATTTTTATGTATTTTCGTATCTTGCAATGAACGTGGACAATTCTGTGTGTAAGTGATTTATTGGTTCATCAAGCTCACCTGGCAATAATTCATTTCGCGAGCTTTCGAGATTTAGCCGTTCGGGACCGATCGATACATATCTCTTCTCGATGGAGGCGCTTGGCTAGCTCGTTAAAATTTCACCGGCGAAGAGAGAGAGGGAGAGAGAGAAAGAGAGGTTTGTTCTTGATCTTTGATTTGCTCGAGAGAGAAACTTCACTCCACCGTGGAACCTTGCGGGGATCAGACCGATTTCAGCTTCAAATTCACTTTGACTTCGACTGGTGCTCCGATTCCCATGGGATACGTCGGGCTAGCTCGTACCACTTCATCCCGTTCCCGTAGAAAAATCGAGGGAAACCTGTTCTCCCGTTCCATTTTCCTGATCTCGAAGGATACACCTGTTAAAGAACCGCTGCACTTAAACTTCACGGAAACCCCCGCACGACGATCCGGAATCGTTTCACTTGCCAAGATAAATGTTTCGTTTTTGTTTAAACACTTTCGGAGTTGTAACTCAAGTGCCATTGTTACATCGGCCGTCGACGAGTTTGTTAGAATATGATAATAATACAATTAAAAGTATTACGTCGTTCGGAAAGCGATTTCGTTTTCTCAAGGGAGAATGAAAGCAAATTTTTTACCATTTAGAATATGTTTTATGACATTTCGTTCTATGATCTGTTGCGAAAATTTCTTTAAATGATCTCTGACCACTGCTTGAAACGTTCCCGTGTTCAATAAATTTTTCATACATATATTTTTAAATGAAGAATAATAACGCAAATGTCTGGATGGCGTATTTATAATTAATGAATTCCTCGATGATATTGAAGCACACGGTATTTCCCTCGCGGTATTTTTCCCCTGTTTTTCAGTGTTACTGAAACAAGCATGGAAAAAACACGGTAACTAGCAGCATTGTTGCAGCAAAATTTCGAGTAAGATGACTGGAAAGAAGCACGAATTGCAAAAGTAATCAATTCGCAGCTAATCAATTGTGTATCTTTGCACACTACGTTGATTTATTTCAATAAATTCGGGAACAATTCAGCGGAAATTGTTGCACAAGTAACGGTTTAATTAAAATTGACAATTGTTGTTTGGAAAAGTGTTATTAACGACCTGCAGGGAAATTAATAATGTCAGCATTCGTGCCGGGAGCGGTCGTAGTTTATAATTGTCTGTAATTTCGAGTTTCCTCGGTTTTGTTCGGGAAATATACATGTAGTTGTGAATTCTCGTTTTGTAGAGTATGCCCTTAAATCCAATAATGAGCCGAACATTACCTTAGTGCAGCTAAGGTTTCTTGCTACTTCCTCGGTGTATCAGCGTAATTTTATAAACACTTTGAAAATTTTGCGTCGGCGTGTGGCTTCCCGCGCCGAGATTGCTTGACGTTTTATGGTTTCGTCTACTTCGCGGGAAAATAATTACAAAATCACAGAACGGAACACTTTAAATCTTTCTTCAGCCCCTTTGAGAAGTCGCATTTGTTCAGCTTCCGTGCTCGGTTCCGCTCCGACGCCAGGTTCGCTCGTTCTGAAACGCGTTTCGAACGTAAAATTCGATCGATTGCGAACGTGACCGCATCTACACGCAAAAGAAAATGAGAAAAAGACACCGAACATTTTATCGCAGTTGAAAGACTGGTCCAAGCGATCGCTGCAATAGCACGCTCCGTTGACAAATACGATAAAGGTACCAGCTTTCTTTTTTATTAACCCTTGTGTAGTCAACTGGGTACCCATTTGCTATATTTCTTTCAACAATTTGTTAATGTTCCTCTAAAAAATATTACAAAATTTCTTGGAATGTCCATTCTTTACTCGCTAATATATTAATTTATTAAATACAGAATTTTAAGCGGGTCTTTTGCAGCAGACGACGCTCGCACACCGCTAGGGTACATTTACACACACCACTAGACCACGTATACGGACAAGGGTCCGGGATTCTACTTCTGATTTCTCGATAATGCAAAGACGGGGTTTTTTAGTAGTCAAAATCGCTAGACGTAAGATCAATCTAGGGCGCTGTTTGCCTCAAAAGTCCTTCTTTTACGTTTCCGAGCAATAGTTTTGCAATATTCGGCGGCATGTTGCCCGTCGGAGAGGGCCCAACCGACGAATCTGTGTCAAAATCAAAGAACTTTCGATAGAAACGAGATCGAGCGATGACATTTTTTTTAAATAAAAGCTGAAACTTTGCAGAATAGGAAATAATTATGGAGATTGAAATGTGGTATTGAAAAAAACACAATTTTCCGGAAATTGTGCAAGTTTAACGAATTTTTTCAAGGTTAAAAAACGTTCGTACCAAAGAAGAATGAAGATTATTTCGATAATATCTCGTTAACCATTCGATTTAGGACATATGAAGGTCAACACTTTTATACTCAGAATTTGATACTCTATCGATCTATGGTATAAAAAATAAGGCATTCCATTAAAAAAAAATCAAGGTGACCTTGGAATCTCCTCTATGCCTCCACCCACGCAAAAAATGTTTTTGTCACAACATGTCCCCCCCTGCACCGTGCAATTTTTGTTGATAACATTTTTCCATATTGTTGCAAATAACGAAGATATTCAAGGTGGATATAGTTATTGTCCCACCCTGTATACCAGATTTGTTAACTGTTAACTTTGTTATAGAGGGGGTCGATAAGAGAATTAGCAAATTTTTAGGGGTCGATGATCACAAAAAAGTTTGACGGCCCCTGTTCTAGACGGTGACACTTTTTTAACCTGAATGAACGGAAAGAACCGTGGCTCGTTTATACGTGGTCCACCGTGTATTTTGAGCAGCGTGAATGTAGCGTGAACAATGGCAGCGCGACTAGGGACATTTGTATGTATTTATTTCTGATCGAAGTACTGAACGAAACCATCGAACGGGAAAAAGATCATTATAGTGTCCCGACGGAAAATTCAGATCGCTCCGGAAATCTTCAAATGTCACGCACACGGGGCTTACCGTTATCGGGTTACGTCCCCGAATTGGAAATTACGATCGAAATCATCGACGGGTGGTATTTACGATGTGACGAAAGTATTCCGCGGCCGGCGATGATCTAGTCGAACGATATTATCGACTAGGCTAATTTTCGTTAAATTGCAAAGTACAGAATTTCATTAGCGCGATGCAATGATTCGCTTCGGCCCGTTATTTCACCGGGAAATGTCAATCATTTTGGCAAATTCACGATAAATGCGATCCAGTCAAATATACCAGCCTGAGCAAACATGGCCGACGAGGAAGAGGAAGCTACAACGACCAATGCCGGTGATACCACCACCGATGCGCCTGATACCGATGCGCCTGATACCGATGCGCCTGATACCGATGCGCCTGATACCGATGCAGCTGATACCGATGCACAAGAAGTCACATTTGCAACGAAAGAAAAGACGAAATCGGAAGACACGACCAGAAGAGGGAAGAAAAAGAGGATACCGTTCTCGATGGAGAAATGCAAGAAGAAGAGATGGAAATGCGAGAACAGGCCTAACTGGGAGAACTTCATGAACGCGTAAGAGAAGCGCTGACGATGTGTGATTAGGGTGACCAGAAATACAGAGTGTTCCTTTTATCCTAGACTCTTTAACATCTTTGTTAATTTTGTCATATTATTTTTTGTACATATTTTACATTTTCAATAAAAATCTAATAATTTTAAAATGATGCCCCTAAATTTTGGCGCCCCGAACAAATGTCCTAGAGCGGGCCCTGCACTGAACGATAATTATTGTAATTAAAATGTAAAGAATCATATACGGGGTCTCGAAAAGAAGGTACAGTCTATAGTATAATTCCAGTTTAATCGAATAGTTTAATTCGATGTATTTTTTGAAATAATAAGCTCAACGTATTCAATGAACGATTGATTCGAGACTCGTGTTTCACAAATATCTCGGAAACTGAACCCGACCGCCACGAACGTTCAGAAGAAAAAGTTCAAAATGTGAATTTCTCCGACTGATTGAAGTTTCGGGAAAAATTGACCTACAAATGACAAAATCAAAAGAAGTTTGCAGCGAGAAAAACGGAGATCTTGGTGAAAGGGTGTAGGGTTTCTGCGAAAAATTCGTTGTTCTCTTCAGGTTCCTGGACGAGCAAGTACAATTGGAGAAGGATGACATATTTAAGCAGAGGAAACCGGCGACGTTCGGGAAGTTTCCCCGAGTTCAATCGGAGGACGACTTAGCGACACCGCACAAATGCTTGCCCCTTAACGCTTTCCAGTTCCAGGATAAGCAGGACTTGCCGAATAAGATGGATCGCTCGAAAATGATCCGAATTTGGAAGAACATGCGAGCGAATTTGCCGGTTCGTACGTTTCTCGATCGAGTAACATGAAAAACCTGCTCTTTTCTTTGCGTAACCAATCGCAAGGATCCATTCGAGTTTCGGCTGCACTGTAACTTGGGTAACCAGACATTTTCGCCTTTCTCCTGTGCGATCCAGTAGATTTGGGCGAGAAAATGCCGGAAATCCAAGTTGCGATCCTAGGAGATTGGTGGTTCAAAAGTTCTGTAATCAGACATTGATCTCTCCTAGGATCAAAACTTGGATTTCTGGCATTTTCTCGCCCAAATCTACTGGAGTACATACAGGGCTGGCCTTATCTATAAAGGGGCCTGGCTGCAAAAAAACATTTGGGGCCCTAAATTTTTTGTAAAGTAAAAAAATTACAAACACGACTGATTTTGTTTTTGCTATTACATTAATTACTTCAGAAAAATTACATTATTTTATGTAATTATTTTACGCCCTCTCAATCGCGGGGCCCCGGTGCATAGCATCCGCCGCAACCCCCAGATGGCCGGCCCTGAGTACATAGGAAAAAGGGAAAAATTTCTGGTCGCGCAAAGTTTGACCTTCGTGCGTCCCTCATTTCACGAACTGAATCAGTCCCTCGGTGTCAAATTGACACAGTGGTAAAAGATTGATGAAATAATAAGGTAAACAGTTATTTTTCGATGTTTTCTTATTCAAATTGATGAGTTAACATTTACATTTTGGCTTTTTCGGTTATGTGTTTCGCATTAAAACAATGAAAGTCACAAAGTTTCGGGAAAATTTACCTACTGAGAGGTAACTGATGAGGGTTAACCAATTTCTCGATTCCACCAATTGAGGACCTTGCCTTTTGCAGGTGCACGAGTCAAGATCAGACTTGGACATAGCTCCCGGCGTGAAGAAAACGGACAGCGGCAAGTGGCCGGAATTGTGGCCGTGCACTACGCGAGATCTGGTGAACAAGCTGAAGGAACGTCGTCGACAGAAACGAAAGGAGAGGAAAGATTTGTTCCCTTGTGAACCGGATGACGAAGATGATATCTACGACGATCCTATCAACGATTATTCCGAACGCAAGGAGTTAGGCCACGCGAGAATCCCGCCTATTTGTCCCTCGCTCGCCAAGGAATGGATGGTCGATCGAGCTGCTGGTGAACAACCGGGTTTGGTCGATGGTGATTACATCATTTTCGAGTTACCGTCCAAAGGGAAGGTCACCAAGATCTACGCCGATCGTTGCATTCATGGCTTGAGGGGTATGCACTTGCCGGAACTGGGGCTGAAGCGTCAACGACGGAAAACGTGGAAGTTTTGCTTCTACCAGGCCATCGTCGCTCTTTTGGCTAAAACGCAGTTGAGGTATTTTTGAAAATACCACTTATTTCTCGGACATTTTTCTGGCACTGAAAAAATGTTTTTGAGGATAAAAAATTGGGGAAATTTAATTTTGTAGGGAAATGTTATTGGAGGGAATAGTATAGGGTTACATGAATTAATTTTATAGAGAATTCAATAATAGTTTAAAGTAGCATTAAATTAGTATGAGTACTTAATTTTATAGACGTCACGGTTATGCAAAAGATTGTCGGGTTTCCTTGAAATCTAGTATTCCCATATTTTTCGGTTTTTGCTGATTATAAATCTGATTTTAAAATGAATAATTACACTAACTTTAAGCCTTGCATTTTTGCTTGTTTTCAAGATTCCCTCAAAAGATAATGGGCGACGAAAAGGTTCTAATCACTGAAACCGTAAAATAAATCGTAGGGCAAGGGGTTAAATGGGAAAGTGACTAAATTACCCCATCATTATGGAATTTTATGAGATTCAATATTATTAGAGGGGAACAATATTATTCATAAAAATTTTATAGAGAATTTAATAATATTTTAAAATAGCATTAAATTAGTATGAGTACTTAAACTGATAGACTACTGTCTGGAACGTGTTCAAGTGTTCACTAACACGTTGGACGTCACGGTTAAACAAAAGATTATCGAGATTCCTCGAAATCTGGTATTCCCATAATTTTATAAATCTGATGTGAAAATGAATAATTACACCAACTTCAAGCCTTGCATTTTTGCTTGTTCTCAAGTTTCCCTTAAAAGATAATGGGCGACGAAAAAGTTCTGATCACTGAAACCGTAAAATAAATCGTAGGGCAAGGGGTTAAATGGGAAAGTGACTAAACATTACCACCATGTACTTATCATTACAAGATACAAATACGCAACGTGCACGAACATCGACTACATCTACGAGCACGCGTGGATGCTGTTCACGCACATGGGCATGCTGAACGTGCAGCCGAAACAGCGGCTGGACGACGTCGTCGTGTACAATTACAAGTACAGCATCGAGGTGGAGTTGATTCGTGAAATGAACGACGTCCCCGTGATAACCGGCGTGACGTTCGACTACGAGGAGCCGAACTTGAAGAGGAAATTGAAACTAGAACGGAACGAGCTGATGAACGTTCAATCGGAGCTAGGTGCGGAGAAGATCACCGATGATCAACGATTTCCGGTGCACAAAGGCGTCAGGAAGATCGAGAATTGGTTTGATAAACTGAAGATCCGCTACCGTAACTGCATCTTCCGCACCACGCGATTCTGCGTCGCCTTCTGGAACGACAACCTCTTCTGGTACCTGTACAACCCCTATCGTTGCGACAACTTCGGTTACTGGAACGACGACGGGTACGTTTTCTAGAGCCGGTGATACATTGTAGTTTTAGTAGACAGCGGATTTTTTATGCATTTATGACAAAAATGAGTAGGTGTAATTCGAAACAGTGAAAACATTAGAGGAATTTAAAAATACTGTTATATTGTTTTCGATCTATTAAACATACGCAGAGAGGAAAGAAATTTTCATTTCACTCCAGTTGGTTGCAAATCAAGTACAAAATGTTTATTTTGTCTAATTAGTAGGTTGATGGGAAAGTTCGGTCGTATTTAAGAGAGAACATTTCAATCAATTTATAAAAATATATGTTTAATATTATTCAATGATATAATCTCCATTACTTGCAACAACTTGTTGCCATCTTTCAGGTAACCTATCAATTTAGGTTCAGGTTAAAGTTCACAGAACTTTCCCTCCAACCTAATAGTTCGAATAGTAAATAGTCCATTACATTGCAAATCGTACTTCTGAAGATTAAACCATTTATTCGTTGGAAAAAATGTTAAAAATAATATTTCATTTGAGGAATTCTCGAAATAGCGAGAATTCTATTTATTTTCAGTTAGTTTTTGTCGTATTCGTAGCGGTCAAATATTATTTCTGAAAATATTAACACCAGCAAGATCGTACAATGAACTGGTCACTTCATTTTATTTTGCTTTCGACTATCGAAATAGAAATATTTTATTCCCTGAAGTTCTACTGTTCATTTAAAATATGATGGTATTTTTTATTTGACAGTCTAGGGCTTTTTATAAATCATGGAGAATGGAGATATTCTAGGTTGTAAAAAATGTTAATTCTAAATATTCTTAATGGGTGATTTACAAAAAAAAAAACTGATTTACAAAAAGGCGCAATTAATTTGCATAAGATTGAATGTGACTTGCAAAAGGGTGAATGCCACTTTCTTTCTGGTGCCTCAGAGTCGCCCCTAAAAATTGCTGTCCCATTATTCGAAACATAGTTTAGATTATTAAATATATCGCTATCTAATCCATTACTAAACATTTAAGTATTGCATAAGGTACATTATACCAATTTTATATCCACCAAAAGAAATGGTTAATTTTCTTTAATATCTCGAATAGAAAAATTCTGTTTCATTTCACCTGAAATTAATGTACTTTCTTGCCAAGCGCCAACATTACAAAACATTGTTTCCCCAAAACCAGCTTCGCCTGCATCATGAAGTTCTGCACGAGGGATTCCTTACGAAGGCACCTGATGATACTGATGCTGCGAGCATACGTGTACATAATCCCAAAATCGGCGATGCAGACAACCAAAGAAGAGACGGCTAAACCGGAAGTAGTCTTGTTGGGAGAAGACGCTCCTCCGCTAGTTGAACCGGAAGACGAGGAGCAATGGGAAGAGAAATGTTTCACGGTGGAAATCTACCACGTGACGCATCTGTGTTGCCAAATTCAGAACCTGAAGTTGTTGCAGAGGATGGCACCGAAGCCAGCCCAACGGTTGGTGGAGAGAAAGACGATCGACGATTGTCCTTTCGATCCTCTGGATGTGAGAGACGCTTGTACGATCGAGCAGGAAGAGGGAGACTTGAAGGACGCGATTGAGAAGCCTACTTGGCTGAAGTTGTACAAGATCAGCTGGGCGAAGTGCACGCCGGTCGCGCAGAAGAAGAAGAGCAAGGAGCCCGGCACTGGGAAGATGCGTTGGCATCAATACGTTGTCGAAGAGTCCAACAAGTTGTTCTCCCTTTGGGGAGAGCTGCACATCACGGATGGAATGTTCGACAGGGAGAATCGAGGGATGCAGACGTACGCTTGTTACGTGGTCTGCGCTGGCATGACCAGGATTATGGCACCCGAATATTGGAGCTCGAAGACTCTTGACGTGATCGTGATGTGTGGTGATCGGTACTACACGCACAGCAAACTGGAAGCGCAATTCAAGGCCACCAAGAACGAGTACAGCCACGTGAACTGCTGGAACAGGTACCTGACCAGCCATTTCACTATTGGCGAGACCATGTTCGAGGCCAACGTCCTGCCAGCCATCTGCGGCAGACTATACTCCAAGTCGAACAGGTACTAGAGATGCCCTTTTCACACGTGCAATTAATATAATCCGTGCACAAGTCCGGGTACTACATAAGTATGTTTTATAGATCTGTGTCGAGTATATGCATTGTCAAAGTTTCATCGAAATCGGTTGATGCGTGAAGAAACGACAGGCATTGAAAGATGCAGAAGGGTTCGCAGATTTATTAGAGGTCGAAAATCGTGAAAAACTGCAATTTTAAACGTTTGTAACTCATTGCAACTGATTTTGACGAAATTTTCAGAATATGTTTAGTTCACACAAAGTAAAATGGAAGTTTTAGTATTTTCTCTACAATTCCGAACAATAACAATTTTTGAAAAAATTTCTTTTCACGTCCTGTACTGAAGTAATTGTTCTAGCTTCCCGAAAAATTAAAAATGGTATAGTGCAATATTAAAAACTTAATACACGTCCACAGAGTAAAATGAAACTTTTAGTATTTTCTCTACAATTCCGACCAATTGCAATTTTTGAAAAATTTCTTCCCACATCTTGTAGTAAACTAATTGTTCTAGCTTCCCAAAAAATTTAAAATCGTATAGTGCAATACATATCCAAACCCGTGATCTCTAACAGGTACCTCTGGCAGTCGCTCGAGCAGATGTTCCTCAAGTACAAATTCGGCATTCTCACCTGCGAGAGCTCTTGCCTTGGCATCTTCAAGTTCTGCGGAGCTTACTATGTCTGCGACGTTAATTCCGTTGGCCCACCGTTGTTCACTTACGGAGAAGGCGCTGTGTATTTGTTGAGGGCCACGTACTTTTATAAATTCATCACGATCCTCGTGCTCACCGTTGGCTCACCAGAGTGCAGCCAGTTCGCGCTCAATCCTATCGAGATTCTCAAGGTAATCGATGTTGGACAGAGTACGCTACCCATCGGCAGGGCAGAGAAGAAGAGGGACACGAGGATTACCAAGATCGAGTGTCCCTTCGACGAAGAAAAGAAGAAACAGATGAGGAAGTGGAAGAGCAGGAGGCAGGAAACAGCGAGGACTATCGACAAGATGTGTTGCAAGGGTGCTGACTGAGTTAATCCTTGTGCAGTATTTGTGAATGGGTCTTGTAGTTGAGACCTTATTTTTGTTTTTGTAAAATCCCCAGTCTACCTATGATTGTTCAGGTTTTGCTGCTGTAAATACGTTTTATTAAATTTTCATTGAAACGTCTGGATTTGTAGCTAGAAGTTCCAACAAGAAGATCGTAGAAGTAAATGACGATCTTCTTGTTAAAGTACTTTATTGTCATTTTCTGGGTACCGAAGTAACTTGTTAGTTAAGCTTTGCACACCGAGAGTCAAAGGGAACGTATGTAATACAGGAAAACTTCCGTGTAATGCATTAGACTCCGCTTTGACAAAGAATGTGTATATTAAACGTTTCAGAAAAAGTTGTGAAACGCGTCTCTCTATGGAAAACATTTATAACTAGACAGCGGATCTTTATGCTTTATGAATTAATTTCCTTTACAAATTTATTTCCCATCTTAATTTTATGCAAAATAGAAATTGTCTGCATCGATTGCAATTATTTCTTCTCTTAATGATTTTAATAGAGAAGAAATCATACATTCCTAAAGAATTAAAGGATCAATTGTGCGAACCCGAAAAATTGGTCCCACTTTACGTGATCATAACTCCATCAGAAATTGCCGTATCGATATCTGAAACTAGAGGTTTCAGGCTTTCAAACCATTGTTCAACGATATCGATACGGCAATTTCTGACGGAGTTATGATCACGTAAAGTGGGACCAATTTTTCGGGTTCGCGCAAGTGATCCCTTAATTCTTTTGAGGAGTGGAGATTGACGTCCTGAATGTTTTAAATTTTCCAATAATTTTTCATTTCATCTACTCAATTTTGCTACAAATGCATAGAGATCCGCGGTCCACAAATAACTTATTGGGGCGGATGGGGGTTAAGTGAAAAGTTAGGTAAAGACGAGTTGGCGAGAATCGCTGGCTAGCGGAAGTAGCTGAGGAAGAGGGCCGAGTCCGTTTCGGCGAAGCAAACAGTTGTCGGGGAAAGCGGCGGAAGTTAGTGACTTTGAATAATTGAAAGAAAAAAGCTCTCCCGCAGCGGAAATAAAAGAAGCCGCGTTTAAGTCGATCGTCTTTAGGTCTCAGTGCAGCAACGGCGGCGTGGAGAACCTATTAAACTTGCACCGCAAGAGAACCGACCGTCTTAGTTCCTAGCTTCGCCCTCGGGATTTATGTACTTACCAGAACTTGCTCCCCGGAACTCGGCGAACTTGCGGTGTCCATGAGTTATACCACTACTCAGCCAGGTGCTCTTTCACCCCTATCGCACAATACTAATAATATAATCGTCGAGGCACGTAGAACTAAGTTTCAGCCACTACGACGCGACGCCAGTCTGCCGAGGGATTTTAATCACTGATCCATTCTGTAACGAGATTACATTCGGTGTACCGGGTGCTCCGAATCTCGAGGGGGACTTTCTCCGACAAATATTTGCCGGAAGTTCTCGCAAGAAATGATTTCTTACCGGTGATTAGTGCACACATCGGCTCGTCGGGAAACTCTTAAATCGCTTCGGCTTTTTCAACCCTTCGCACTCGGACCTATTTTCACGAAAAAATTTAATATTTCTTCGATCAAACTTCAAACATATCTGCGATCAAACTTTTCTTCGATGTAATACCTCGTACAATACTTAAATGTTTAGTAATTGATTAGATACGAAACATATTTGATAATGTAAATAATAGTTTTTGAATAATGCTACAGCAATTTTTAGTGCTCGAGTGATAAGGGTTAACTCTCTTGCTCTGCAATACTAAAACTTGTAGTCTGCACTTATTTGTTAAATTTTCTTTCAAAAAACGTATAGGTTTTGCACTCCAAATTCGCCCTTTCGCAAATCAATTTCAACCTTTTACGAACACAGTGTTTTTAAGTAAATTTCTGTAGAAAAATCAAATCGAATGTAAATTAATTGTTAAGAAATTCAAAATTTTATCTATTGCAAAGATGTAATTACCGAATCATTAACTTTGAAATATATTGTGCGTGGATATTTATATTCATTGTGGCCATTTTCTGATTTTAATTATTTTAAAAATGAAGGTTTGTGAAATTGATTTTCAAAACCTATGTTCATTGTAGCCATATTTTCTGATTAATAAATTGCAGTTAAAAAATATCAGTTAATAAATAAATTTAGTTTGCAAAAATAACGAGTTTATCTGGCGTTCGAATCAAGTGACATCAATTTTTCTTTGAACAAAATGCAGCTACAAGCGTGGTTACAATAAATGTCCATTTCTTTGTCTCGAGTATAGTATCATTACCAACAAGAAATGTCGATTATCGAAAGAACCTCGTTCAACATAACTCATCAACATAAAAATCTACAGTGGACTCTCGGGAAAGGTGCAAGATTACAGCCTGTTGTTCAAACAACAATAATTCACGGTACACGTTGTTTAATCTTCACATATTGAACATCTCGATAATTATTCTGCCGTAGGCAGGAACCGAAGATGGCGGTTTTGTTTCAATAATTTATTTCACTGTCTATTATACACATCGAACGTAAGCTATATGTACAAACGTATTTACACCCTAATTCCATATATTTACATGTCTGCTGTAAAAAGGGTGGAAACATCCCCTTCCGTTTTCTAACAGACCTCCAGTACAACCAGTGAAAAAGAGTTTAACACCTATATTCCGATTACGCCACTTCCAGGTCCGAACTATCGGTGTCTTGTTCCGGTTGCTGTTGTTGTTGTTGCTGTTGCTGCTGTCTAGTCAGTAGCATATGATCCGTAACCTTGACAGTGGACACCGGCACGCTGTCATCGGTACGCTGACGTTGTTCCAGTTGAAGCTTCCGCATATGTTCCTGTTCCTCCCGCTTCTGTTTACGCCATTTTGCGCGACGGTTCTTGAACCACACCTGCAATCGAAAATATTCGATCGTGAAGGGAGCGGCTTGCCCTTTTAACCCTCTGCGGTCCATGTGTTCTTCCCTTAGTTCAGAACTTCATACAAAGTGATTCAATTCAGTTAGATTTCCATAGGTACGGAACACTTTTAATATCAGATCATGGGACTTGGATTTTTTCGCGAAATTGGAACAATTAGTTTTAATTTTAGAATTAATATTCGGACGCTCTGAAAAAGACGATTACTTTTTTAATACTGTAATAATACGATTTCAACTTTTTTGGGAAGCTAGTTGCAATTCCGACAACTTGCAATTTTTTCTCAAAAATTTTGTTCGCAAACCAATTGTTCTAACTTCTTAAGAATGTTCCGAAAGTTCCGTCAGTGTAATAAGATAATTAAAAGATGGAAATGTGTCTCGCAAACAGTGCAAACATTTTTTATTGTGCATAAAGATCCGCAGTCTATAATTTATGAAAGCTTAACAACGAATTTTTGTGAAAGTTGATACAACAACAATTGATACAACGTGATAAATCCGATTTTCCAAATGCGTTTTAATAAGAACCGAATGTCTTTCCAATGACTTGTATCAAATTATTCGGCTCATCCCCGAGTTATTGTGTCAGCTGTAGCTGCATCGATTGTCGCTTACTTATTCGGGATCTGCAACGATTGCTGCTGCGCAGTAATTACAGCGACTTAATTAAGGTCCCCGTTGGATCGGTCCGCGCACATCCGTCGTCTACGCGTTTCTCGTTATTACATTGCAAAATTATTAAGAGACCTCAGCGTCTATCAGAACGGACACGGCGCTTAATTGATAAGCCCGTTTTACCTGCTCGCTGCTGTCGTATTCATCGCGGGGGCTCGTAACAAGGCGGAAGGGAGCTAGCGAAGATCAAACGGCTTCATCCCACATTCGAAATCAGCATTTGTTCATCACGCTTGTCCGACTCGATTTAAACGAAGCCTGAAAATCAATACCTCCGCTGTTACCTTCGGCGTTTCGGATATTCCGCTGATCTCCCGTCTAATTACTTAAGAGACCCCTTTTGTCACACTCTCCTACATTCAGGCCCGTGCGGAAGATTTTATCTGTGTGACGCAAGTCTTCGAAATACGTCCCCGTTTTGTTCTCTTTCTTTAAAATAACCTTCGATTGTGATTTTAAAAAGGAAATTGTATAAAATGTACTAATACTGTTTTTATTTTGAAAATATGAACTACTTTAAAGTAATGTCGTCAATTATCAACTACAACAATCTACTTTAATTTGTTCTCTTTCTTTAAAATAACCCTCGATTGTGATTTTAAAAAGAAAATTGTATAAAATGTACTAATACTGTTTTTATTTTGAAAATATGAACTACTTTAAAGTAATGTCGTCAATTATCAACTACAACAATCTACTTTAATTTGTTCTCTTTCTTTAAAATAACCCTCGATTGTGATTTTAAAAAGAAAATTACATAAAATGTACTAATACTGCTTTTATTTTGGAAATATGAACTACTTTAAGGTAATGTCGTCAATTATCAACTACAACAATCTATTACAGTTTTACCCTTCTAATTCGTTCAATTCGAATTCCGGTTATCTAAAAATTAGAGAATTTGTGATTCAATTCTAAAAATCAGTCTCCCTCGAAAAAAGATTTTATTCTCATTGTATACGATATACATATAACCTGTAATAATTGTGAGACAAAGTCGCATTTGGCCGTGATAGATCGACTGCTGAAGTTGTAACAATCCTTGATTCATTTTATTGTCTCACGACGTGCTTCTGTTAAATGTTTTTAATATTCTATGTGGACATTTACATATTCCACGCTGTCCAGTACTCGTTCCATTCTCTCAGAGTTCCATACTTTTTGTCCGACCGTTTGTTTCCCTTCTCCTTTTTCCCATTTTTCTATAAACACTCCGCGATTCCAGTAATCGGTCATGTTCGCTCGATTCGAATCACCTAGCAATCAATTAATTCAGTCGAGATCAAATTTTACATGTTAATCGTCTATCATGCGGAAGAACTTTCAATCTAATTATATTCCCATCAGGTTTTACATCCTTACAAGGTTCATTTTGTTCGTTCAATGTTCGTTCAATGGGTGTGTGTGTTGTGCGCCATTAAATATTGCTAACATTCAAAATACTTTTTTTTACTATTCTTCGAAGTACTTATAGAGAGTTCGAATTCAATCGATCAAAGTTCAAGCCTGTTTGGACGTGACAAATTTTGCTCGGTATACGACATAAATTTTTTGTGTAAATTTTGCGTCATTTTAAAATACTTATCTCGAAGGAAAAATTAGATTAATAATCAATTATATTCGGAGTTGATGTATTATTTACTGACTGATCATACAAGTAAGGGCAGTCAAACAAAAAAAAAGAAAAGAAAAAGAAAAAACACCAGAATGTTTTTATTGAATGGAATATCATTTGTTTTTCTGTATTTTAGCGTTAAGCAGAATTAAAATCTACAAATCCATCAAAAAATCTCATCTATTATTTATGTGTTTAAACATACCATACTTGGTTTAAAGCATTAAATGAATAATAATAATAATAATATGTGTTTAAACAGTGTTTAAATTATTTTACAACTCCATGAATGTAGGTATAATATCAATAGGAGTTTTCTTTCACGTGAGAACGGATTGATCATTTTTACATTATTTCTTATGGGAATGGTTTGTTTGCTATACGTCCTATTCGGTACAAGGCCAAACATCAAGAACGGATTAAGGTCGTACACCGAGGTACCACTGTACTCGATCACATCCCCAATCATAGTGCAAGGTAAGAGCTTCCACGACCGAAACAACAACCGGGAAATTCCCATAATCGGCATTCTCGCGCCTCGATTTTTCTTCGATAGGAGCACCTGTCGTTGCGGCACGTTTCTGGCATTCTGTCGATGCAATCACGGGGATAGAGGAGAGACGGTCGCATGTGTAAACAGTCGTCGTGCTTCTTTCCAAACAGCAGAACGAAGTGCTTTAGGCCCCGGCCCCTCTAGTCCCCGAGCTTTACCTTTATTTCACCGCTTTTTCCTCTTTCCCGTCTGAAAAGTCGCCTTTCTACTAATTCTGTACAAACACCGAAACTCTTGCTCTCGCCGCGGCGGCAGGTGCACGGCAGGTATATGTTGTTTCAAAGTCTTTAAAGGCTCTCGTGGCCCGGAGATTTTTCTTTTACCGGGGCCGACCACGCGGGTGGTCTTGGTCCACGCCGCGCGGTGCTGCGATAAGTGTGAATGACTTTGGGATTGTACGATTGTTTGGGCAAATTGCGAGCCACCAATGGGAGTTTATATCAACCCTGGTATTAGTATTTACCCCGAGATCACGATTACACTGTGCAAACGGAACTCGTTATCGAGACGCGGCGAAACAATTCTTTCTTTCTCCCATTCTCGGATCTGGCTGCAAGCAAACGAGGCTTACAAATTGATTCCGTGGCTCTTTCTTTGGTTTCTTGTCCATTTACATACTGTAACTGCCATTAAGGAAGTTCTTGGAGGTGCAATGGCAGACAAAAGTACAAGAAATTCGAAATCCATCAATATATTGGCAATGAAAGCCATTCATGAGTATATTTTTGTTTTTGAGTATATTTTTTTTTTGGAGTTTCTAGTTGCGTTTTTTCAAGGTTTAAATAGGGTTTGAAGTGGAATTTTATGAATTCTCTATAAGAAGAATTATATCTTGTCAAATTTTCAAAAATTTTGTTGCGTTTTTATATACCTCCAGAACATCCTTAATATTCGGACATTCTTAAAAAGACGATAACCTTTTTTAACATTGAACGTGAATAAAATTATTCAGGAAAATTGCAAGTTGTTGGGATCGCGGAGAAAATATTGAAGGATGTATTTTGAACTTTTTTAAAAATACGTTTTGTACATCTGTATCGATTAAACATATTCTGAAAATTTGGACGAAATCGATCGACGTTAAAGATGGTAGAAATTTCAGTTTTTCACGAATTCCGAGGAAACTTTCACAACCCATATAATTGACACAATTGTAAAATAGAGCTTTTAGTATTTTCTTTACGATTCCGACCAATTGCAATTTTTGTAGTGAACCAATCGTTCTAACTTCTGAAAAAAGTTCAAATCGTATGGTCCAATATTTAAAAAGTTAACGGTTGTTTGAGAACGTCCGAATATTGAATAGGAATCACTGTATCACAAGTTTATAAACTACGCACAGAAAGTTCGTCGAACTTTCTCAGACCACCCGGTATAATTGCGGAGGATTCACGAGGAGTTTTCGATCCCCAAAAGAGCATCTGCAACCGAGAGGAGCAAGAAACTGAAACTGAGCATCAATCTCTCGGCAATCCCTTTAAACGGGACTAGGACACTGCGTCAGAAAAGGATTTTTCCGGCGATCCAGTCTCAATGACACACCGTCCTAAGTCTATTCTAACCTCCTTAGGGCCCTGAAGAACCTACTCGTAGACTTTTGTTAGGTACCATTCTCAAAGACGTTCGGTTGGACAGAAGGCTGCAGATTTTGTGCAGTTACATATCACACAGAAAAATTACAGAAAGAAACTTGCGATTAATTCTGACAATTTCTCTTTTAATAATTAAATGATTGAGCCGTTTTTAATCACATTAATAATCTGACAATTTCCCTTTCAATGAATGAGTCCCGGGAACTGTTTGTAACCACCACGCGAAGCTACTAGGTGTGCAAAGTAATCATCATTATTTCAAATCCAAATCTTTGATCCTCCGCATCAATGATTTATTACGATGAAAATTATTTTGTTATAAAATTTGTCTTTTAATAACTGAATTATTAGGTGTACAAATTAATCGGTGGCCCATCATTAATTAGCTGTAGCTTCGTTTCAAATCCAAGTCTCCTACCCTCCGCATTAACAATTATTACGATGGAAATTATTTTTAATAAAATGTCTCTTCCAATAATCGAATGTTTGCACCGTTTGTAACCACCACGCGAAGCTACTAGGTGTGCAAATTATCAATGGCTCCCATAATTAACCCGCTGTAGCTCCATTTCAAATCGAAATCTCTGATTCTCCGCATTAATAATGTATTAATTCTGTACGCGATAGAGAGTAAATGCTGAAAACGTGACGGAAATGATTTTTCAGTAGAAAAAGATTGGAACACGCCCCACGAGGTTTTGTCTCAAGTGGGAGAACACGCTCGACCCGATTTCCCCGCGTTATTCTGACATTACAAACACAGCCGTCGGGGGTTAATCGCCGCCGGAGCAAAAACGAAATCGCCTCGATTAAACGGGAAATATCTCGTGACGAATTAATGGTTACACGCGGGCCCGGACCTTTACACCGTTAAATGCCGTACGAGGTGTACGGGGTTTGTTCGGGTGCGTCGCACGTGTACGGTTAATGCGAGCCCGATCATATGTATAGTTGAAGTAAACACATTATCGAGGCAAAGCTTTTAATCTAGCATGCAACTTGTTGGCCCAAGTCGAACGACGCTCGATAAATACCGGCCACAAATAATTTTAATGACCCTCGTGAAAGAATGATGACGGACCCGGAAGGCTCTCTCTTCGGACTCCACAATCCGGGTTTCAAAAACAGCGTTTCGTCATCGGGACAAATTGTACGTAGTCCCGAGACCCGAACGACGAGAGAGATCCGAACGGTCAATGTTTGTCAACCGGAAACCTAATATTCTTTCAGGTTCGAGCGAGTAATTTGTCAGTTTAGGCGGCGGCTACCGGTCGCGGGAAGCCTCGACCGTAAAATTCCTTGGATACCACTCAATCCATAAAAGTTCTACTCGGCAGACGGGAGAATAGTATTGTGGGGTGCGAATAGTATGTGCCCGTTATTGTGAAAGTGGTCTAACTCGTGTTTTTCTTGTTTCGAATTATCTGAAAGATTAGATTTGAATAAAGTCTTAATTGATGAACATTTATTATGAATGTGAAATTATGTGTCAATCTCTCTCTCTCTCTCTCTCTCTCTCTCTCTCTCTCTCTCTCTCTCTCTCTCTCTCTCTCTCTCTCTCTCTCTCTCATACGAAATTATGTCGTTTTTGAAGTTTGATTTGACTTGGACCATTTTCAGAGTTAAATGAATCACCGAATCCTTTACTTCATTACTTTACTTATAATTTTATCTACATTAACTGAATTATGTATTCATTATCTTGAAGAAGCGATCCATTTTGATCATTATGAGTTTTGAGAGTTTTAAAATGTTAACAAACGCGTGTGAGTTGAACGTGTTCATTATTAATTATACGAAGAAACCGTAATTCATTGTTCACTGTTAACAAAGGAAGTTATTGGTGACGTCCCATAAATCCTTCAGTAATAACTCAGAAACTCATTTTTTGATATTTTTGACTCAGACCACGTTCGCAATTAATGTTGCAATAACAAGCACCGTCTAACGTGTCTAACGTCTAATTACTGGCAATATCGTAAAAATTACATTGAATTAATTTAGTTTAAAATGAGATGTTCCCGACGAAAATGGTCACTGGTTTCACTTAGAGGTTTTTATTTTCATAAAGACTAGTACTGAACGAATATAAAAGGAATTCTTTTTTCGCACGAATAAACGAATATTTCGCTCCATGTTTGAATTTTATTTTAATTAGACAGCGGATCTTTATGCAAAATAAAAATTTTCCACTTGAATTGCAGCAAACCGGAGTGACATTGACAGGGTAAAGCCGGATAAGATAGTCAAAAATGACCTTGAACCGAATTTTGTCGACGTTGTGTCATTCGATAGGGCACCAAGAAAAAACACCATGCAAAATTTCGACCCCGTATCTCGATCTGAAGGGTAGTTATGGGGTAAAATCGACGTTTAGAAATTCTGAGAAAAATCTGACACATGTCAAGAACCCAAATACATACTTTGCAATTGGTTTCAGATTTTTAAAGTGAAAATCCTGCTTGTAAAAAATCAAAAACCTCAAAAAAATCGAAAAAATGCAGAGTTCACATGGAAGTTCTAGAGTGACAACATTTATATTTTTATAGTAGCGGTATATTGTTATAAGTAATGTTCATGAATTTTCTCAGATTTTTTGGTTTGGTGCGCCGTTGTTAAAAAAAAAAATAAAAACCGATTTTTTCGACGCTTTTCCGCGAAGAACTGAGCTAACCTTAAAATTGTTACGTTCTATTTATTCTGTAAGTCTATCAGGCTCTGATAAACCTTGAGCATTGTACAGAAGTAATTAAAAAATGAAATCAACTTAATTAATATTTATACAGTGCATTATCTAGACATTACATCTAGAAATATCAATCGCGTTTCCATGTTTTTAATGTTCTCAATTACACCTACTCATTTCTGTCACGAATGCACAAAATTCGCTGTCCAATCATAATGATTGCTAATGCGACCCCCACCCAAACTTATGGCCGACACTGTTCCAATTTCCTGAAGAGCGTACAATGTTTTAAGAAAGCAGTTTACGGGTAAACTTGTGGGACATTATTTACGCGAAAAGGAGAGAAGAAAATCTCCGTTGCTTATATGATTGTTCGACCTTACCTCGATCCTTTCCTCCTTGAGATCGACCTGCTGCGCAAGCTGCTCCCTGAGGATCACGTCCGGATAGTGAGTTTTATCGAAGGTGGCTTCCAGTTGCTCCAATTGTTCCTCGGTGAATATCGTTCTGTGACGACGTTTCCTCTTCGCCATGGGGCCGACAGCGGCCGCGTTAGGATTTATTTGATAAGGATGAGCCGCATGGTAGAAAGCCGGCTGTCCATGCAGCGAAACGCCGGCGGCCGCCATTGCTGCCACGTATCCGCCGGAATACAAACTCGGATATGCGGCGGCTGAACAAATATACCGGCAATGTTAATAACATCGGATAAGATAAATTCTCCTATTATCGAGCATAGCTTACTAACAATCTCGTCTCACCAAACTGCGGATATTTATGCAATTATGGCTTTTGAAAAGTTTCGAAAAAATCCTACCGAATATTCAGCCATGTCATCTTCTCTTTTGTCGAGCAACGTAATTTCAAGATTTCCAGCTATGTAATGCTTTAAATAATTAACGCGTTATATTCTGCTGTACCTAAACTATCATACTAATCGTATCAGCCTGATGCATACTAGACCGTAAGCTTTCAAATTAAAAAAAAATTTGCACAAGTTCGTGGCCGACTCGCAAAATAAAATTCAATGGTTAAATTCTCAAGAATTTTACTTTATTAATCAGTCATATAGTCACCATTCTTTTCTACAATTAGAAAAGCAATTACCCAATACGATTTTAATTTACTTCAGACCGAAAACGGCTACTTCTACAGAAAAGAAAATTTTGTTCGATTCGAGTTTCTTCAAATTCGTATAGAAAAATCGCGAATTGCATGAAAATCCGCAGTCTACTCGTCACTAAATCAAGCTTCGCATCCGGCACGAAGTGTCGGGTTCATTAGAAATGAACGGCTTGTTCGCACCCTCGACTGTTTTAAACGTTTTGCTTATGCACCGCATACATTAAATTGCTGTCTGTGATTCGTTTACGGTCTGAATACCCCGAGCTTTATCGTAGTATTAATCCTCTGCTCTTCTCTGACCTGATTTCTTATTGTTTGTAGTATGTAACTCAATTTCTATGCGACTCCGGTTTGTTGTAATCCAGGTGGAAAATTCTTTTTTTTTGCGTAAAGATCCGCTGTCTAGTAACCAATATTTAACACCTTACCTACCGGAAGCCTATTAATAGGATTTTCAATAATGGTACTGTACCAAAAGAAAGCATAGAAATTTTCTTTTACATTGCAATTTTAAATGAAACTATTAGATGAAGGTTCTATTAAAAAGTGTTTAGCCATGTACCATAGATTTTTCAAAATTATGGGATAATCACCGGTCGGTAATATGTAAGCATTAAACTTCTACGACATTTTTGAGGACAAAGACGTTTTAATCACTGTAAGTGTAAAGAAAATGGTACGGCCAGGGGTTAAGGTCAGTTTATCTTATTCTGTCCGACTGGCCTGGACTGGCTAAGATGAACGGACCTTTAATAGGTTGAAAACGATAATAACAGCAGTTTTAAATTCCACTAATGTTTCCACAACTTCAATTCAAACCTCCCCATTCTGGGATAAATGCATAAAACCTGTCTACATTCACGAGTCGAAAGTATTGCATCCCTAAATTCATGGAAGAGGAATCCCGGAAGAGGGAAACGAAACAGAAAGCACCTGCATTTTGAAGATCAACCCGAAAACAGTTTAGCGGTGGTACCGCGAACACCATTTGGCGACGAGTCGCGACTAAAACGGAAATAACATCGACGGAATGTTGAAATTATAATATCGTTTAGCATCTTGCGAGGCCGTGCCGGTGAACAACAAGGGGCTAAAAATAAGAGCGAGCCCCGTGGGGGATGTTTCGGTTTAAAATCTCGAAGAAAGCTGCTTAGAGGCGACGTCGCCGCATAAAAATGCGCGAAGGGCGAATTTGTGCTTTCAAGCGGGCCTCGCTCGGTCTCTTTCTCTCGCGAGCTTGCATATTTTCCCGTTCTTCGTTTTTCATCTTCCTTGCGCCGGGATTGCAAGGAGCTAAATCGTTCGCGCGTGATGGAAACGGATTGTGGATTTCTGGCCCGCACATCCCCAATCTGCGCCCGTGTGCTCTACCACCCTCTCTCTCTCTCTCTCTCTCTCTCTCCCTCACCTTCTCTCGGTCTATCGCGCGAGTGAAATACTTAAAGCCCCCGGGGGGGCATAAAGGAAATTTCGTTGCCAGAACGCGTCAGGCCCTCCGAGGATTTGTGCCGACTTTCATTTTTCCGCTACGAGGCCTCGACGGAATACGCAAAAATTGTCACCGTTCGTCGTCGACCTGCTCTCGCGAATCACCAACATACCGGCTGATGTTTGATTCGAGAAAATGCACGACAAAGCTGCGCAAGCACGGCAAAGTCGCTTTTCCATGTTTTATTCCATTTACTCCTTCGCTTTATCCACCCGTCTTTCTTTCGCTGCGTAAATGTCGCGCGAATTGTAAACTCATGCAATGATAAAGCTCGCCGTTTGCAAAAAGCTCCACAGATCTCGTCTGCTCGCGCAGAGGTTATAACTAGGCGGATTTTGTCGTGTTTGTACGCGTCAGTCTCAAACTTTCAAAAGAAGAAATCGATGTGGATAATATACATTTTTCAGGAAGATTTGATCGATGTAGAAAATATACATTTTTCAGAAAGATTTGATCGATGCAGAAAATATACATTTTCCATGAAGATTTAATCGATGTAGAAAATATACATTTTCCATGAAGATTTAATCGATGTCGAAAATATGCATTTTTCAGAAAGATTTGATCGATGTAGAAAATATACATTTTTTAGAAAGATTGATGTAGAAAATATACATATTTTAGAAAGATTTAATCGATGTAGAAAATATACATTTTCCATAAAGATTTAATCGATGTCGAAAACATGCATTTTTCAGAAAGATTTAATCGATGTAGAAAATATGCATTTTCCATAAAGATTTAATCATACAGATGGTGAAAGCTCCTCTGTCGAAAATGAGTTGGCCAGTCGAAAGTATTCACGAATTTTCACACGTACCAGTCTCGAACTTTCAAAAGAAAATATTCATATTCCATAAAGATTTATACGAATCACTCTCAGCTGTTCAAACGAAGAAATCGATGTGGAAAATATTTCTTTTCCATAAAGATTTAATCCTACAGATGGTAAAAGCTTCTCGGATAAAAATTCACTGGTTCTCGATTGTATTGGGTTGGCAAATAAGTTCGTTCGGTTTTTTCGAGTGGAATAAATCACAAAAACCGAACGAACTTATTTGCCAACCCAATAGAACCAGATTCTACTGTATTCTCCAACCCTTGTGACAGTATTGCAACTCGCTATTTAAACTATAACCCTGTGATTGGTAAAACAAGAACCAGTATAAACTGCAAAAGAAAATCACCCAAGAACGTACGATACAATCTAAACTATCTTTCCGTAGATAACGAAAGAGAAGAAGAGTGTAAAATATCCGAGCAACTTACCGAACAGATCAGCAGAGGTGAACGCGAGATGATGAATTTGTTGTTGAAGGGGATGCATAGCGGCGGTGTTCCTCGATCCCATAGCTTCCGGGTTTTGTATGATGGAGCCAAGTCCGGCGGTATTACCGGGTATCATGTTTCCGATGGGTCTAGGTGCGAGAATATTCTCGATCGTGAAGGCGGACGTTGGAGAGGACATAGTAGCGGTAGAGCTGGGTCTGGAGATTTCGCGTTGCCTGAACCGCATCTCCTCGGAAATCAGCGAACTCCTAGACACAACTTTTTCACAATCGACATCGTGTCTCCTTGTTCCGATTCGATTCTGCTCGTCGTTATTCTTCAGCTTCTGTTGCAGGCTCTCGGGAGAGTAGTTGTAGAGATATCGGTGGCCGTACCCGGAAATACCGGGACCATCTTGAAGAGGACTCGACGGCTCCGTCATCGGAGAACGCGATCTGGGCGAGTCGCTCGCATAAGTGCTTTCTACCATGTTACTACGAACTGGCTGCTGATGAATCAGGGATCGTCGAACAACGTGCTGCTCTGGTAAATAATTCGAGAATGTACGGAAGACTAGAACCAGAGGAGAGACATTCTTCTCCGTCGGCGAGAGGACTTCGAGGAAGGTGTAACGCAGTCACGTCGTGGTGTCCTGTAGGAAATGTCACATATCAAAGCACACAGGGGATCGCGAAGCCCCGGAGACTGCTACGGAGACTCATCACATAGTCGATCACAGCGCACTTTACGTTCCTTCGATGTGAAGGGTATCTCTTCTTGGCACGCGGGCGGGTGACGTTCGGACGATAATCGTGTTCGCCGGGCGCAGAGTAACAGTGTCGAGATGAGGAGGAATACAGCGAGCGACGAAGATGTCGGGTCTGAAATGCGCGCGAAGAGGTGTCCAGTCACGCAGTGACACCGATGAGATAAACGATATCCGACGACTGGCTCTCGCCTCCGTGTACGCGTTGACCTCTCTCGGGGGTGCGCTTAGATTTGCCGGCATCTACGCACGGGGAGCCACCCCCGTGTGTCAGTGACAGAGGGGCAGAGAGACACCCTCGAATATATCCAGCGAACTTTCGTCTGACGTCGATTGGGTGGTGGGGGGGGGGGGAGGCGTGGCTTCCACTAGCCCCGTCCACTTCTCCCACCATTCGACGGCATCCCCTACGCGACGCACGGCTTTTAGGGAGTGGTGGTGAGACCGGGGTGGCTCGAGGGACGAGAGGGAGTGAAATCGACGATGGTTTCCAGGAGGATGCTGGCGTAGCTGCAATCTCTTGATGACAGCGATGAGCTCGACCGGCAGGGGGACGAAGGGGGGACGGGGAGGAGGATGGATGAAAGACGGGAGACGCGGGGGCGGGAGGTGCAACGAACGACATACTACCATTCCAACCCTCGACGCGAAGGCTGACAAACTCGAACGGGATGGAGAGAAGAGACGCATCCCGACCGGAAACGGTGGGAGGAACGTATTTACAGCGGATAATCACGACGTGTCTCGCGTATTACAGAGCTTTCCGAGTTTGCCTTGCGTATCGTATTCACAAATTAATCATGCTCCCCGGAAGTGTTTGGTTTCGGAGCCGGCGCGATCGAATCCCGACCGGTATTGTTTCTGAAAATAATTTCTCGTTTTCCCTCTCGCCACGGGAGAACCCGCCGGGATTATCGTACCGACGTTCCTAGCTTTTTTCACCCCTTCTTGCTCTCTTGCTCTCGCGCTCGGTTAGTCCCGCCGGTATCCTCGAATTGCCGATTAGTCGGGTACAGCCTGGACCACGAGTCGTTACCAGTAGAGTTTACTCCGTTATTGGCAGGCCGATCGACAATGTTTTTATCAGGTATAACATGGTTTGCCAACTCTTTTTTTCGTGATTTTTCAAGGTCATCTCCAGTTTTTTGCAAACGCAGTGGAACCTCGATTTACCAGGGTCCGATTATTTATCAGTGGTCTTGATTAGGGTGGGATCAAGTACTCGCAAACAGGTTCCAACTTTGATTGATTGAATTCGAACTCGGAAAAAACAGAGATAATACTCCTAAGTATACTCGAACCTATGCCAGACAGTTTCGAACCTTTTACAAGTAATAGAAATTAGTTCATGCTATCGTCGCACAGGTTCGATCCAAAAATAAAAACAAAGCAATTTTGCAATTTAAAAGATTTTTCTCAACGTTGAAAATTTTGTGGTAATTTGCAAAATTGCTTAGTTAGTAACATCAGACGGAACCAGTGCGCTGAAAACATCAATATGCTTTATTAACAAATTGTCGATCGAGATAAAGGAAACAGTCACATGAGAAAGTAAAAAAAAAAAATTTATAACTTTTTTATTAGAGCCCGTTATGAAAATTTAAAATATGCGTTTTGTAGATGTATAATCTACAAAATTAATATTCATAACGGCGTGTAATCAAAGTAGGGCTGAGTCGGAGTAATTCGGCTAATCGTGAACGCACTAATCACTTCATTGATTGTGTCCCCGCAGCCGGCATTAAAACATCGGCGTCGAGGTATTTGGAATCCGAACGCTGGATTATCGACTGGATATTACCGACTATTCGACTGCGCCTTTTTTCCCCATATTTTTCACTGTGTTTCGTCGACCATGCGCGGCTCGCGTAACATATGAAATGCATCTTTTTTTTTCGCTGGAATTTTCGATGCATCGTCGGATTCAGGACGTCAACCATGAAGCACTACACACGTTCCAGCCAAGTTCGCGTACAGTAAAAAATTTTAGTCACGCATGCGTGTTTCACGGATCTTCGTATAAATTGTCTCTGATACATTTTTCAATAAAATGTCTGTCTTAACCAGAAATAGAATTATAAATGTGCTTAAATTTATTATAACACGCAGCCAACGCGGTACAAGTTGCAGTTTTAATGCAACGCAAGAGACGTATCAGAGCTTTCGTAGCCGTTTTCACGCAATATTTTAAGCGTCCCCCTTAGGCAAGCTCGTACATTAACAATTACGTAGGTTTTCTATGTTGGATAGAGATTAATGTCCGCGAAAATATAATCAAAGCTGAAATTCCTTTGATGGCGCCGACGCGCTCCGCCACAATAGTATTCTCAGAGAGATATTGCGTAAATACTCATCATTAGTGTCAGACTGCGGACGTTCGTGCATTTTCCAGTCTTTTATAACGGGTTTGCAAGAATCGCGATCAAATAAACAATTACTTTTCGCAGCCAACATTTTTATATCAGGAGAGCGACAGAAAAAATCTTGACAAAAGAACATTATGTTCATCAATGATGCTGCAATTACACCGTGGTACTTTACTCGAATAAAAGTGTATCTATTTGGACTTTAATTGTTATTGTATTTATTTTAGATTATTCACTTCTTTATGGCGTGTTCACGATATCTTTAGTTCTTCAATATTGTACATGTACTTTCTTTTTCTTTCCTTTGCCGTTATCGCGAAAAACACGTGCGCTCGCTTTGAAACTCGCATCGAACTCATTTTCTCTTCTCGTCGAGATTTTCGTTGCGTTCTAAATGATCTAGGATCATTTTATCCTCCTCTGGAAGGAACCTTAATTTACAAAAGCATTAGCGGTTATGCAACTAAGCTCCTTTTTTCTTACATATACTTTATCATGGTTAATAATCATACAAAATCGAAGGGCTTTTCAGTATTTACCAATGTTGTATACTATTGTACAGAGAAACTGCACTCAAACTTTACATTGAAGTCTTGTCTAGTCGGATACGAACGAAAATGCCTGCGTCCATGGGAGTTCTCGTTTGTTTTTAACATCCTTACACAGTCTTTTAACACAATTTTGTATAATAGCTACATCTAATCAAAGCAACACAATAAAATCAAGCTGGAGGCTTGTATTCTTAAATTTACCATTTTGTTGAAGATATGTGAGTGTCCGGCGGTTTATGGACGGGTGTGTATGTGATAAAAAGAAGAAATAACATCATTGAGAATTTCGTCTACATTATCGAAGAACATCGACGGAAGAATCGTGAAATTAGCGAGCCCCGAGCGAAGTTCTTTCACGAGCTAATACCGATCAGAGGACACAATCATGGTCCCCGCATAATCGCGCGCACGTCGTATGTTAGCATCGCGAAATCCCGGTTCCATGGTGTGTCCTCCCTCCCGGTCTAGGCTCGATGATCCGTCGGATCTGTTCAATTATTTAAATCCCGCCCAACGCGTCCGTATTAATAACATAAAACCGTTGTAATGTGCGTTGACTGTCGTCGTCATTGTTGTGAACGCGAGGGGCACGGGTGGGGAGTATCGTGATGCGATACGCGGAGAACCGAGCGTGAAAAAGCTTTCTCCATGGGGCGCGCACGTACCCCATGGACATTGTTGATCGTCAGCCCCGCCGCTGCACGCTCCAACCCTCGAATCGAAATCTGTGCCAACCTTAATCCTAATCCGTACGTTAATCGTGAACCGAATCCCATGGCCTCGTGTGCATCAGGGTCCACCGGTTTAGGCTGATCGTTGGATCCTCGAAAATACGAGGATCGGCCAATCGGCGCACGGTCTTCCCGATCCGATCCGCCATTCTACTCGCCTAAAGAGCGTCTCCCATCTTCGGGACATACCCTACGAAGATGCACCCCTGGCCCTTTGTGTCGACAGAGTCGTGAATTTCATTATCGCCGCTCTGGAACGGATACAACGATCACAGAGATCCTACCAGCTCCTTTTCCTCGCCCGATTCGTATGCTAATCGAATACGTGGATCGCTTAGAAAACACGATCCTAGTCGCGCACCAGTTTTACAGCGACTTTCGCGTTTCTACGGATGCTAAAGCGCCGGCCTTATACGGAGGTGAGAGAAGCAGCTCGAATGAATTTAATGGCGCATTGTCACGCACAAAGTGGACCGCCATGGGAATTAGACTGGGCTAGGATCAACCAGCTACTGCAGCGCGAACAGCCCTCACGGGAAAATCATGGTGTAACGTTCTTTCTGTGTAGTTTTCATTTTCATTTAATTCAATGATGCTTTCGGCGCTACTGTTTCGATCACATAGTAAATCTAGCAATTTCGCAATAAACTTTTCTTCTTAGATTCACTAAGTGATCGAAACGGTAGCGCCGAAAGCATCGTTAAATTAAATATTTAACATTTACGATCGATAATCGGGATTATGTTTTCATTTTTGTTTTTGTTAATGCAATTTGAAGATCAAGGAAAAGATTGTTTTGCAGTAAGCTGTACAGACTTCATTTTGATGGAACTTTTATTGTCTATTTGTTGTTCGTTTTAACGGGCTCGCGTTAACTGGCAAGAATGAATTTAACACTAAACTTGCCGAGCCTTAAAAGTAACTGGTACATGTTCCCTTATGAAAATGAGAAGATTGATTTTATTTAGACTTTGTGCAGCTCCTATTGTAATATGTGCTCCACTAAAGATATGTATACAAGCATTCCATATTAAATTGTTTTTATTATGTAAATCAACCAGCACCGTGAACAGTGAACAGCCCTCCAGAGAAAATCATGGTGTAACGTTCTTTCTGTGGTCTTCATTTTTGTTCTTGTTAATGCAATTTGAAGATCGAGGAAGAGATCGTTTCGTAGTACTGTATACAGACTTGATGTTGCTGGACTACAAGTATTCGAATGTCCAAAAATCTTCTTCGAAAAACATTTCTAACAAACGAACTGATTTCTCCGTTGCACCAGGCAAGAATATTACAGCATCGGAACTTTTCTGGCAGAACCGCGATCGAGTTTCTCTGAATTTTAATTTCGAACTCGACGTAACAATACCAATAAGAAATACAGGAACTTCAGTATTACATACTGTACGGTATACTTTAATTTATCTGTTCTTCGTGCAATGTTCCAGTCGGAGATTTCTTCAGAAAAAACTATCGAAGCTTATTCAGCATTGAGATTTTGCACTGTACATATAATTTCCCATAATTATATGCGGGAATAAAACTCGATGGTTTTTCAGCGACGGAATGGCTCGTTTCCCAGCAAAGAGTAAATCATTATTATTATTATATACGGATCGAGGTCCTTTTATACGAATGTTTACAGTTTTTTTACAGTAGAACTGATGAAAACAAACAGAAACATAACTAAAAAAATTAAACAAATACAAAACTAAACAAATACAGGTACGGTTAACCAGTAGTCTTGCGTAATTTTCTTTTGAGTGTCTGTAACGTGCCATTAAAAAGATCAATATTATTGTAAAGTATGTTTGAGCTAGCAATAATGCGATTTAAAGGATTCATTACTCCATATGTGGAAAAAATTAATAAACAAAGAGCAGAACTTGATATTTCGGTAACTGAGAACAGTTGCGAAGCAAATCCGCGGATGTAAAGCAGGGTGAAATATGCGAATCGTCGGTGAATATCCCAAAAAAAAGAATTTGTTCGTTTCTAGTTTGCCGAACGGAGGATGGTACAGGGATGACGAGGCTATGTTTCGATTTAAAAAGTTCCCGCGGCGGGAGTGCTTCCACGTGAAGGATCACAATTTCCACGGTAATCATCGTGGCTGAATCCCCCGGCGCTAATGCGTCGACAATACAGATGTTTTCACGTCTAAGCGGCGTGCTAAGTGGATGTCCTCCCTTTTCGCCGCGCCGTTTCCGTTTCAGGCGAGCCTAACCGGGGGGGTGCCAAACTTGTACCTGGTCCGGTGTACTCGTTAGAGCCCTCGGGGTTACACTTGACTGGACGCCTTCTTGCCTCTTAGGTGGGGAAATAATTGACGGAGAGAGAAATACCAGCACCAAAAAGCCAACCGAAGGAAAGCGAGCCTGCGAATTATCCGGTGAAAAACCCGTTCGTTGTGTACCCATCCGCCGACGCGCTACGACGCCGGTGATCTCCGGCTCCATAGAATACCTCCTTCCGGTTGACGTTGTCGGACCGGTGCTACGAGAATACCAGAATCCGAGAAGATCCGGCCGAGAAGATAGCTTAGGTGAAAAACCGACCAGCTCCGTGATTATCCCGCGAGAGGAATCTCCATCGAATAGGTTACGATTCCGAGGACTCGCCGCGGGTGCAAATCGTGATCGTTAACGTGGACGGGTTAATAAAGTCTCCCCCCCACACCTCCCCTGAAGAACTGTTCGAGTGTGAAATAGTCGCTTTTACGTCAACTGGGGTCCCTCATTCGAGGCATCTTTCAATTATCCGCAGTACAAGCGAGTAATCCGGGCTTTTTAAGAAATGTTAGGTTGGAGGGAAAGCAGGGGCCAAAAATAACAGTTATTCTAAAATTTTCTACGATAAAAATCATTAATAAGAAGTTGATTATTATTGAAATTTAAGATATGTACACAAAATATAAAGAAAAAAAATTCGAAGAACAAAATGATTAAAAAATATCGATTTTTATACTCCTTGGTTACAAATAATAGTTATTGATAATTGTTTATATTGTTATTGATAACTGTTATCGATGAAGAAAAATTGTTTCGATTGCTCAAAGCAGTTATCGATGAGAGAAATTTATTTCGATCGCTCATAACAGTTGTCGATCATCGAATTTTGTTTTCACTTGGTCATAATAATTAGTGATGGGAAAATTCATTTTGGTTGCTTATTTAATTCTTTGCGTTGTCTACTCTTTTTCGGATGAAGCAAGCCTGTGAAATTCATTGAATCCATTCATTATGAAATAATTGATTGTCTACCATTTGAAAGTTGTACTATTTAATAATAACTGTTACAAATTTCCTTCATCAATAACTGTCATGAGCGGTCGAAATGAGCTACTCTCATTGATAACTGTTATGTTATAAGTGATCGAAATGAATTTTTCTCAACCAACAAGACATTTGCCAACAAGAGAACAAATTTTCGGTTACTTATGATACTTATTTGTAACCAATACGATTTTAGTCGATGAAATACTCGTTATTTTATGACCTTTTTTCTCTTTGGTTATAATTGTCGTATTATGATTGAAAGTTGAATTTGACTTTCGATTTAAATATGTATAATGATTGAAAGTTGAATTTCAATTTAAATTGGGCTGGTGAGAGTTGAATTTGAATTCAGATTTAATGAATTTAAAGATTTAAATATCTCTTAATCGAATTTCCCGGCACGTACTATTGAATAATTTCATTGTTCCGTATTTTATTTAACATTCGAACCTTTCGCTTCGAATCTATAACTGCCTTAAATCGTTTTCATAACATCGTTAATATTTCCGAACTCGATTATTTCGGCTCATTATTTCGACGATAAATTAATAAACAATATATGATTTGGTTCCTTCATTGTATCTAGAAATGTAATTTTACATGTAATAAACTTTATGCCAGCGTTATAGAAATTCAATGAATATAATTTACATTTAACAGTCAATTATAACAGAAATTGTTACTCGTTCAAATAACTTGTGATTTCCAATTAAATGTATGCCCGCTGTTAAATATTTCTACATTTTCACGATAAACTTACCATCGCCGATGAAATAACAACTTTCGTATAACTTCATTTTACAATTTTAAACTAATAAAAATCTTCCCATAGGAATTGCTTGACTAAATTTCTTTTATTCGAACGTTACTGACAAATTGAACTAAACTCAGTCTTGTATTACTCAGTTTAGTATTAATCGTAATAAATAATATGTCTTGTCTGATCCATGATGAAGATTCTGAACAGATTCTGATAAAAATGTATGTTAATAATTTCCTTCGAACCGAAATAAAATTCTATTTTGGTTTCGTTAATGCACAGCTATTGGAGAACGTATAGGCACAAAATACATATAAATTTTCTCCTTTTTTTAGGAAATAATGATGTACAAGTTCTAACCACTAAAACCGTAAAATAAATCGTAGAGTAATAGATTCAAATTACACAGGGTGAGTCAGTAAAAATAATTACCCGAAGTGGATTGTTGACTGACTTCATAAAAAATATTTGAAGTAAAAATTGCGTTCGAATAGCTAGACGAGTACATATCCAGTTTTTTACACTTTCTAGCATAGTGAATAAAATCATGGATGATATTCAATCTCAATAAATAGAAGCTCTCAAACGATTAATGGAAGTTGTTTGAAAGGAAATTAAATGTTGATGAAATCTCGAAATATTCGAGCACCGTTTAAAATGAATAGCGCAACATTGATTGCTACTGAATCTGCAATGTGCATCGATGCACCAGCCGCGGCGGCCATGTTTCAAATGAAATTCCGACGCGTTTAAACGTCTCCGATCAAACAACGGCGGATTATTCTTTCAGCTCGCGGTAATTTTGATTTTACAAGCGTTTCTCTGTGACGCAGGCAGAAAGAACGTCTGTCTTGACCCAGGGAAAGCAAATATTTACATCCCATAACCGACTGGGCTAATCCTCGTGGAACTCGCCACGACGTTGCGGACTTCTCCGGATAGATGATTTTTTCTTCCCCCACCGTCGAAAGCACTGTGGATTCGGCGTCTTTTGACTACAACCTCTGCCGTGAGTATACGATTTTCGAGGGAGGAACAATATTTACGGTATAGGTTAAGAGAAGCACGGGTTCCGCAGGATACCTTCAATGGCTGTCCCTCGGGAGGAAACGTCGCGCGACTATTCAGAAAAATATTTGCGGTGGCTCGCTAATGTTCACACTTTCCCGACACCTTTCCCTTGTTCCGCTGTGTTTTCCTCTAATCCTTTACACTCGAATGGCGACTCTGAAGCACCGGTAAAAGTTGCCACACGATTATTCAAAACAGTTTCAATATTACTAAAGTCGTCTGTATTCTATAAATTGTAAAAAGCTCAACTGTTATATGAGAAAACAGATTCAATTTGACGTGCACAATGTAAGAAAGATTACATGTCTTGATTTTGAAGTTAAAATTGTTTCGAATCCAAAGGGTTAATCCTTTTTAATCTTTGCCGGAAGGGTGCGTTTCATTATCGATCGTGCGCTCAAAAACATTATTCGAACCCTTGAGATCTTTCAATCGCACAATTTTTGGTTTTATTCATTTTCTAACGGGCACAGCAGTAGTCATTAGAGTTGGGCAAATCTTGATCCGATTAATGATTGAAAATTACGAATTAATATAAAATCGCGGATGTTTATGCAATTTTTCCAGGCAAATTTCAAGAAAGTGGGAACAAATAAAATCTGATTTTCAGTGGTAGTAACCTTTGTAGATCCGAAATAATTAGAAATCGTATTAAATTCTGTGGAATTTTATATTCCAGCATTTTTTAAACCTTTTTTAGAAGCCTTAAATACATAAAGATTCGCAGTCTATTAATTAGCAATCATTGATTAATGAATAAGAAAGGAATTAGAAGTTGTTGTGATCAGTGTTCGTGATTGCTTTATTAATTATTATTAATAGACAGCGGACCTGTATGCAAAATAAAAGTTGTCTATCTGAATTGCAACGAACTGGAGTGAAATAGAAAATTATTTTCTTTCTTAATATGTTTGATAGATTGATAGATAACTTCTATTGTTTTTACTGTTTTAAATTACACCAACAAAAATGAGAATCTTTCACGCAATTATTTTAGACTTTTAGAGCGAATAAAGCTCGACCGCGAAATAGCGGCAGAAAAGTGGAAATTCAATGATTTCTGAGAAATCGACGGAAAAAGGAGCCTTTTTCGGCGGCGTGTTTTCACGCGCGCCGCCACGCAATTGTTTATCGCGCCCGCGTATGCGACAACGCACGACGATCACACGAATTTATTGGCTCGTACGTTAATTACTTTAATTATTACACTGATGTCAAAGGCTGATCAGAGTCACAAAGGAAGTTTATTCGACGCGGAACTATGTTTCCATCGCCTCGAGTCACTGATCGCCAATTAATTTTCCATAATTGGACATCATACGCGCCTTGACGCTCGTATCGGACACATACGCATGCACGTGTACTCACGTTTCGCTCTCCAGCGATGGAATCGAGTATTTCGCGAGCACCGATCGATGCACAAATTTCAGGAAAGTGGGAACAAATAAAGTCTCATTTTCGTTATGGTGTTAGCTTGTATAGATCTGAAATAAATAAAGGCTATTAAAGTCTGTGGAATTTGATATTCTAGCATTCTTTTTTAACATTTCTCTCTAGTTATAATTTCATGTTATTGTCTCTCATTCAATTGTTAATGTTAACTACATAGGCTGTTTTACATATTACATTGTCAAATATGTTATAACTAGACTGCGGATTTTTATTCATTTATAGAAAAATTGAATAGATGAAATTCAAAATTGTTGGGAAAATTTGAAAAATTCAACATGTCAATATATGATTTCTCCTCTATTAACATCATTAAGGGAAGAAATACAGTTCAATTTGTTTTCTACTTCTTACAATCACGCAGAGAATTTTTATTTTGCATAAAGATCCGCAGCCTAGTTATTACTTAACCTTATTTGAAATCGCAAAATCGTGGCGCATCTAGACGGCTGACATTTCGGACGTGATTTCCCGTCCCGCAGTGCTTTTTTATTACTCAAGCATTTTTCAAAGATCCTTTTTCTTAAAGATCGCATGCTCGTAGAATCTCAGCTTTTTATTAGCAAAAAATTGACTTTTTACGACTTTGTTTGAAACGAAATTTCTTCCCTTTCTTGCAATCGATGCAGGCAATTTCTATTTTGCATAAAGATCCGCAGTCTATCTATTAGATATGGCCGGGTGCTTCTTTCTTTTGCACAGTAGTGTACTGTCGCTTTCGAGATGTTGACGTTTAAAGTTTTGATCACACGTGCCTTGACATAGGACGTCGTTTAAATTGCATTATTTTTCTCAGCCTTTCGGATTTATTTCCATGACTTTCTTTCTGGTAAATACGTAAATCCTATACTGTCAGATGATTGCGTAAGTTCGTGCCCGATTTGAGAATAAAGTTCAATGGTTAAATTTTAAAGAATAGCAGCTTTATTAATCAATTACATAGTCACCATTCTTTTTTTCTACAGTTAGGAAAGAATGGTGACTGAATAATTCTTTTCTTACACTCCGCCGTGCAGTACAATTTGCGAAATCTACTCAAATCGGGCACGAACTTGTGCAATAAATTGTGTAGAACTCAATTAAAACGCACGAACTGAAATTTTTTGAAATTCTCACATGCGGCGTTTCTCCTGACAACCGTAGAATATCTCGAAAGTGGCCACAGAATTGTTCATCGCACTTGGTCCCATTACTGTTCGATGAATCCGGTGCGCGCGCGCTTCAAAATGTATCGGCGCCGAGCGGCGCGACGCGGAGCGTCGACCATGCCGTCGTATTTTCACCGCGGAACCAATTAACAGTTTTCGCCTATTCCTTTTTACTACCAGGCTCGCGAACGTGAAAAAAATACCTGCGCCGGTCCCGTATGTTTTTGTACGTGTCTCTCTGTTGTGTGGGTGCGCGTCGCGTCACGAAAAGAGAAAGAGTAACGAGCGCGACGAGTGCGGTGCGTGTACGAGGCTGTGTAGGCGGTTGACGAAGCAAATGGATGAAAAAAAACCACCACCACCACCCTGATGGCCTTATACCAGCGGAAAAATCAACTTCGATCTTGTCGAATATGTATCGTAACACGGCCGCTTTGTGACGGTCCTCTTTCATCGGCCGGCTTGTGTCGTACAGATTCATTGTGCGCCACCACTCTTTGCCGGTCTCGTTCCCTCGGAAAAATGGAGCCCGATCGTTCTCCACCGTTCAATGCAGACTTATTCACAGAGGAATAGGGCTTCTTAAGAGTTTTTTCGGACGGTTTCAACGTTCCGCTAATTCCGTTCCGATTTCCATTGCCGGCACCGTCGAACCGGTGAATGGCGCAATTGTATCCACCGCGATTGTTTCATAATTTTTGAAAATCTACATATAAGACTACTTTGTCTCTCTCACAAGGCTGCTACACAACGTGAACAAAATTTTTTGGGAAAATTGCAAGTTGTCGGGATTGGAGAGATTGAAGAAAATTTAGAAAACACGTCTCGTAGATCTGTAGATCTGTATAAAATCGGTCGATTTTGCTCGGTCAATGAGCTACAAACGTTTAAAAATTGTGAAAACTGCAGTTTGTCACGATTTTCGACCTCTAACTGAAATAAATTTCAATTTCAATTCAATCTCTTTCAATTGCTCTAACTTCTCGAGAAAAGTTCAAATCGCATAGAACAATGTTAAAAAAGTTATCGTTTTCTCGGGAGCGACCGAATATGAATTTTCACTGTACAGTAGGGCGTCGAGTAACCGGCTTGATGGGGAGATAAACAGCCCGGATAAATCGAAACCCGAGGAAATAATTAAAATGTACATTATATTCGAAAATAAATTTATTTTTGAAAATTTATTTCCCTTTATATCGTAATTATATTTAAACGCATATTTGTTTATAATCGGGATCCGGTTAATCGAGGTCCTACTGTATACGAATTTTGTTTCGCCTATCAAGGAAATTAATAATATATACATTTAGTAGGTTCTGTAACTGGGAATATAAGAATAGAAGAAAGAATAGGCTCTCTCTTTTTTAAATGGAGACGATGGGTTGTTGGAGCTATTTTTTGTAATAAATGCATGAAATCCGCAGGCTGGTCGATTGAGTGAACAATTTTCATGAACACGATCGATTTGATGGACGTGATTAAGTAGGAAATATTCGTGCGAGGGAGGGGTCTTCAAGGTGGTTGAAATGGAGGCCAGGAGAATGTTGGTTCGCCACGGCGATGCTTTGGGAGGGCCTTTGGGGCAGCAAAAAATAAGGGTAATCCAACACTACATGGAAACCACATTGCGCTTTGCCAAGCACAAGTCGTAGAATCAACAAATCCGCCGGGATTAGATAACATCCCCCGGGATTGCTGGCCCTTCGTTTATCCTCCGCCGAATTCTGAAGGGCCTGGCTTGTTGTCCCATCGGGTTATTGGTATCACTTAGCGAAATCCGCGGCGAAATAGCTTTAAAAGCCCCCGCCTCTTTCGCCACGAGATTCAAATCGATTTTTCGAACCATTACCGCGACGTTCGGCCAGCTATCTCTCAGACAACGTGTCTTCGAGATTAGAATAGAAATACTATGCAAATTCGAAATTTCAGCTTATTTCATAAACACTGTACGCAACGTGTGTTTTAATTTTTTTTCATATAAGGCCACATGAAAAACTCGCAAAACTCAACTTTTAGTATTTTTTCTCTGGAATGCCGACAACCTGCAATTTTTCTCAAAAACTTCGTTCGCAAACCAATTGTTCTAACTTCTCAAAAAAGTTCGAATAGTATACATATATGGTCCGACATTAAAGAAGTTATCATCTTTTTAAGAGCCACTGTAGTCGGACTGGAGTCACTCTATGCATCCGTTTCGATTTTCGAATTATCGAGAATCACAAAAGACTTTTTTCAAATTATTACTCTTCGTAACAGGCGAGAATACATCGAAGTTGTAAAACGCATCTTTTACTATTTTCTCTGCAATTCCGACAACTCGCAATTTTATACCAAACAAGTTTTTCTCATTGTGTAACACAAACCAACTATTCTAACTTCTGAAAGAAAGAGTGTTCGAACATTACTGCGAGTCACTATAGGCATACAATAGATATAAATTTCCATCTTCCAGAGAATTACGAACGACAAAGAAATGAATTGTGGAATAAACCGTAGTGCAAAGGGTGAACAAGAATCGCGACAAGCCACTTGTAGACTTTCAGCTAAAAAGAGTCGCTCGACAAACAAAGAAGCAGCGGACCAATATAAATAAACATTGAATACAACCTGTTTGCATTACGATCCAATATTTATTTCTCCGACGTCCTTAACAACCGCGGCTGTCGTAATGCGATAAATTCATCAATCGCAAGTTCCGCGTACTGTGAAAAAGCGAAGTGTGCAGAACGGAACGATGAAGAACGGTGCAAAAAGGAGAAAAGGATTTGTCTGGATCGTCTGTTATTATACCGTAGCAGGAGAACGACGTGATCGCGCGTTATGGGGATCGAAGTGTCCTCGCGTATGCGGATCCCGTTCGCGAAAAACAAAAGACGCGATCGCGTACTTTGCCCCGCGGTTGCGTCCCGCAACGCAGATTATTCTATTACACGTTATGTAAACAGAGAGCACAAACGGACGACCGCCGGCAGCTGGCTGCGCGCTTGTTTCCGCGTCTCTGCAGAGCGGCCGCGATGTTGTTTGGTCTGAAAATACGTTATTGTTTCACCGCGATAAAAAATTCAGCGTTTGGATAATTACATCAGCGCTGATCGATCCCCGCGCGGCCAGCCCCCGGCGGATATTCGGTGAGTTACTGACTTACTTCGGCTGCACCCTTTCCCTTGCTCGGCCCCCCTTTCCATGTGAAACGGACACCGTTCCGAGGAACGATGGAATAAATTGCTTGATGAAAAAAGAAACTCGGATTGATCGTTCCTATCGTGTACGAATCCGTACCGGTTCGCGAGCTTCTTGTGGCCGAAATTATGATTGCGTTATTTCTAGGTTTAACCCTTTGCACTTGGACCTACATATTTTAACTGGAAAATTAAACATTTCTTCCTAGCTAGAATAATTCCATTTGACATGATTTTTATCTTTTCATATAAAATTAATATAATACCTCATAAATGTTTGGTAGTTGATCAGATATACCAAGATATTTTTAATAATCTTATTGATCCGGATTTTATTTAACATTCGAACCTTTCGCTCGGATTCTATCAGGGCCGACCATCTGGGGGTTGCGGCGGATGCTATGCACCGGGGCCCCGCGATTGAGAGGGCCTCAACACGATCACGAACTAAAATAATGTAACTTTTCTGAAGTAGTTAATGTATTAGCAAAAACAGAATCACGCATTAAATAAACATGCATTAGTAATATACAATTATCTCTAAACACGAATCAAGGTACGATGAGCGTGTAGAAGGGCACGCGTGTACACAAAGCGTGAACCAGGGAGCATGGATTCGGGGCGCGCGCGCTAAAAAACGAAAATGCGTCTATCCGCGAGAGGATTTCGAGGGTGGAGAGGAGAAAGGGGGGAGGGGTAAGGAAGGCAGGAATCGGTTTTTCGATAGAACCACCCGTGCGTGGCAGCTGCGGTCCTTTTTTCCCGAATCTTCCCATTCGCGTTTCTTCCTTTCTACCTCTTCTGAGACCTGGTGTTTTGCCCGGCTAGATAATCCCTTCGACCGAGGCAGGAAGAGGGAGCGAAGCAGAGAGAACGCGGATAGACAGGAAGAAAGAGAGAGAGATGGAACAACTAGAAGAAATCGAGATGAACATTGGAGAAAGAGAGAAAGAGAGAGAGAGAGAGATAGAGGGGGGTAAGCATGGATCAGAGGGAAAAAGCGAGAATATCACTCTCGCTGCGTCGAGGGGCAGAGAGAAGAGAGACGACCCCGCTGTTTGCCTTTTATTAAACTCTTGTTAAACGCCGCCTTTCTTCGCACACACAATTGAATCGGCAAAACAGCGAAGATAATGCTCCTGCAGAGCTGTACACGGCCGAGGGCCAGGTTTTCCACATCGGAGACTTACCGCAAACACCAGCTCCTTGTACACCCTGAAATGGACACCGTGTAATCCGGCTCTTTATACAGCACTGCCAGCATTGACCGGATCCTCCAGGCATGCACATCGGACCACTCCCGGTAATAAATGCTGGTGTTGTCCATCCGTTCTTCCTGAAAAACCCCGAACGACCGTGAAAATCGCACGGACCGCGCCCTCTCTTCTTTTTCACCGTACCGGCCCAATGAAAATATTTGGATATTTTCGAACGATATCTGCCGTGGACCGCACGTCTCAATTGAGCCCCATTGTCCACGGTAACATCGAGCAAATTCCTTACCGGTCGATCCCGATGGAATCCGATCGCTTCTCGGCAGTTTCCGGCATGACTTCGTCTCGCAGATTTCCCGCTAGATCCTCCAGATCTTCTAGGACTCCCTCGCCGACAGGGAAGAGCGGACTTGTTAGCTGCAATCCCATTGTCTGCGAACTGTGTAAACTCTGTAAGTTCATTGTGAAAGAGCGCCTTACGAGTACACGGTATAAGAAATGCATATTTTTAGAGAAATACATGTATAACAAATAGGTACAGTAACGGACAAAAGTTTAACACGCTCTAAAAAAGACGATAACTTTTTTAATATTGTACTATACGATTTAAACATTTTTGGAAAGCTAGAGCAAGTTTCCTACAGAAAGAAATTTTTCAAAAATTGCAATTGATCGGAATTGTTGAAAAAATACTAAAAGTTTAAAATCCAACTTTTAGCATTTTTTTCAACAATTCCGTTCAATTGCAATTTTTGGAAAAATTTTTTTTCGCATCCTGTAGTAAACCAATTGCTCTAGCTTCCCAACAAAATTCAAATCGTACAGTACAATATTGAAATAGTTATCGTCCTTTTTAGAGCGGTCCGTAAGTTTCTTGTGTCGGATCGTGTTACAAGTACACGATATAAGAAATGCATATTTTTATACGCCGTTAACATTATACGGACATTTTTCCAAAAAATAAAGGATTTATAATTTTGATGTACACACGACGTAAAGATGGGGAAATATTCTGAAAAATCCGTACCACTTTATCCAACACGTTTTTAGAAACTGGAAATCGCTTGAACGTGTTTGTCAACAGCAGATCTGTTGAGCAATTGCATTACAATTATAATTGTCCGAAAAATACACAGTTATCGGAATCGCATTGAAGTTTATTGTTTACGTGGGGTATCTGTTTCTCGACGACAACCGATTTAATTATCGTTATCCGAGGGTTCTTCGATTCGCAATATCGGCTCCGCGTTCGGATCGGTGCAATCTTCGTCAAAACAATTTTAATTGCGGCTCGATAACGCCGGAAAGCAAAGGTTACATCGAAGAAAATACAAACAGCAAAGCGCGAACGCGCGATACCGTAAAGCACGTACACGCGCGTCGGGAAACGAAAGAACCGGGAAGAAAATATCGTGAAACCGCAGGAACATTGTGTTCGCCTATTCAATTTCACCAAATGCAACGCTCGGCTACGATTTGTTTGTTTCTTTTTGTTCCCGTTACAAAACAAAATAAAATAAGCAACCGCTCAATTGTTCTCGTTACGATTTTTACATTTTCCAATCGTTTCCGGAAACACCGGATCTGAAGGGGCGGAGGGGAGGCCGGCACAGAGGCCAGGTGCAGTCATGAAAATCAAATGGAATGAAGAACCAGCTGCGCGCAATTTATAAACGATGTTTATTTTTTTGTATTTCTGGTTCCATTTCTAATTTTCGTTTACAACCACCAGGCCAGCTTCTACATGTTCGTATATTGTATGTATACTTTTTTGTTGTTCGGACTTTGATTGAAAAATCTTGCGTGTTCTGTGTCCTTACGCGTGTGGTTGTATGTTTCAGGGTGCATACACGTACATATCGTTCGCTTATCTTCGCACAATGTAAAAACTAAGGTACTCATACAAAACATAGTTTAATTCGTCAAATTCTTTTTGTTGTTCTTTTTTTTTTGGTTTTTTCTCGGGTATTTTTTTACAATTTGTTCACGGACACATTATAAGACACCCTATATATACATATACATACAAAATACACATATGTTTTTCATACTTTCAGTAAGAGATATGACATTGTACATTGTTCTAATTTTTACGCCCCGAAAAAAAACGATAAGTTTTTTAATATTGGAATATGCGATTTTTGAACTTTTCTTCCAAATTGCAATTGGTTTGGAACACAACTTTTTTGTGTGGGCCTGTAATTTAACAAATACAAAAACAGATACTAAAAGATCTAGGAATCCTTAGATTTACTGCAGCTGGAAACCGAAAATCGTAAAAAACTGCAATTTTGACCATTTTTGAACGTGTGAAATTGTCAGAATATGTTTAATCGACACAAATCTACGAAACGTGTTCTATAAATTTTCCGTATAAGCCCAGATTAAAAAGTTGCGAAATACAACTTTTTAGTATTTCCTCTGCGATTCCGCCAACTTGCAATTTTTCTCGGACATTTTGTTCACGTTGTGTAGCAAACCAATTATTCTTACTTCTCAAAACAGTTCAAATCGTGTGTAGTCTATTATTATAAAAAAGTTATCATCTTTTTAAGAGTGTCCGAATATTAATCACTGTACGTGATTATTATCGTAAATTACCAACGCGATGTACATATGTAAATATATTTTACATATACATTATGTAAAAATTACAATGAATTAATTTTCACTTATTATTATTAGAACCACTTTCATGATTACGGTCACATGTTACGTACATTATTCGAACTCATTTTTCCCATTCTAACACTCGACTTAGTAAACTCGCTTCTTATTTATTGACTAGCGATAACAATAATTGACAAATATACAATATACCAAGATGGAAATACGAGATTGACAGGGACAGATGTGTTTCTCACAGATCAAGCCTCTGGAAATAATTCCAGAGTTCCAAGAACTTTAAGTAACTTCAATCGTTTCCTTCTTTCGTGTGTAAGTCTTTCTCCCACTTCGCAGACGATCTAACGCTTCGACAGACCAAGCCGCGAGGCCGAAGGAAAACGCACATTGAAAATAAGAAAGAGAGAAAACCAGAAGAGAGGGCGCACAGTGGGTAAATTTGACCTAACTCGATTCAAAATCAAAGAACTTTCGATAGAAATGAGGTAGAGCGATGAATTTTTTTTCAAATTAAAGCTGAAACTTTGCAGAATATGGAAAAAATAGGGAGATGACGGTACGAACGATTTTTAACCTTAAGAAAATTCGTTAAACTTGCACAATTTCAACAAAAAAATGATTTCATTAATTTCTTGTCACAAAAATCGATTTCTTGAAAAAACCAGAGGTCGTAGACAAATTTTGAGACCAGATTTGAAATCATCGTGAAAAAATCTACGGGAAATGATATATAGCATGTTAAAAAAACAATTTTCCGTGCGTGGTAACGGAGAAACCACATTTTCTTAAAATTGTGCAAGTTTAACGAATTTTCTCAAGGTTAAAAACCGTTCGTACCATAATCTCCCTATTTTTCCCATATTCTGTAAAGTTTCAGCTTTAATTCGAAAAAAAATTCATCGCTCTACCTCATTTCTATCGAAAGTTCTTTGATTTTGAATCGAGTTAGGTCAAATTTACCCACTGTGATGCGGTTGGTGGCGAACATCGATAAAAATCGAGGTCAAATCGAAGGCACGCGGATAAAACGTTCCCACGCAGAAATGCGAATCGTTCTGAAATCGACGCTGTCGTTAGAACAATTTTTACCGTGCCGCAAGGTAGTACATAGCACTGTAAATAAATCACGGTCTTCGTTAACAAATTCTGTTGCCATTCACACAGAAAATAATCCTTATCGTTCAGACATTTTATTTGAAAATAATTCTTATATACAAATATATTTCTTATGAACAGGTCGTCGAAAATTTGTAATCACAGAGGGAACAGAACTTATTAATATGTTCCTGTCACATCTATTAACAGATTACAATATTTCCTGGTTTCCATCTTCTCTCGTTTATAATCTTCTTTGTGCTTAGCTTCAAAGGTCCCTACATATAAAAATACACGTATCTATAATATGCACCGCGATAAATTCTTGTTTACGTAACTATAGAGTCGGACACTCCACGTGTGTATACTTGGATTTTGTGAATGTATCTTCGGTGTTGTATACAGTGATAGGCTTAATCTTCTTTTGAAATCACACCGTGCGCTATGACAGCTATCAAGCTATACCAAATAAATTGAGTTGCAACGAAAGTTCGTTTTCAAATTGAGATCCAAAGATGAAATCGAGATTCATAGATTTATTCAATATTTTCCATTTTGTTCCATTACTTTTTGCCATTTTTTGAGGTACCTTATCATGTTGTTGAATAAAACTATGAGTAAATATCTCAATGTGACTTTTGTTTTGGAACTGTCATTCCAACCCAACACGAACAATTACAAATCAGAGTTTTGTAATTCGATGGAACGAAGCTGCGGATCTTTATGCGTTTGTGGCACTCGCAGAGTTGTAAAGTATAGAAGACGACGATTACGTTAACCAATATCGATGGCACATCTATTTTATGGAAACAGGGATTTGCATAAAGATTAGCAGTGCACTTATACATGGACTTTCGACGATTCTATGCGAACGAGTCTGCGAATCACTATATACAACATGGACGCTTACGAACATGCGACGAAGAAGCTCGGAACGAATTGATTGACAGTGAAAACTTGTACGTGTATCGTTCATTGGCTGTTGCTGTAATTGATATTGTTATTTTATGTACATCAGTCCCGAATAAAGTGATCCATAGAAAAATTTACGTCCAAGATCTTCTTTCCTCCGCCAGTCAGGGTCAGGGCCGTATAAGTACGGCCGATTTTATCTATTTGAACGTTTTGCTTTGCACTCTCGCAGCTATTTCACATAGTAGTAATAGTATAATTCCATTTTAATGGATATCTATTTTCAATAACGTCAACAATATTTTGAATAACGGTGCAGCAATTTTCAGTGGTGACTCTGAGTCGCCACTCGAGTGCTAAGAGTTGTGATATCCATTTTGATTGATTTCAGACTGACACGCATCGAACTGGTTGATAGAAATTCTCCGATACCTTTGCCGATAGTCCAGAAAATATTGTGACGTGACGATCGATGGAATATATGGTCTCCATTTTGTCTCGCTAGTCCAGCTTCACGTTCGAGTAGTGATAATTGGAATACCTCCTCACGAGCGACTTAATCTATTTAGAAAAACTGTAAACCTTGTCCGTGTTTCAACTCGCTTGTCCCTTTAACGTAATCACGTGTCGTGCGTGTACGTCAGCTTCGTGTGCGTCGCATTAAAAGGACAAGCATAGGAATAAAACAGTGTTTTTTGAAGTTTTATTCAAAAGAAAAATTTGGTAAATAATTATCTGTAAACTGTTCACCGACGGGTGAACTGCACCCGATCATATATGTATGTTGGCACTGCTCTTCACGCGACAGTTTCATCGTGAACAGACAATTTTCGAAAAGACGAGAGAGAGAGAGAACCTATAGACCATAAATGTTCGCTTCTTAACAATGAATATATACGTACACTCGGTGTGTATATACATATGTATTAATATTACAATGTATTACTATCGCGTAATATAAATACATAACATATATACGAACTCTACCGACGTTATATAAAAATCTATGTATACGCGTTCTTAACGACGAGCGAGAAAACAATTGCAACGATAGTTTCAAGCGTGTACAATGATTCGTTGCCCGACAAGTTCGAAGGGACGAAGATTTCCACTAACAGCGATTATGCTAGCGCTGATACGGAACCACGTGTTCTCGCGTTCGACGATTGTATAATTTCGTACAAAAAGAAATGAAGGAAGGAAGACAGGAAAAACAAGAGTAAACGAAAAAAACGGTCTCGAAACAGTTTCTAAGGCACGCGTTTACCGAACGTGTTCCGTTACTTTGAGCGACTCGAGCCTAGAACTATAGCTAAGTACTACGGATACCAGCGAACGCGTTCGCCGGAGAAGGTCTGCCACTTCGCGGACAAAGCAACGAGTAGGTACATTGAGTGGTAGAGGAACGTTGAAGACCATGGGGAGAAATTTAGCGACGCCGCATGCACGCGCGACCATTCATCGGCAGATTCTCGTGGACTTTTTTGGATTAAAGCTACGGTCAACGATTACCGGAGGTGTGTCGATCAAAAGGTTCGAACAGTCGATAAGAAGTGGAGTCGCTCTCTCGACAGAATCGTTACAATTTACACGACGTTACTCTACGCCCTCTTTTCGACCCGTTCTTCCCTCTCGCTCGCTTGGTCTTACTCTACGAGTACATTAGAAGCCTTGTGAGGCACGCGCGCCTCTTTCCGCGGACACACGAAGGTTACGAGGTCGCCTAGGACTCGTGAACCGTAGTCGTCGGAGTGTACGACATCTCCATAGTGATGCCGGCGCTGCTGCGACGGAATTTTGATGGGAAGTCGGAGGTGTTGCTGCGGGGCTTGCGTTTGCTCAGATGTCTCTCCACCCACTTCAACATGGTCAGCACAGAATCCGTGCTCGGCAGACGTCGCTCCGCCGATGTGCGGATTATGTGCGACGAGGCAACTCGGAACGTGGCTGCCATACCCTTCAGCGCCTGCAGAAAGTGTGGTTAGATTGATTGTGCAAATTAAGGTGATTTTAAGTAACTCGGAGAATTCGTACCCTCATAGCGTCTTCATCGGTGACGTCGTCACCAGCATAGATGATTCTGATACGTTCGCTCCAATCCAAACCGAACGCTGTACGCAAGATGTAGATGGAAGCATGACCCTTGTTCCATTCTACCGGTGGTTTCGCTTCGATCGCACAGTGCGCGGAGCACGCCTTGAAGCCGGAATCCTGGATGATCTTTTTCGCCTGCTCGATCATCTGCGGACGACGTTCCATCGGCGTCTCGCGGTAATGGAACGTCAACAGGGCGCCCTTGTTCTCCACCCAGGCGCCGTCTCTACACAGCTGGGTTTCACAAACAGCATTAGTGTTTGACTTAAAGACGTCCGAAGTAAGACGCTTTTAAAACGTCTTATTTCAGTCCTTTATTAGTACTAGTCCAGTCAATGAATTCTCATAAGGGGGACGTAGAGGGAAATGGAAAGAACGCAACTTTTAACTTTGGAACTTTGTTTGGACTAGTTAGGAGGTAAACATACTAAAAGTCAGGCATAGCTCACCTACTCCTAGGTGAGCGGGCTACAGGGGGGCACGTAGAAGTCACCTTTTTCGGTTTTCCGCTTATATCTCGGAAACTATGTGTCCTAGCGATAATACCATTCCAAACAAAATTAAAGCTGACAAAATATGGAAAACCGAAAAAGGGGACTCACCTTCTAGAAGTGGGGACTTTTAGTATGTTTACCTCCTCACTAGTCCAAACAAAAAGCCAAAGTTAAAAATTGTGTTCCTTCCATTTCCCTCTACAACTTTTCGTTGACTGGACTATACAGAAAAACCGCTCACTTGCTCCTGCAAGGTCTGCATCAGGTTGCCCACTTTCCCCTCGAATTCGCCGGGCATCGGATGAACGAACTTGCTGCCATCCGGGTGCAAGATCTCCAGTCCATGGTTCCCGGCGTACGTGATACCTTCTATGCCGACCATCGACTTGACGTTGTTCACGTTCCTACCTGATATGATCGCTATGTACACGTCAGACATATTAGAGAGCCTCTGTAAGACGTTCTTCGTCTCCAGAGGTAAAATAGCGAGGTCCGGATGGGTGGCGATAGGCGCCAGTGTGCCGTCGTAATCCAGCAGCAGGGCCAACTTATGGTTGTCGCCGATATACCTAGGGGACATGTGTTATCACTGGAAGGTTACCCGGCTTTCATCATGAGTCAGGTCGCATCGCACGCGCGGGCCCGCCGTCTTCCAAAAGCGTTCTTTGGCTGAGGTGCAGCTGCTTGTTTCTTTGTTTTGCTTGTTTGTTTATTTCTTCTCAACGAGAAGTTCCCCTTCATTCACATTACCAATTGGAGGAACAACATCCGAAGGACAATTTTTGCGGCGCTGGGATGGACTTACGGGGGGATAGAGATATACGTGCCAAGTTAATTCGATAAGAGGACTATTGGGATGTTAACTCTCGGAAGACATGCTGCACCCTAAGAACTTGCAGCGACGTCTATATCGCTGCTGAGGATTACTCGTTCAGAACTATTTCTAAATTGCTGATCAATGTGCGGGATGACTTTAGACAAATGAGCTTCTGAGTTGATTACTTTAACAGTATCGTCAAAGAAATATTACAGCGAAATTGAGAATACTGTGATATCGACTTGAGACCAGAGAGAAAAAGAGAGACTCAAGTAAAAAAGTAAAAATAAAACGTCGAGCATACAAGATGTCGCATATCTAATTAATCACTATTCTTTTATTGTAGAACGACGTCTATCCCGTACGGCGAACCCAAGGCTTCAGGATTCTGATGCGTAAAAACGAACACCAAATCATCTTTGGGTTCTTGACTCTTGATACTAAACTGCGCTATCGCCATCAGAGTCCCCACGTCTGCAACTCTAAAATAATGAACTATGAATCTACTTTTGAAGGTGATTTCCAATGGTTAGCGGATTAAAGATATAAAAGTATCGTACGATCCATTGCTTAGAACAGGCCTTGACACAAATATAGAAATCGCTGCACGCTCGTTAGGGTCAGCATGCCCCCCTAACAATCAACATGACCCTTCGTCATGCCAAATTCATTCCGTATATCGTAGTCCTCGAGAATAGAAAAGCACCATAGACAATTCGTGTTCTCCCACGCTGCGACGTACCCAAACTCATGCTTAATGTCATAAAACTCGTTCGTATTTTCGGTTGTATCGCGACCTATTTCACGAACCCGGAAATTCACGTCCCGGATAGCACGCGACCTCTCAAAGTCGTCTTTCTCGAGACATTTCAAAGACGTCTGAACCCCTTGCCGTGCCATTTTATTTACAGTTACAGTAACATTCATATTTGTTAGACTTCATGACGAGACAGACTCGTTAAAATACGACAAGGGGTTAAGTCTTTAAGATGTCTTTGCGCTATCTAAGATGCGCGCCACACATCCCCAAAGTTTCATAATCGTTTGAATCTCCAAGTTCGAGATCATTCCTCATAACTATTTCAGTACGCGAGATCAAATATTTAGAAGCATCCCCATCGAATGATGTACAGGCAAACCTCCCAACGCTCGCAGGCATAGCGATCGATAATTTGCCGATACACATTAAAGTGCGATTAATTGTTGGATAAGGATTATCTCAGTGTCATCATCGTTTAACACCTGAGAACAGTATCTTGATCGTACATTATTGGTTCCCGCTGAAGCGTGTGCTCTGGTCGGGCCCAGCCATGCACATCTGATAACTCCAATGATACATACTTGCTCAAATAGTCATCGAAATCGTCCATGGTCACGGGTTGCATCGTCGTCGCGCCGACAGAGTCGTGTTCTTCGAGCGAGCCCATCACTTGCAGGAACGATTTCATCCAGTAATTCACGTCGTAGATTCTCTCGCGACGTCGCAGATAATTCATCCTCAACGTACGTTCGTCTTCCGGCATGGTAAGAGCTCTGCAACGTAGCAACGAGTTAGTATGATGATGTGCTTCGTGCATTTTTATACAGACAAGCTTCGCGAACTACCTGTGTATAACTTCCGCCGCTTCGTCAATTTCGTAAGGATTGCAGATCAAGGCTTCGTGCATCATCTCTCCAGCACCAGCGAATGGCGAGACGATCAGCACACCTGGCGGTGTGTTGATCTGGCAGGCAACGAACTCTTTCGCTACCAGGTTCATCCCATCCCTAAGCGGCGTGACAAGAGCAACCGCAGCATCCCTGTAGAAGGCTGCTAACTCGTTCTGGCTAACGCAACCGTAAATATACCGAATCGGCGACCAGTTCGGTGTCGTGAAGCGACCGTTGATGCAGCCAATCAGCTGATCCATCTCCAGTTTCAGATCCTGATACTCGCGCACGTCGGTTCTCGATGGCACGGCAATTTGGAGCATGGTTACCTGAAAGGGAACAACGATTTCAACATCTTTACTGAAATTATGAGTAGGCAGCGGATCTTTATGCAAAATAACAAATTTTCCACCGGAATCCCAACAAAGTGGGATGCAATACAAATCTATTGTCCCTCTTCGCCCCTTGCCTTACAATTTACAATACCGTGTCCGAATCGTGATGAAGATTCGAAACAGAGTCCATAATAAATGCTAAACAGAATCTAATAAATTCTATTTATTGGTTTTGTTAATCTTTGTCATAAATCCGTTGTCTAGCGACGAGTTACCTGTTCACGGTGCTCGGGGTGCTTCTCCAGGAGCATCTCGAAGGCTTTCAGTCTGTGGACCAGTCCCTTCGTGTAATCGAGACGATCAACGCCCAGTACGATCTTCTGATTAGTCAGCATCACTTTGTTGGCTGTCTCGGCCAGCGAGACGAATCTGTCGAAGGGAATGCCGATCGGCAGTGGTCTGACACGGACGGTTCGTCCACCGTGTTCCACTAACAAGTTCTTCCGGTCGACTCTACAGCCGAGGCTTCTTTGGCAGCAATCGACGAAGTTCAGACAGTAGTCCTGAATGTGAAAACCGACCATGTCGCAACCTAGCATGCGATTGTACGTTCGTGAAAAATGGAATCTCCTACCATCGAATGCAAATCAACGAATTCCGTAAACGGAAAAGCTCACCCAGCATTCCCTGAAGGATTTCATCGGCCCATGGGAACAACCTGAATATGTCCCATGGTGGGAACGGGATGTGGAGGAAGAAACCCAGCTTCAATTTTAGGTTCTTCTCGTCGGCAGCTTGCCGGATCCAGTTGGCGGCTAACATTAAATGATAGTCGTGCACCCAGACCAACGGCGTGCCGTTCGATTGATTTTCCTGCTCTTTGTGAATCTGCTCGAGCGCTCCGACCTGAATCAACAAGCAAGCCGGTTGTTAGTTGTTATGCGTGCGACGGTATCCCGGAAGATTATCCTATCCGCGTTGAATCGAAATCTGTACAGCAAGTCCTCGATTTATAGAGTTTAATCTTTGGGACTCGAAGAAACTTTAATTGCGAAATCGAGACATACCTTTCACGCAGAGGTGGGCATTATTTGGCGAAAAAAATATTTGAAATACTATTTAATATTTTAGATTTTCAAAGTTGTACAGAGATACTGTAAAATAAATGGGAGTATTTTTTTTACTATTTACTATTTAAAATACTATGTTCCTCAGCTCTGCTTTCACCCTAGAAGGTTTTTATTCCGGTGTTTACACTATTATTGGGAACAAGATTATATCCCGGAATGGCGCTTACCGTCTTCGCGGCGAATTCCTCGTTGACCCTGGAATACGCTCGCCAATGCTCGGCGGTGAAGGTCGCCCGGTCGGGCATCGAGTGGAACAATGGCCAGAAGGTGCCATTGCAACAACCGTTGTAGTACGAGTCGAAAATCAGCGGCTCGACGTGCACTGCTACAACCTGGACAGACAAATATTAAAATCTCAGTCGCAAGAACTGTCGTTCATGTACCAAGAAATATTTCATTCTCAGCGAGTGAACTTCGAAAACAAACGATCATTTTCGCAATAAGTTATCGACAATGCAGCGTTCGTGACGAAATGAACGAGACGAAGGGTTAAAGTTGCGATGTGTTCGCAGTGTTTCTGTTGCATCCAGATAAGGCAAGGAAATTGTTTGTCACATTGTTGCCGATGTACAGAATACCAACGACGATAACGTGCAGAAGTCTGCGACACGATCGACGCTGGCCGTCGACATCGATTTAAACAGTCGCCAAGTTATGCGTTACGTTCGACTCGCTCGTTCGTAGCAATTGAACGAATCTCTGCGACTTACAACACGATAGAAATAGCAATCTAATCGGAACGGTAAACGCATTAGGTTGTGCGGGTAAGCGACAGCGAGAATATACAGATTCTGTGATCGAGGAGGAAGAAGGCAAGCTGCTCCGTAATTAATAGATAGAAAAAATCGAACGAGGAAAGTGTCAAGAACAACTACTGCTTGACAATACGCAACCACTTGTTGAAACCAGATAATACAAGTGCACTTATCTCCTTGTTATTACATGGACATAAATATTTTCGAAGAAACCGTATTACCAAAGGGCGATATAATTAACGGATAATTATCGAACTGATTAACGAACCTCATAACAATGACAGTAACGAACTCGCGTTACAACAGAGATCGGTGTGTGCAAATCTGCTGGTTATTATGAAAACGAAAAACGAAAAATAATATTGAATAAACGTATGTCACTTTCAAAAGCTTTCCTTAGTTTAGAAAATGGTAGAAGTCATCTAAAGTTATTCATAAAATTGTGTCGTACTGCGACATATAAAGGTCACAAACATTTTATTCGATAATGGGAAAATATTTTGTAATATATGTTTAAATGTTAAAGTGTACGTAACTCGCAGCAAAAGTGTACGACTTACACAATTTTCGTAATATCACCAGCACGAACAATAGCCACAAATGAGACACGTCCGTTCAAGGTTGCGTCTCAAGAAAATTCCTTTCAAGAGTCCGGGTTACGCATGCACGACACGACATAATACTATTTTCCTGCTCGTGTCGCTTCATTATTGATTACTTCTCTCCTTCGTAATGTTTGTAAACATTGCCGGCCGTCGCGACGGTGTCGTAATATCTTGACACGAGCGGTAATTTGGAAGATAACTTCGACGAGACGGTACTGAAAAATCGATCGATTCTCTTAAACAACTTATAACATTTTTAACAGTCGACTATACGATTTGGATAACGATTTTGAGAAATTAGAGCAATTAGTTCGGTGCACGATGTGAAAAGAAATTATCGCGATGTGTTTCATCGATACAGATCTTCGAAACGTGTTTTCTCTGCAATCCCGATAACTTGCGTTTTTCCTAAAACATTTTGTCCACGTTGTCTAGCAAACTGATTGATCTAACTTCTCGAAAAAATTCAAATCGTATGGTCCACTATGAAGAAAGTTATCGTCTTTTTAAGAGCGTCGAATATTAGTGGGAGTCGTTGTCCATTTGTACATATGTAATTTACTTTTCGAACGCTATCGGCGTTATGTCACTCGGAGTTTTTCCCAATAATTTGATATAAACCGAGAACACTAGATATCTAGATCGATCGAGGGCAAACGACATTGTGGTCGCTGCTCGTGGCAAGTAGAACCAGCGAGCAACGATCAGACCTGACAGCTCAATCATGTTCTGCATCACGCGTATCCGCCAATTTCGACTAAATTCCCTGAAAAACGAAGCTGCGCTCAAACGGAAACTAAATTGGACATTTTTTCTGTTTACTTCACCCTTTAATCCATGCATTTTCAAATGAAGTTCGTCAAACGAATCGTGCACCAGTCGATCTATAGCGTTCGATGCATCGGACATCGCAAAACGTTTTGCTTCTGTCTCGATTATGCTACGTCAGATTCGCCACCCTCAACAGTTATGTCTACGCGAGGGGACATTAATAATGGTCCCATTAGCGATTTGCCCTCTCATTGGCGCTTACGTCAATCAGCGATCGAAAGAACGTGTTTTCACGAGCCCGCGAATCAAGAAGGCCGCGTCGCCAATAAACAAACCAAGACCGGTGGATAACGAGCGATTAACGACGAACGGGAGGAAATTGTCACAGTCTCTCGGCCGTTATCGAATCATTTGTTAGTTAATTAATTGCTCAAACAATTCCTTATCACTTTCCTTAAGAGCACGGTTTCGCTTTCTTATTTTTCCTATATCGACTCGCCTATGGCTTCGAAACATTACAGATTCTAGATTTTACTTTTTACTTTACTTTATTATTATTTATTTATTTATTTATTTATTTATTATGAACGGACCGAGGTCCTTTTACATCAATATTTACAATAGAACAAAGACCACGTAAATTACTAAGAAAGTACATGCCCAAAAAGCTGCTTGTATATAAAGGTACTAATATTATCAGTTAATCAAAAAAAAATCAATACTATTATATAGAGTGTTGGAGTTCGCACAATAATATATATTCGATTTATAGGATTTATTAATCCATATGTGGATTTGCATTTAAGTGTTTAAAAACCTGCTGGAGATCTCACAGCACGTCCAGGTGCGTAGAAATTGATTAGCATATGGAGAGAGGGACAATCTATATGGTTATTAATTAAATTAAAAATAAAGCTCTGGTCGGATACTCTTCTGCGAGCAGACAATGTTTCCAGGTTGACTATGTTTAATATTGTTTACGGTATTTACTTTTAGAATTGAAGAAAAATAAAAACGAATCTCTTTGACGTGCAAAAGTGTTTTAACAAACTTTCCCACCGGAAATACATGGAAACAGTGTAACGCAAATTGCGAAGAAAATGCTTCGCGAAATCATCCTAAGTGTTAGAGAACAAAAAGGAAGATCTCCAGCGCTCTCTCGGAGGGAAAAGATGAATTTTACAGAAAGCCTGGAAGTCTGCTATCACGTCGAGGCAATCAGAAGCAGAATGCGAGGTGAAAGCACTAATTAAAATTGTGAATCGAGTGAAATAGAGTGCGATCCATTCGCAGGGAACAAAGTTCCTCTCGCGAAACCTCTTTTCACCGAGGAACATCAACCACGCGATAGATGAAACTGTTCGTATAATACCTCCGTTTAATCACTTCGACTGTTCAGGCAATTTCGAATCGAGCTGGATCACTGTTGATATTCAATTCTGGAAAAAGTCTGCTTAACTCGCGCCGCAAATTCACTCGAAGAGTGCACAAGAACTAATCATCGACGGTCGAGGGAGCGGCGAGAGTATTTGCAGACGAAAAAAAGTTTAATGTGCTTTATTCAGCCTCGAATGAAAAGAGTGCTGCCAACTTTGCGGTAATATAAGGTAGACTATGAGGGCTTTGCACGGGCCAACTTGTTCCTCGTTCCCGTTCTACGGAACAGCGAAAAAAATCCTACAAGTTGTCGTTGCGAAAGTCAATTTTCAAATCTGTGGTGGATTCAGTCTCCACAAAAATTGTCCTGCGTTGTCGAGAACGTTTACGCTACATTTTCGAGAAAAAAAAACGTGTCTCCGAGAAAGTTTTTCTTCGCGAGTTGCAGAGGATTAAATCGAAGTGACCGACGCGATGTGGAACACGTGACGAATCTCGCAAATAACTCTGTCGCGATAGTACAGCTAGATATGTTTAACAACATGTTTTGAATAAAAGAACCGGCAGCAAGGGGATGGAGAGGAAGGGCGGGAGGGCGAAGAATCGTCTCACTGTATATCGGTCGATTGTAATGCAGCGCGGGCGTGTGACGCTCGTCGAGAGCTCCCGGCCGCGATAACGCGTAATTAAAATGTTTTCAATCGTTCCGTTCGTTTTTTTGACGCTCGGCAGCCGTGCCCGGATTGTTTACCATCTTCGTCTTAGGCGAAACGAATAATCTTCTTCTGTGAAGCGTCTGACCCCGCCTGTTGCGAAATGCGGCCGCCATTACACGTATTCTTTTTCTGTGTTTACGTTAGAAGGGTTCATTTATTAGGTAACGTGTGAATAATATTTTTTTAACCCCTTGCTATATTTTAAAGTCTCACAAATATGTTGTGTTTCCTTTTAGATGAAGTAAAATTTGATTCTCTCGCTTGCAATCAATAGACTGCGGATTTTATGCATTTATAACAAAAATGGGTACATACAATTTAAAACAGTGGATTAAAAAGATTTTTATGGCCACCAGCGTATTCGTTTTACTTTAATAAGATAATTAAAAGAAGAGTGAAATTTTTATTTGACTCCTGTGTCTTCCAATCAATGCCAACATTTTTAAATTTTGCATAAAGGTCCGCAGTCTAGTAATCTATATTTAAGTATTAAAATAAATGTAGCCGTACAGAAAATAGAAATTTTCTTTTTCCCTTCTAGGACATTTTTGAGGATAAAGACGTTTCAATCGGTCGCAATTGCGAAGAAGAAAGTTAGCGATCTTTAAGTTCTTTATCTATGTCTGCAATGAAAATATAGAAGAAATTTAAGAAATTTACTAGTGAATGTGACGTTTAAATCCGACAACAATAATTTAGACGCATATTCTGGATAAGAGTGTGTAAAATTGCGCGAACTCTAATCAATTTTTCAACGGAACGGAAATCGAAAAATTCATTTTGATTTGTACTTCTGCAGGAAACGTAATCAAGCGGACTTTTATTTTTCGTGGAAATAATTTTTGTGGGTGAAATGAAATTAAAGTTTGGATTCGGTTCAGCTAAACTTTAAATTGTGCGAACATTAGTCTTTCTGCGTCTGGTAGACCCTGACCAAATTCCGTTTTCATATTGCACAAGTTGTGTTTTGCATGCTCGTATAATTAACGAGGCAATTCAAACGTTGAAGAGTTTTGTAAATGATCGAACGTACGTTCCAACGTGAAATAAATACGAAAGAGGGAGAGAGAGAGGGAGAAAAAGTTATTCACATTCTTGTTATATCCCACTGAATATATTGTATGTATTGTCTTGTATAAGTGTCTGGTTGGTTTAACACCACGACTCGATAGTTTAATCGTCAATAATTAAAATATCTGTAATATCCTTTGTGTGTCATGTTATTTTATGTTCTTTACAACTTTTACTTTTAATTAACTCCTAATGGAGATATTCTAGATAGGAAGAAGTGTTTAATTTTCTGCTTTTCTTCGCACAGGGTTAACTGTTGCGACTTGCGCCACTTTTGCATTAACCGGCTCGTGTAAATAATTGTCGGTTCGGAGTCGAGCCGATACTGGAAAATCCACCGAGCAAGTATCACTGACCCCTCCGGCTTCGCCGACGTTTGATTTCTCGGTTTCACGAAAAATGCAAAAAATTACATAAGCTCCGATAGTCTTGTCCCTGGCCGACCGAGTTGAAAACAGCTTGCGTCGATACGACCACCACGAACCCGAAGAGCAAGGTTTGCATAGATCCGTTCTCGTATCGCGGTGCTCCTTTATTTTTCTTGAATGTTCGCTAATGGTCAATGGGGTTGCGTCAAAGGAAGAGAGAGAGACAGAAAAATCGCGAGATAACGAAAACTCGCTCGAGGTCTTCCCGCACGGTTCTATTAATAATTATATTAAGTTGCATACGGGAATAACGACGTCGGTTAATCGACACCGTTTCTGTTCGAGACGGACGTCACACGTCACCGTATTGTTCCCTTCGGACGTATCAATTTAAGAGACGCAAAAATTGGATCGATACGATGATATATGACGTCCGAGAGGGCATCGAAGTGTTTGAAATATGTATACATACATGTGCATCGCTCGGCGATTACATTTTGTGTAAATATTAGGTTGTAAGTCTCGTTTACGACTGCCCCTTATCGATTCAGACGTTGCTAATCTCTCTCGAGCGCGGAGCAATTGCAACTCTGGTATTCGGACCATTGAAAGGATAGCTGAAAACAACGAGGGAGGCGTTATCGACAGTTGTCTCCATCAGTTTTGTTCGAAATGTGGCACAATGGAAATAAAATTGTTGTAAAAACAATTCTGGAGAAAAAGAAAAATAATTGTGAACATGTGGGACACAGGTTGTCTTTGCTTGAAACGGACGGGTCCTACGATCACACTGTCCAACACCAAATTTGTTCCACAACTACTGTTGGGTGGTTCTTATATGTAGAGTTTTTCGCGCTGATTCCGAATCTGTTTTTCATTTTTTTCCTATACGCACACAATTCAAACAATTAGTTTGCTGCTCAACGTGAACAAGATTTTTGGAGAAAATTAATCGCACAAAATATAAATAAATTTAATGTTCTTATTTTTGTAATACTATACACATTAGTCACTTTTGATGGCCGGTAGGTTTAGTGTTAAACAGTTACCGTTTTTTTAAGTCGTCCGAATATTAATGGGAGTCACTGTACCTCGCGGATGTTATTGAACTAATCCTCGTAGTCGGAAGAGTAAAGAATCCGTGGATGTTGAACAATAGATTGCAAAATATCTGTATTCGCGTGCAGATTTTTGTGCGACTAATGTCAAACCGTCAAGATTACGATGCAATAAAAGTTAGCAGTTTATCGTGATGTGCTCGCTCCAGGCCGTGCAGCATCTGCTTCGACGAACAGTTTATCCTTTCACAATGGAATCACTGTGATTTTATTGTTTAAAAATATATCTTTCACGTCGGCTGCTTCCCGATAAGATTCGAGTCGCAAAGAACGCCGCTGAAAACGCCATTTCCGTTAAAGTATCCGTGTGCGAATGTTTTCGAATAATAACTGGAAACACGTGTGCAGTCAATAACAGGTCTGCTTGACTGCACTTTAGTGCATGAAATGGGATAATCGCTAATATTCGATTAACCCTTAGCAATACTGTTTACATTGTTAAATATGTCGGTATCTAATCAATTATTAAACATTTCAGTATTATATGAGCTATTATACGTTTAAAAAAAATGTTAGACAATTTCGTGTCGCGAAATGCTGGATAAAATACGTGTCTCTGTCAATTATACATTATCAATTACTAGGCCAGCGGATCTTTATGCAAAATACAAACTACCTTCATTTTCTCATCAGGAGATCTCATATGAGTTTTATTAGAACATAATGGAGTCTACGCGATCGAAGCGCGGCGATGATAGCGTTCCATTGGTATTTCTGTTATCTTGGATCCCGCCAAGCTGACTGAGAGACCGCGTTGACAACATCGTGTTCGCCATCCCGGCGAAAAAATTCGGGAAACGCGGCCGCTCCACGTGACTCGCGTCCGACGAGCTGCATGGGCGTGATCGTCGCGAAATTCGACGTAAGCAAGCGCGAATCGAATCGCGAAACTAGGTTGACCATGTAATTAATCATACGGACGAGCTGACGCTAATCGACGGGGAGCGTTAACCCTCCGTAGCCTGATTGTTTCCCGGCTTTTCAAGAACGTCGCTTTGAATCGACGGCTTTTTACAGTATTTTCTGAACGCGGACACTGAATTTCCACTCCTCCCTTGTTCACGCGATAAACAATCCCTTTGTTTGCGCGAACTTTTTATACGCGGCTTCGATTCTCGTTCCACGGTCCTTTCTCTTTCTCCCGATTGAATTTTCGCGCAACACCTGTTTCGTTTTCAATGTGTGACATTAAGCGTGCCCAGAATTATCTGGGTCGTATATTTCTTGTTTCTAATAGGTTGGAAATTGTTTTTGGATAAACTGTTCATCGAAGTACTTATTTTTGTTGTATATTATGTACTTGTTTCTGTAAAAGTTTTGTATAAAAATAAGCGTTTCTTATATTTGCCCATAAGTATGAGAATGGTCTAAGTCATGTAAATCATAACCACTGCCGGTCAGACGGCCGGTTTCATATTTTTCATTTTAGAATTATTAAAATTACGAAGTCGCTTACGTGGGAATATTGGTTCGATAAATTTCTTCATCCAGACACATACTCTAAGAACAATTGCACAAAATCTAAATAAATAGAGGCTAGCCATTTCGATCGCTTTTAGAAAGAAGCCATTCCTCATTTTATGAAATGGAGAAACTTCTCCGACTCCATAAGAATGAAAAATGGACCTAAATTAGAGCAACGTGTTAATTAATGAATAAATTATGTAGCATCTGGTACGAGGCAAGGCTTGATAAAGTTCTTCGAAGTACGATGGAGCTTTGCTCCATTTTATAAAATGGAAGCACAAATAAATCGCCGCGTAAACAGCACGTTATTAAACAGAGTATAAAGAATTTAATACACATTTGCCTGAACATTACGAAGCGGTAGAAGCAAGTTTTTCCCTCCACTGTATAAAGCGAGGAATCAAAATAAATTGCCATGTAAACAGTGCGTTAATAAACAAAGTATAAAGAATGTGGTACACATTCGTATTATACTCCTCCGCGATAGGAAGCGGCTTGTCCCCATTCCACCGAATGAGAAAGAGAACGTAAATCAGCACGCGAACAATGTGTCAATAATAAGCAAAGAATAATCTAGGGAAGAATGTGGTGAGTAAGAAGAGTGAGGGAAAAGTAATGGGAGCCTCATCAGATAAGACAACTAGAGAAAATCGGAACGCATGACCACCCTAATCGCAAGGACCATTTATCGAGCGTAGGCGCGATCCCTATGCGAATGATAAATCGCTGCGAGATTCGCTAGCGTCACGCCAACGATAACCTGATCCGACCCCGCGACACGATAATCGTGGTTCCTGCCACAGATCCATTCGAGTCCGAGATGATCGACACTCGCCAGACCCATTTAAGGAGTTACACCAATATTTCTTCGCCGTGATATACCAAATAAGGTCACAACGGATGTTTGATCGATCGGAATCGCCTCAAGGTCCGCCTCGTGAACATCTGACAGCTTGTTTCCCCATCCACGACAAAACTGTTTCCGAGAAATCTCTGTGGCAATATCTCGCGCGGCAACAATTATCACTTGAAAAATTGGTTTTTGGCAGAGTTTAACTCGGGACCCCATTTTTCTGCCGGGAACGCCATGTGCCAGGTCAACAGCTACCGAAGTTTTTATCGATTCGTGAAATAAATCATTCTTGTTGGCTTATTTTTCCACTCGCTGAAGAAGAGTGTACAACAATCGTGCCGACTGATATCCGGACACTCGTAAGAAGACGATAACTTCTTTAATTTTGGAGCTTTTTTCAGAAGTTGGAACAATTAGTTTATTACATGACGTGAAAAAAAATTTTGAGAAAATAGCAGTCGCGGGCCTATATTGAAAATTTAAAAAATACTTTTTTTAGATCTATGTCGATAACACATATTCGGAAGATTCCATCAAAGTCGGTTAATGCGGGGGGGAAAATACAGGCATTGAAAGATGCAAGAATCCTTAGATTTATCGCAGTTATAACTTCTCAAAAGAAAAAGAATAAAAGTCGTAGAATATTAAAGAAGTTCCAATGAATAAGACACTGAACGATCTATTTATTCATATGATTAAAATTTCCTCTTTTTATAGCGCTGATAAGAATAGAGCAATGCAAGTCATTGGTGTTTCGAGCGTCAGGAGATGGTCCGATTTGAACAATAAATGACGCGAGCAATGAGAAGACAATTGAGTCGTTGCACGAGGAATCAAATTTGTTCCTCGGCGCACCACGATTCGATTAAGTCGATACTCATCGATTCGGTTGGTGGTCATTAACGTCGATTAACTCAGACCGACTCACCATCAGCTGGTCGAGGTCAAGTTCAAACCGACTAACGAGGTAGCGAATCGACGACCGTGATCTCGACTCTTGATCCGCCTCTAATATCGATTCTGCTTCCTCGGGTTGCTCATAAGTAAACTGCGAATCTTTATGCGAAATGAAAATGTTTTGCATCGGTTATGGCAAGCAGGAGTAAAATAAAAATTCATTTCATTCTTTAATGATTTTTATGCATTAAAAACAACATTACGATATTCTGAAATTTTTCTAACCATTTAAACATTTATTGTCACAGTAAATCTCCGTCACTTTGGAAAGATCCAAACTTTCTATGATTAAAATCAAAAATCAATTTTTTATTTAATTGAAATTCAACTTTTATTTGTACCAAACGACTTTAACCTCTTCGAGATGTTATGATCGGTTTCCTACGTGATAAAGTTGTTTTTCGAAGTCAGGTTTGCCTTCATATAAAAAAATTTCTGCATTCGATTTTTGCATTGACATCTATTCAGAGAATTTCTAGATTCAAAACTGAAATGACCACTTCTACATTTGATTTTTGCATTGACATCTATTCTGAGAATCTCTAAATTAAAAACCGAAATGAGCATTTTGTTAGAATCAGCATTCCTACGTGATAACATTGTTTTCCGAAGACAGGTTTGCCTTCATTTCAAAAAAATTCCCCATATTTCTACATTCAATTTTTGCATTCACATCTATTCTGAGAATCTCTTGATTAAAAACCAGAATGAGTTGTACGCGCAGCAAGATTGCGGTGGTAAATCGTACGATGGAATATTTTTCGGTAACACGATCTAAATGGAACATTACCGGCGACACAGAGGAAAGGGTGAATCATCACCAGCTACAAGCTAAAACTATCAATGCCAAGGTCAACGCTGACACGGGGCCGCCGGTGAACCGCGATCATCGTGTCGCGTGGGTGTTGCGTGGCGTGCAACGTAATCGTTCACGCGACAAGCTCGTGGGACATTGCAGCGAAATTTATATCGATTAGTAAATAGAATTAATAGATTTCTCTTCATGAAGATAACCGCTGATAAACGGACGAGAGCATTCTCGCTGATGGAAAAGTTCCAGCTGGGAAATCCTGGTTCATGCGCTTTCCGAGAAGATTGAGTGTTATCAGTTCGATAGTAATTTTGTTCGCTGTCTTTGGCAACTGAACGAATGAGTGGAATCGAAGAGGACACATCTTTTTTAACAGCCGGTATAAGCAGAAATAGCTTACCTTGCGGGACAACAGACCAGCCGTCGGTGTACGATCAGTGGGATCCGACTCCGGGATCGGTTCATCCGGGTTTTCCATGTGCATTCCCGGCCATCCGACCCAGATGCCATTTCCGCTAATTACCACCGGCGCTACCGCAGTCACGAGACCCCCAGCACTAGAAAAATCAACATACGAAAGTCATTAAATGCCGCCACTGGATCCGATCAATCAGCGAATTTAACTTTCAACTTGAAAAGAAAACTGACTTTAGTACTTTAAGCATAAACAACGGTGTCAACTATACTAGCAAATATCTAGTTTGCATTAAAGTAATTATTTATCATATAAAGTTCCATGTAACCAGTCATGTAGAAAATTGAATGCTAGTAATTGAAGCTTAAAGATATTGAAGGATTCCACTGCAACCAATTTTTATATCTGTTCGCGATATTGGGAATTAAGAGCCTTTAACCAGACAAATGAAGGCGTTATAAACGATTTCGAGAACGAGTCATCGCGAGCTCAGTGGTAAAGTCGATGACTAGCGACACACCCTACGAAACGTCGTCGAACACGTCTTCGATCGATTATGCAACTTTCCATGAACACCTTCTTTCTTTGGACGAAGAGGTTTGGGGATACACTCATCAGAGTATCGATCTTCCAGGTTTATTCTTAGATATTAGGTGCATCTTTAGATCCCATAAACTCCGGATTTTAACTATTCTTTTTACCGATCTCAATTTTTTTCATTTAACCCTTTCTCTTTCTTGCAGTGCTAGATTCAATGTTAACCATCATGCGTGGTAAAGCTAAATAAGTGAAAAGTCGAGTCATCCAAAATAAAAATATACCTAGGTCACTATTCAGGGAAAAATGAATGAGGTTAGAGTAACTACGGGACTCTAACAAGATCTGGAATGCGAAAAACTTCTTGACCCAGGAATCGTTCGGTACGACACTTGCAGTGTCAACAATTCTCGGTTCGCATATGTTCGTTGATCAACATACAAGCGTTTCCCAAGTGCACGTGCGCAAACCTCGAACGATGCGTGACATCGCGATGACTTTTCTAGAATGGCAGCGATCTAAAATGACCTTTAACCCCGCCGCACATTCGCACTCGTATTAACGAAACGTATTTGGATTGAAACCAACTTTCTTCGGTTTTATGTCTCGCGAATGATCGAGCCGTGTCTCGTGGTCTGCAATAAGTGTCGCTACCAGATTGTAATTAAAGCTGATGACCTACATCGGTTGCTATGTCGATCAAATATAGATGAACGAATGGTAACGAGGCTTGTCGCGAACCCGATATTTATTTATATTTAATACTCGTCTCTAGATTACGGATTTTTTATGCAAGAAAAATGTTCCATGTTGATTTCGAGAAACGGAGATTAAATAAAAATGTGCAATTAAACAAACTTATGTGCTTTGTTCTATACTGCAGTATTTAGAATGCTTCTTTTAGTGGAAATATATTGTACAGTATTAAACTTGTTATAAAATATATGTGTTTAGCGAATTAAATAAATATGTCAGTAATAGTTCAACCCTTATGTAGCCAAGCAAAATGTATAGATTATTTAAAACCTTTTGTATTAAACGTATTTGCAGAAATTCTCAGTTTAAGACTATAAATTAATATGTAATATTTTTAGAGGAACATTAACAAGTTGTCGAAAGAAATGTAGTAAACGGATACCGAACGTGATAAATGCATATTTTTGGAGAAAGTGGAGTCGAATAAAATGTTATTTTTAGTGGTAGTAGCCTTCGTATACCTAAAATGAATAAAAATCGCACCAAGTTTCGTCGAATGCTATATTCTAGCATTTTCTGAACATTTTTCAGGAGCCATAAATGCATAAAGATCCACTAATAATCTTACCGAGCGCGTAGTTAATATTAAGCGACATGATCGGTCCAAGTGATTAATGTTTGTTGAAATACAGTGTCGACAGTTGGGCATATTGGCAAATGGACAACAGACGGCTGACACGATAGCCACTTTTGCGGATGTTGATCTAGCAGAATCGATAAACAAGTTATGCTTCTACGAAGTAGGCGAAAGCAGATAACATTGAATAATCAGTTTTACGATGTAGAAGGATGTATAGGTAGAACGAGTGCTTGTGTGCCCATGAATGGGATGCGTTTGCGAACTAAGTTACTGGCACGCCATAGTTATAAATTTGTAATCGAACTTGGCTGGTATCCAGACTCGAGACAAAGGGCTTTCGACGGCTCTATGTTCGGTTGTGTTGCTCCCACTAGGTCAAACTGAATAGCGAGAGTCTGTTGTGTGCAGACTCAAAAGGTGTGGCGTGTACCAGAGTTCTGCTAATTCAATTACATTGTATTTCAATTATGTATATAATAATTCCACTACGTCGTAACTGAATTACATAATTCAATAACCAAGTATTTCTAAGTATCACTAAGAATTTCAATCAGATGCGTAATTGAAATACAATATAATTAAAATACATCTCTCCAGATTATAGCCCAGAACTTTGAAGAAGCGTAATAGATTTTTATGTTTATCTTTCATAAACTTGTTTGTGTGCTGTCTATGCGGCGTAGTTTCTATTCCTTGCCCTCCTCCATAATACGTAACGCTATTTTATAATTGTGCTCCAATTACGAATTACATTGTAATTGAATTACAAAGTGTTTTATAATTGTGCTCCAATTACGAATTACATTGTAATTTAATTACAAAGTGTTTTATAATTGTGGCCCAATTACGAATTACATTATAATTTAATCGAATGCAGATCTGAATTATAAATTACAATACGACTGAATTTCAATGTAATTCAATTACTTCGTAATTATAATTCCTGGAGTCATTCAATTGTAATTCTGCACAACTCTGGCGCGAACACAGCAGAAAACTATTCGAATTATGGAACAGCTACAGCCAGATAATAAAGGTTCTACTGAGACTTGAAAAAATACAAAATTTTAACGTAAAAATGTCTTAACACTAAACCTACCAAGCTTTAAAAGTAGCCGGTACATGTTGCCCTATAAAACTAACAAGATTAAATTTATTTGAACTTTGCACGGCTCATATTCTAACATCCGCGCTACTAGATACATATATTTGTTTGATAATTTACCACGAAAGCATCGTTATAATTCCAATAATCATGCAATAAAAAATTTGCAAGATTTCTGGAAGATGTAGGTTTAGTGTTGAACTCATCAAAATTTGAACTTTGTGCGGTTTATATTGTAATAATTTACCACGCAAGCATCTTTACAATTTCGATAATCGTGAAACAAAAAGTCCGGAAGATTTCTGGAAGGTCATGTGGCAGGTTTAGTACTGGACTCGTCATCTCGTGCATTCCGATGTTCGAATGAAAAATCGCCGCGTCTATTTTCAGCGACGCTTTAGTATAAATACCGGCGCCGTCGGCGAAACGACGCGGAAATCATGTGCGCCGAGTATTATTATTGCCGGATACTCGAGTGTAGTCTATTTTAAGGATACCATCGTTTCAGTTTATGTACGCTGGCCAGTTCCAATTGGAAACACAATTCTTCCTATTCGTGTTTACGAACGTCGCGATATCGAACATTTTATGTCCGAAGTTTAACGAGATCAAACGACCAGGGAAATGCACATTGATCCGCGAGAATAGGTAAACTATGATTCGAAGTCACGTTCTTTGAGATCACAGTATGAATCAGCCTCGATCTCAATGTCGGATATAAGTAAATTACCGTACACGCTGATCGCCGTGTCAATTACGCGACGATCCCGACGCATTTAATATGTAAATGTTATTTGCAAGTTATTGTCGCGATTTAACGTTCGTCGGGAATAATTACACACCGGCTCCGCTTTGGAATGCTACATCACTATCGAGGTCTGCAATTGTGATATCTCTTTTTATTTAATTGCTAAATATCTGTCGAGGTAATCGTGTCTTAATGTTACGGTAATAAATCTATATATAGAATTTTAATCGGGAACTTTAAACAAGAAGTGACGACGATATCGATGCCCTCGAAACAAACAGAACATTTGTTTTCACGTCCGAATACGGTCAAGTTATTTGCAATTAATCTATATATATCAAGACAATCTTCTTATCGCGAAAAATGCAGGACATTTAATCCGGTTTACGACGTGTTCATTTCGATGACACCTGCTGTTGTTGACACGTCGAACTCGAGGCTGCGGTCATCGAATGTGCAACTGCGATGTAGGATATTATGGTTGCGCGCATTACAACGCCGGGGGGAAAATCACCTCCGAAATTTCACGTCCACCTGTTGCCGCGCAGCTATATTAATTAGACTGCGTATTTTATGCATTTCCGTAAAGCGAAATTTGAAACGATAAAATGATTAAAATTTCACCGACACCATTATCTGCATTAATTACAGAACATGTGTAGACATTTACTTGGTTTCCTAATCATCGCAAAGAGCTGGAAACGAGAAGTCTGCATTTCATCTACTCGTTTTTATTGTAAATGCGTCAAATCCGCAATTTAATCATTTGCACCCGGAGCTATTTCAACTCGAAAATGAAACATTTCTTTTAACCTAGAATATTTCCATTCCCTACGATTTTATAAATTTTACGGATGTGAAATTGGTATAATGACTCATTCAATAGCTAAATATTTAGTAGAGCAAACAATATTTTGAATAATGGTACAGCAATTTTTAGCAATTTAAAAATTCCCTTTTTAAAACATCTGGAAAAATTCTGGGACACTTATTGAAGTACTTTGATGCTGTTATCGATAGACGGCAGATGTTTATGCAAAAAAATTTTCCAATTGATTTTCTTTCTTAATATGTTTAGTGAGTTGTAAATAACATCCCAACAAAAACATCCTGTAAACAGGAGCCAAGTTCCTATGGCCGTAAAAAGTTGTGAGATCAAACAAAATACGGCCAAGTCCGTTAGCTTAGAAATACCTCTTGCAATACTGAAAAAAGCGTTTGTAAAAATTAGTTTAAAAGAACGCTATTTAATTTTTAAAGGCGAAATATTCGACGTGACGATCGCGGAGGGTTAAAAATTCGATCGAAGCCGTCGAGCGATTTTCTCAGTAGGCCGATGTGCATTCTGAATTAATGAGTGACGCATGTTTCTGGTGAGAGGACTGTACTACGATGCCACGCGATACTATCATAGCTATAGCGGTAAACATTGTTACACGCGCTTCAATGCATCCGATTTCGAACAGCAACCAATGCCACCGCTGACGAACTTTGTGTTTTTCCACGACTTTTGTTGTCTACGAACCGAGGAAGTGGCTCTGTGCGTGTGTATGTGGTAAGGCAACCGCGATAATATATTACCGCACACGTAACAAAGTCAGTCGGGGAACACGTGGTCGCAAGGAATACCTTGTGAATGAGTATGATTCTCGAGATCGCTAACGATACGTCTCCCCTTATCGTTATCTGAGAATCGTACGCCACGAGTTTTCCGGGCGCCGCTGTCGGAAAGTAAACTACACTTGAAGCGCCGCGCCGCCAGGATTTTTGGATCAAACGTGCGCCAATATCATTATCGTCGAGCGTCGCGCGAGACAGAAATGAAGAGAACCAGGAACGACAGATAACAATGTTTGACGAACGCGTCGCTGACGATTTACAGCACTCCTGTAAACTCGACGAGGAAAGAAACCGTCTCGAGGACGTCAGCTGTTATCCGATTCTTATCAGAAAATCGAAACGGAAAAATTAAGAAAAATTAAGATTTTCACGATTTTCGGCCTCTAATTGCAGTAATTCTAAGGATTCTTACATCTTTTAATGCCTTGGTTTCAATAAAACTTTTACAGTGCAAATAATTAATAATTGACACAGATCTACAAAACGTGTTCTTTAAATTTTCAATATAGGCCCACATAAAGAAGTTGTAAAATACAATTTTAGTATTTTCTCTACAATTCCGAACATTTGCATTTTTGGAAAAAATTTCATTGCACATCCTGCAGTAAACTAATTGCTCTAGCTTCCCAAAAAAGTTCAAATCGTATGGTACAATATTTAAAAACTTATCGTCTTTTCTGGGGCATCCGAATATTAATCCGGTTCGCTGTAGAAATGGCCCACTGCGCGCTGTCTGGCTACTGTCGACTGTTACTACTTGCAGTGGACGCGGATGATGATGGGACCGGTTCCCTCAGCCCGAGATTTGTATGCCCCGAGTTCTTATTAATCCACATAAAAGAAAAACACAGTGGCTTTCTATCGAGCACGATTCAGTTATCTGACCATCCATTGGTAACTCTCCGTTTCGATTTTTCAGTGGGGATCGTCTGTTTACGATTTGTTGTTTGTTTGGCCCGGCTGCATCGCGGATACGGCGATTGCAACAATAAAAACTGGCCGATTTATCTTTAACGCGTGTTTACGGAGGTCTTTAATCTCCCGTTTCTTGGCAATCGCGGTCGCGCGTCGATATCCGCGGCTTTCGCGAAACGTTCGACGCGACATTCGAGTCGAAGAAACCGGGTAGGGATGACGTTCCTATTTTTGTGACAGAGTTTCTCTTGCACGAACTACGGATTAGATTAGTCCGGTCTAAACGGCAATCATTTTCTACTTGATCGGGTCCCCATCGCGATTCGCGGGTCGCGGGTTCCCATCTTTCTTTTCTATTCTAATCGGAGATGGACGCGCAAAATTCTGTTTGAACTTCATGTGACTTACAATTAATGCAGACAATTTTCCATAAATATGCGCAGTCTAGTCAAAAATGTCTTTTCATGAATCGTGCAATTTTTTAAAAGGCTCCACAGGGTATTTCGTAAATGGTGGGCAAAACTTTAGGAATAGATTCCTAGTGCTTAGAGAAGACAAAAAATTATACATATTAACATACAGTGGCCTGGAACTGGATTGTACTACAGATGTAATAAGTATGTATATGTTTAATTATAAAACAAATAGCCTGTTCAACGTTTACTTCTTACCGTGCCAATGACTGTATTATTTGTCTTACAATTGTTATTCGCTGAATATATGTTATAATAAAAGATTTATGACCCGTAAAACTGTTTGATTTTGCTGAACAATCTCTATTAGCTAATAATAATAGCAAGTTGAGCTCGTTTAAACATTTCAAAAACAGATAAAAAGATTTTTACTACGATTTTGGCTTAGGGTGCCAATCATTGTACAGTTTACCCTACAACAAACCGGAGTAATACTGTTCAATAGATTGAAAATAATATAAAAGTATTTTTGAATGCCTCTAATGCCTTTAAAATCCGCTGTCTAATTATCAGATCAGCAGCAAGATTTTGTAAAAATTCTTTCAATCACGTGTAAAAATGGCGAGAGAAGATGTATCAGTGTTTAATTATGCGTTCCCATTTAGTTGCACAAGAGATCCCCGAACTTCTCGAACGTATTGCTACAATGACACCGTTTTTTACCAAAGCTAGCGCAATTGCAGGTGTTATACTGTGTCGATGGTCATGACTCGACGGTGTGACAAGTTCTAAAAGGGAATTCTCGGTAGCTCTGTGAATGAAATGAAGCAGAATACTGCGAGCGTGTTGTTACGAAAAATTTCGTCACCGTGTCAGCCTATGCTACTCGGTGGAGCAAACCTGTCGACACGTCGCGTGATGTGTAATCACGAACTATTTTTTCGCGGACCATAAATAAACATGAAGAGCGCAACGCCGCATCGGTTACTAATTGTAAGTCGCAGTTCACAAGCAATTTTCATCGAGCAACGCTTCGGCACGATCGAAAAACATATTTATCATTCAGCGACTTTTCCTGATACATAGAAATATTCCGGGAGACGTTCCGATATATTCTGAAGAAAAGCAAGAAGATCTTCCAAGGCTATCGTTAATTCTTGAACTCGGAAAATCTAGAGCAGTAATTTCATCAAACGCTCTCGAGACGTAACAAGCTGCAGAGAAGAATTGTATGCACATCAATTTTTCTTGTTTCGAGAGCTGAAGAGGGAGGTGGGTAGAGAACGAGAGGGAGACGGACGTTTATTGAATCACCAGTCTCATCTCCAAGGACTCGTATGCATCGTGAGAAGCACTCAGTCTCCGGACACCTTATCAAGCGATAAGGTTATTTGAATAGAGAACTGTGTGTTTCCACGAACGTGCAAACAATACGGAAGTAACGCGGAAGTTCTACGCATCACGCTTTCGAGATGTTGCATTAACAGTTCACGATCATATTTTCAATTTTCCTCGGCGGAAAAGTCTCTATCATCCATTCAATCGCGACATTAAATTCGCATCAGACGAGATAATCGAGTCTCGCTTCCTGTTCGCGAAGTGACGTTTTCGAAAAATGACGAATGAAAAAACAAAATTAAAAGAGTACGTTTATACACTCCCGTCCATAAGACAACTTGTTTAAAGTTGGATCCAGACGATTTTTGGTTATTAAAGGACCTATCTTATGAAATAAAAATGATGTAAAACAAATCTGACCAAAAAATATCCTACATTTTCTAAATTTTAAATATTATTCTTATATTTTCTTGTTTTCTAATCTGACTTCTTGAGCTGTGTGTCCATAATCATCCCACAATTTCTCAATCTCTTTCTTCCAACATTTATTCAAACAGTATATGTATATATTTACGACGATTTACGGCACTTATAGATAATATGAATAAAACAATTAAACCAAGCTGGAAGCTTACATTCTTTGATTATCATATTTTGTTGAATAATCATCCCACAATTTCTCGATCACTTTTTTCCAATATTTATTCAAACAGTATATGTACATATTTATTTTTGTTATCTATTTAATTTTTTGATTAACATCTAGTAAAAAAAAACAATAAAATCAAGCTAGAAGCTTGTATCCTTTAATCACCATTTTATCGAAAATAAGTGTTCGGTGATTCATGGACGGGAGCGCAAATGTTTCTGGCCGGGAATGAAACGATGAATGAGCACTGCGCAGTCCTTTAATTTGGCAAGGCGACGCGATCGATGCAGGTCAGTAAACAATTACTTTCGGTAAATATTTTCCACCTGATCCGTTGCTCGTCGCGCAAAACAAACTACAGGGTGTCCGAAAAATGTTGTACATAGTCGAAAATGGTAATTTCAAACGATGTCAGAAATTGCTGTATAATAACTAAAATGGGAACAGAGGAAACCGCTAGCCTGTATATATTTTACCCGTTGTCTCGCTCGATACGTCGATATTTCTATCGACTCGATTACGCAACGGAATAAATTACCGAACAATCGAATATTCATACGGAGAACCACCGCCAACAATATCGATCTTGCAAATCCGTTGGGAATACGCGGATCTGCCCGGGAATCGTTCGCGACTAGCGAATGCATCCAGTCAGATCGAGAAACCATTCGAAAAACCGAGTTTCTGTTGCCTAATTATGTTTTTGTTGTTTCGAGCGGTGTCCTGGTGAACGCAAACACGTCGCAGTCGCGATAGAAACCAGGTGAACAAATATAAAAGAAAATAAGAACAGATTTAATGCGAAACAGGTTGTGTTCCGTTAACCATGTAAATATTCAATAAACGGTGACGGTCATAATTCCAGCTTACATAGTAAATACCAGCTCGTAATAATAAATACGTTTTTGTTGGAGTTCTGGCCAAATGTGACACCGATTAATGCACAAATAATATCCCGGAGAATATTATTTTATATTTTCCTTCTTGTGTCACAATAATAGGTGAACATTTTGGGATCTTCCTAAGTCTTTAATTGTAGAATCATTTCCTGCTAGCAACGCGAGCGATATATTTTATACAGGCTGCGAAAAGATCAAGCCAAGGAAACTATAAAATAAAAGAATGTTGTTCTTCCTAAAAATGACAAGATCGAATTTACTCATCGATTTTACGCGATTCTTTCCGTAATGTGTGCCTGGATAATTAAATTTATTCGATAATTTCTCATGAAAGCATCTTCGCAGTTGCAAACATTGTTGAATAAAATGTCTGAAACGGATCGCTCGTCCGACAATGGCAATTTGTAACGAATTCGTAAATGAATGCAGAGTAATTAACGGAGAGAATGAATCTTTCGCGATCGGAAATACTACACGAGCCTGTATCAAACTGATAGACTCGATCTTCGCTGTCTGAAAATATTCAAAACATTGCATTCCAAAGATCCATCGACGGAATAGCAGGGACATTAGTTTCTTTCAAAAAGATTACGAGAATCGAAGAGTATGGATATACATATTGTTTCCCATCTACTAAAAAAAAGAGGAAAGAAAGAGAAGGGAATAGCTTCTTTAAAATTTGAACGACTCGACTTTTCTCGAGTAATTAGAAGCAAAGATTTTAATAAAAATCATATACTTGTGCTATTAGATGCGAATCGTCTATTTAAAATACTCGAAAACAAATCATCCCCTTCCCGATTGTACCACCAGTTGCTTACCTCCCTGTATAATCGACACAGATCCGCAGAGAGATTGCCAAAAACAATTTTCAGTATTCTCTCTGCGATTCCGGCCGACTGCAATTCTCTCAGAATTTCTTTCTCGCGTCGCGCGGTAAACATACTGTTCCGACAACCGCGGAAGTTAGTAGAGTCTCGTGCTCTAGAGAAGGAAGTTGTGGGGATCGCGCGAGATAGCGTCGTCTGATGCAGAAGACGATGTGCAAGAGAGCGGCGGTTTGCAAGGTAATCGATAGAAGCGGCTGGGCGCAAGCTGAGTATACTAACCTGGCCTTGCGTTCCAGCTGGCCGGTCACCTCGTTCCTCTTCAGCACGAACGGCAACCTGTTGCTCACAACGATCATGCTCCCGTTGGAGGAGTAGCTGCCGGGCTCTGTAGACATTTCGTCGATTTTCAATTCCCTGATTCGGTCCGTGATTGCGGAGGACCACCGGCGTGCGGCGGCAGCGACGCGGAAATCCGTGTCTCTTCTCTTCCTGTTCCCGTTCGCGCGGAGGTCTGTACTCGCGACCGCCGGTTCAGCAACGACTGCTAACCGTGTCGCGTGTGTCACGTGCGATCACGTGTGTCTCAGCGAAACCGAAGTCGAAGGAGAACCGCGAACCGGGTCGCTGGCTAGTCTGTCAGCTCGATCGACGGAATAGTCAACCGATCGGTACCCTGTCAGTCTAGTGCGAGAATCGATCGAGTCTTTGATCGACGCGTGTGTCTGTCCGGTCTGGCGTCAAGTCGGTTTCGTGCTTGTTCCGGATCGTTGCGAATTTATCTGTTCGAGGGCAACGTCGATAGGGTGTGATAGGACGAGCGCAGAGAGGAGAATGACAATAGCAAGGTACGAAGAAGAGGGAGAGAGAGAACGAGCAAACAAACGAGTCAGAGGAGGGAGTAAGAGAGAGAGAGAGAGAGAGAGGGCGGTCTTGAATGAGGATGACGACAAAGAGGAAGAAGAGTAGTAGTAGTAGTAATAGTAGAAGAAGAAGAAGAAGAAGCTGGTCGATTGGTTCGTGTGAGTGTGCCGCGGTGCGTGGCCGAAGTAGCACTGAAGTAACAACGCCGCGTTCCCCTGAGTTTATTCGAGTTAGCCGCAGCGAGGAATTGGTCCAAAGTGCGCTCTCTCTGCGACCGTATCAATGACGGGGCCGCGACCTTTTGGCCACCCACCGGTTCCTCCTCGTGCACACCACCACCCCGGCTACCGTCCGCACACGTAAACAGACGGTCGCTTCTTCTTCTTCTTATTCGTGTCTGGTCTCCGTCCCGTCGCGGAGTGTCGTCGCGTGTCGTGACAGACGATCAGGGTTATCGCCGACACGTTATCTAGTAATTCCCGGATAACACACGTTGCTAATGGGACGACAAAGGCACGTACCACGCTGTTGTCGTTCTCGACAGCTGTACCCGTCCAAACGACGTTACACTGTCAACACCCAGCCCCGAGATAACCATCTTCGGCCCCCGCTACACACGTCCGTTTTTCCCCAACATGCGGCGACTATTCGGAATTGCTTCAACTTCGACGCGAGCGTCGCGAACTCCTTCGTCCTTCAATCTCGCGAAAACCAATCGCCATCCAGCACCGACTACCTTCGAGAATCTTCGGCGACCGGCTGTCTCTGCCGATCGTTCTTTACTTTTCGTTAATACAGACGCGTCGCGCAACGAACGAGGAAGAGGCACGGAAGGGTTGCGCTAACTTCGGTCACCAAGGTCTTGGCTGTAGAGCATTGAACTTTATGCGAGCTCGCGTTTCTTCAGGCGAATTCGAGGATTTTCAGTTCTGCATACCGTACTTTTTATGTGATTTGAGATGTTTCATCAACATTTCGTCACTTTACTGTTAGACTATATCTATGTAATGGAAACGTCGCTCGATCCTACTGCTACCAATGCATAAAGTTCAGCAGTCTACTTATCATGGTTTGAACGGATTCGGCAAGTTTTACCAACACTGCTGCTCACCGGTACTAAATTCTGCGTACTTTTGTAACTAGGGTTGCCAGAAATGTTTTATCCAAATATAGAAGAAGTAGTGGAAACTGCAATTATGTATATACATATATGAGATAGGCTCAAAATATGGGAGTTTTTGAAAATTCCTATAAATACGTAAAGATCAAGATCAAATATAGAAGACTCATATCAAACATAGAAGATCTGACAACCCTATTTGCAACTAAAGTTATCGCTGGCGGTTAAATTCGCATTATTAATTTTATCCGTGGAAAGTGGGTTTTATCACGTTTTTTAGTGGTCTATACGAACGCCTTCTAAACGCCTTTGTGTCGGTCAAACTCGGTTTCAGCGAAACTTTTCTGTGAAAATAGTCTCTGTATGGAACTTTATCTAGTATGGAACTTTACATTCTTCGTTTCATTGCTTCCACGAAAACTTGTTCGAAGACAATTTTTTCAATTTTTTACAACGGACTACACGCGTTTGTTTGTTGCGTCTCGGCTATAATTGGAAGCATCGTGAATCACAGAATGCATTTTTTCATCGACATCCACCGATGGACTTTAAAAGACACAACACTACGTCATCGGTTTCCTGTTTTAGAGTTTGAAAACCGTAGAAATACGTCATCGTTCGATACCGATTGATTTTTTTGTTGTAACACAACAATTAACTCGTGATCTTTGGATGTAAATTATAAAAGGGTGAATCATAATTTATAAACAAAGTATATTCGCGCGTGAATCACTGGAATTGTACTGTTTACGAAAGATTATTACGGGGAATAACAGAGTAGAGATATTATTGTTTGGCATATGCGGAACAGCGTTATTTAAAAATGTGATATAGGCAAAAACTTATTACTCGGTCTTATTGTGTTCGTAGATTGACGAGGGGTGGCCTCGTAGTGTGAATCACCGGTTTGTATAAATTCAATTAGCACACATACAATTATTTCTACATTAAAATCTTAATTAATTGAACGAAATATGCAATCTATTAGGTTGTTGTATATGAAATAAGCGATTTTAGAATGCGACTCTTACAAAACGTTTCGATCAAGAAATGCTGTTACTGTAATTATAAGGCAACCACGTGCCTGTTGCTTTTAAATAAAGTATATTCCAACATCAACCAACGCGACTGTCGTGTATTCCTTTTACATATCTGGAAAAATAACTGTCACATGACTTTTGGTCAAAATGTGGCGATTAATTAACTACTAATCGTCGATGATAAAAATGAACTACAAAATCTAGATAACAATACTGTAAATGAAAAACGTGAATGACCATAATATCTTATTTGTACCGTAATACAATCAAGAAACTTGAAATTTCTAGATAGAAGTATACGGTCGGCGTACGAAGTATTCGTACACATTAAAAAAACGAATTACTTTTTCAAAATTGGACCCAACAGCTTGAGTTTCTTTTCAGACCTTAGGAGGATTAGTTTACTAGCTAATGTGTAAATAATTTTTTCTTTCGATTGTTATTGGTCGCAACTGCGAAGAAAATAGTAAAGGTCACGATTTTACCACGTTTTTATTAGCTCGCTTTCTTGTCTGTCTGTTCGGTACAAATTTTGCAATTGATTTTAATTTAAATTTTAAACACTTGTACAAAGTTTCATCGAAATCGATCAAGGATGTTGCGAAATATAATTGATTGAAAATAGCAAAAATCGTAAGAATCTGCGATTTAAATGAATCGCAAACCGTAAATTCAAAGATTTTTACATCTTACAATGCCCATAGCTTTTTTATCCGTCAACCAATTTCAATGAAACTTTGTACATATATACATATATAACTTACTTAGATTTACAAAATACATATTTTAAATTTTCATTACGGGCACAGATAAAAAATTTAAAGATCGTGGTCTTTACTGTTCCCTTTGTAATTGCGACCAATAACAATTACGAAAAAAAATTATTTACACATAAGCTAGTAAACTAACCCTCCTAACGTCTCAAAAAAACTCATGCTGCTGAGTCCAATTTCGAAAAATAAAAATGCATGAAAATCCGCAGTCTACCAATTACCCTCCAATTACGGAAATAAAACCTGAAACAACGGCGACTGTGTTCGTATCACGAAGAAGTTCGACCACTTTTTTCTTCCCAAAAACCGTACGCTATTTGTTCACGGGTTGTTCTAATCTCCTACGTTTTCTATAGTTTGTCGTATTTATTCCAGCCGATCAAAGTCGAGGCGGATAGTGATTAATGGCCGTGATTACGTAACGCCGCGCATACAACAGCGAGAACGCGTGATGATAGAGGCGCGGAACGAACGCTCGGCAAACGAAATTTCGGGATATCTGACATTCGGGAACAACAATGTAGGTATTGTTTCGTCGTGACTTATCATCCAGGTAAATATTTAAGGTAGACTCTAGCGACGTTGCGCGTCCTTCCCCCATTTCCGTGAAACAAACAAGACCATGCACGGCTTCGCTGCATTGTCCAATGTTCGATTTTTGTCTGCCGATCTATTTCGGTCCGAAGATTAGGATAGCGACGCTAAAGTAGGTGACGGTAATTTGTTCCCTTCTCCACCGCTATCTTCAGAAACATTTGAAAGAGACGATTCCAACGATTTTTCTTGTTCTCGTTGTAAAAAGAATCTGAGCTATGCGTAATGGCGTAATGCGAGCGGAATCCTTCGATTATTATGATACAGTTCATTTTTTTTTTATTAGCACAGTTAGCTCGCATCAAACGGCAGCTACGTTTATAGTCTCCTAGCGGAACTGTGCCGCAGCCACGAGCAAATTAATATGCAGCTGTATCGCAATACTCGAGGCGAAATCCAATCTGACTGGTGTCTGGCAACGTGTACTGGGTATTTCGGATAAATTTTTCGGTCCTTATCTGTTTCTTGTTTTTCTAGCTAAATTTGTCTCTCGCTGTCTACTTGATAGAATAGTAAAAATTAATATAAAGTGGCAAGATAAATTGAATTCACTCCGTAAATACGCTCTTTAGTGACGAAGAACTAAGATAAACCGTGATAAATTTGAAATAAGATTACTCCCGTCGCTCGTAACTAATGAATCGATATGCGAATCTATGCGAAAATAACGAATCATGCTATTTATTCGGAACCAGTGAAAAGTGTGTCAAATTGATACGAGAGGCGGATGAATGTTAAATCTTTCCCGTTTCTTGTTCCAAGGGGATGCGTGTTCTACGCCATTTCCGAGGCTGCTACTCAAAAATGGTAGAAAATTGTCTGCCGCAGGGTAACTGTACCGATTACTGCGGCATCGTGTGTGTGTGTTTCGATTGTATTTTATTATAATATAATTCCTAATTTGTCATGAAATAATATGTGTAAGCATTTTATAGATGACTGATGTGTTCTGAATACAAAAAAAAATTGGTGGCCCTCAAAAGAGGATACAATACAATATAAGAAAAATTTAAATTTTTATTTTATCGAAGTAGGTACTAAATAGTAATAAAACTTTCCCCTACGCAATTTAAACGAATGGAAGGAATGTAGAATCATTTGAATAACAGCCCTTTGGTGGTCGAGATACATAGAAGAAAAAATATATTTAAAAAACTTTAAAAACCACGCTTATATTAAAATTCACTGAAAGGAGCAAATAATTTTTTCCTGGTTTCCCATAAAATACCGAATCCAGTTAAATGATTAATAATATTTTTCCCCAAAATTTTAAACAATTAGTTCAAAATTTCTTCTGTTGCAAAATTAGTGTCGGAATAGATAGAAAAATTTAATATAAATTTAAATAAAATCATGCCATTAGTGACTACAAAAATAATAGCGTGGAGCGCTAAATTACATTGACGTAATCTTCGTGGGCGCTCCACGCTTTTATTTATAGTCACTCTAATGTCATGATTTCATTTAAATTTTTCTATCTCTTCCGACACTAATTTTACAACGGAAGAAATTTTGAACTAATTGCTTGAAATTTTGGGGAAAAATATTATTAATCATTTAACTAGACTCGGTATTTTATGGAGAATCAGGAAAAAATTTATTTTCTCCTTTTTAGTGAATTTTATATAAGCGTGGTTATTAAAAAGATTTTTTTATATATTTTATTTTAATATCATTACTAAATCATGAAATGTTGTAAGTATTTTATAGATGAATGATGTGTTCTAAATACAAAAAAAATTGGTGGCCCTCAGAGGAGAATACAATAATAAGATTTATATTTTTATTGTATCGAAGTAGGTATCTAAATAATAATAAAACTTTCCCCTATACGCAATTTAAGGGAATCTGAAGAATGCAGATTCATGCGAACAACAGTCCTTTGGTGTGATCGAGATAGAAGAAAAATAATCTTCATTTTACCTTTTATTAGGAATGTTTCTTCAAACCCTGAGATTATAAAAATACGAGACCGATACATTTTCATTGAATTGTACAAATCTGTTCATGGCAAAATACATATTCTTACGTGTTTTAATTCGATTGGGGGAAAAAATACTGCAGTAAAACGTACACCGGCAGTAATAGGTACAGTATTACCCTAATCCCGACGTGAGAGAAGATCCATGCAGACGGTCAACGCAAAGTAAACATTCGCTTTCGTCTAATTGAACTGTAGAATCGCGGAGACCGCAGATCGCGTAAAGAGGAAAAACGTATCCGAAGCAATTGTAACGACGGTGACGCGCGGGCAATAAATTTCAAGCGTAAACCGGGCTGAGAGCTCGTGACTAACGCCGCGGAAAAAAATATTTACAATACTTTCTCGCGCACTAAATCTTTATCGGCGCGCGGGTTCCGGGCAATCTCGAAATTCGGCCGCGGTTCTGGAGAAATCGCGACTTATCGGCCGGCACAATCGCCGCCGCTATTTATTTTATTGAATAATCTGTACTGAAAATGGGAACGTAACCACGAGTGTTTATTGAGATTCTCGCGCGTGTCGGTTGCGAAACCGACCGGAAAGAACTCGAACCCACCGGAGAAACGAGAGGGGAACAAGACCGTACGGGGGGACGTTCCCTTTTTTTTCGCGGTTGCCGGTCGAACGGCATAATTACGCGTAATTGTTCGAACGGAGCGTGTCAAACGGCTGTCGGATAGCCTAATTAAGACGCGTTTTCGGCTCGTAAACTTGTAAATGAAAACAATTCGCCGATTACGACGGAGGAATCGGGAGCCGGGAGGAAGAGGAGGATTCCTCTCCGGCGAGATCGCGCATTCGCGGCACGAGGAGAGGGAGTCGAGACGTTATCGTCACGTTATCATCACGTGTTAGTGTTAGCTAATAACAAGCAGAGAGGATAACGAAGGAAATTGGCACGCGTCGCGCACGCGGCTGCGGAAAAGAAGGATTCCCGAATGATCGATTGGCAAAAATTATTCGATCGAACGAGTCGAGCGTCCGTTATCGTAATCTTTCATATTTTCAATGTGGAAAATAGTTCCGTTAATGATGAAAGTAAATGCCACGATAAAACTTCTCATATGTAAAGAAAATATTAATAGAGGTACGAGTATCCTTGTCTTTTTTTCACAATGTACAAAGCAGGTAAACGGAGAACATTTACGCGAAGAAAAAAGGTACTTCAAATGACCTCAGGAATCACCTCTTTCGAAGAAGCACAACATTTTTGGGACACCCTGTATAGTTATAAGTGGACTGCGGATTTTCTGCATTTATAATCAAAATCACTATACAAAGCGGAAACAGTAGAAACATTTAAAGAATTAAAAAATATTGTTGTATTAATCCCAACTGATTACAATTATTCAGAAAAAGAAATCAATGTTTATGCAGCTCCTGCATCTATTTGTTTGTATGGCTACAGTTACTTGAATGCTTAACCCTTTGCACTCGGAGCTATTTTAACTCGAAAATGGAACATTCTCTATGTGATTAGGGCCCGCTCTAGGGGCGGGCAACCCGGCACCAGAGAAAAATATTGATGTGTTAAATACCCAATTAATAGAAAATTTCACATATCGATTTTTTCGTTCGCTAAAAATTTACAATGCGTACCGCGGGTTTAGCGTTTAGCGGGCGCTGCTATGATTTAGTACAATAGCTTATATACAATTATTCAATAATGTAAACAATATTTCGAATAATGGTACAGCAATGTTTAGTGGCGCCTCTCAGAGTCACCATTCGAGTGCTAAGGGTTAAATATTGATTACTAGACTGCGGATCTTTATGCAAAATAAAAATGCTTTGCATCGATTGTGAGAAGCAGGAATAACATAAAAATTGATTTCATCCCTTAACGACTTCGTTACATTACAAGCAACATCACAACATTCTTGAATGTTTTAAATCATTTAGTGTTTCATATTTCGCCGAACTAAGCTCTTCACAAATGCATGAAGATCCGCAGGCTATTGATTACAAACGAATCAAATTTCATTTCATCTAAAAGGAAAGGCATAACATTCATATTTGATAGAATTTGTTCAAATCTTCCTCGCCAGTCTGACTCGTTAAAATACAACAAAGGGTTGAGACGAACAATTATTATTTTGCATAAAATGGTCCGACGTCCGAGGGCTAAAACACGACGTTTCAATATGCAATAACACGACAGAAGGCCACCGATACGATGAGGGACAATAGCAATCTTGACGAAACGACCCTGACAGCCTACCGGGTAAAAATCAGGAACGCGTGCTCGGGAAAATAATGGCTGCGTCAGCGTCTAAAATTATTTCGACCCGTTAGCGTTAGAGCGTCGGCCGAGATAAAACGGTATTTTTCGACCAGTTTCGCGACCGGAGACACGCCGTTACGCAACGAGACACTAACGTTTCCCATTCCGCGGCGAAATGACGCACAACGTGTCCCCCAACTGTCTGCCGGATGCACCTCCTTATCAAACTGTCGTTAACGTTGCAACGAATTCACATAATTAGCCTATTTCGGACCTATCGACTGCAAGAAACCAGGATGGATTCGTTTTATTTCGTTAAAGGCATCTTTGGGACATCTTATAGACGCCTTTTTAGGGCGTACGACTTTCAGACCTTGAAAACGAAATTGAACGTAAAAAAGACGTTTTTTAAACATTTTCAAATCGTTACCTTCACTGTTTCGTTCGCGACTGCGAGCATTAAGAATTTAGAAAGGAAAATTATTTACACAAAAAAACTCGAACTGTTTGGTCGAATTTTGAAAAGAAGTTATGCTGTTTTTAAAAGGTGTACGAATACTTTGTACACCCACTGTAGCTTGATCGGAATTGAAGGGGCTGTAGCAATAACGAGGCAATTCCACTTTTAGGTGATTTCTATAATGCTGATGCCTTTGGTGTACCACGCAATGACTATTCTCTCGTTTGCCAATGAAAAGGAAAACAAGAAGTGGGCAAGGTCAGTGTACAATGTAACTCGACGCTTTGAGCTTGAGTCGAAGCTCGAGGTTATTTGAGGACTACAGAGTCTCGAGGACACAGTATGTATAAACATCCCTGTTTCCAACCACGGCTCTCTCTCTCTCTCTCTCTCTCTCTCTCTCTCTCACTCTCTCACTCTCTGATTATACAAGTAAATATTATACACTTTTTAAATGATGCAGTTATACTTTACCAATTTTGAATTCGTAAAAGCTACTAACTGCAATTCGAAGTTTCGGCTGTCTTCGCACGACTTCGGGAAGGTTCGTCGAACTTCGTGACAATTCGGCCGGCGTGGCGTGTGGATCAAAACTAAGCGCGAAACCGGTGAACTCTTTTTTTTAGCTAAATGTGAATGACGCTGAATTTTAAGAACGATAATGCTCGACTGCCATTCGAAAATTCCGCTTGCCTCAAACACTCTGTAAACAATAATAAACCCGACCAATGTGAGGTAATGACTAAAGCAGTCAATAACAATATATACGAGAAGATATTCTTGAAATACGACACAAGCTGAAAGAAAAGTAAAATACATACTCAGATCTCTATTTATTTATTTATTTGTTATTGTTAGATCTCTATTTATTTCAAATAAAATAGCAATGTTGCCACGTAGAGCGTTGTATCACGAAATGCATTTAGACCAGAAATTTCATCATTTTCTGATGTCATAAACTAATAGAAGAAAATGGCAAGACCACGTGCACGAGCATTATATTCGTATGTTACTTAATTCGACGCAGTTACGTTGCACCGTGTCGTCAATAACGCATTAATACGTTTTGTAAAATGGTCTGACATGGTGCAAAGTAAGCATGTAGGTTTATAACCAATGAATAAAATGGAGCAACTAAATAAGTGATTGCAAATAGAGATTTAATTAACGTATCTATGTAAAATACATCCGGTGAAGCACGCTATAAGAGGAACATCCTTGTCATAGAATTTTCGCGAATGATATATACATATAGTTCCTGTCGGATTTATTTCCACCTGGAATCGTTTAACCAACGAATGACCGACGTTACACATACGTGAAACATTTTCTATTCTGAATAGAGAACACTTTTTCGTACAGCATCAGACGTGTATACAATACAGAACGAATGATAGATGAGTCACGCGAAATGGATTTTCATTTGCGTTCTATTCGCGAGTCCGTGAATCTCGACCTGCGCTCGAAGAAGCAAAGGCGACATGGACACCCACCTCGAAAGTTAAGACTCCTCGATTATACTTTGCGTAGATACCGGTTGCGAATGCACCGAGCTCTGACAATTGTCGTCGACAAGAATTGCAAGGATCTTGACGATACTACTCGCGCACTCACATGTATACCGGCAATTCTCCAGTGCTAGCTAGTGTTTTTGCGAGATGTTCTTTCAAGAAGGTACCACTGGTAACTGGTTCTTTCTTCGCGAATATTCGGAAGCTGAAATTGCAAACCAAATCGATTGTTCGACAACAATTGTTCGACTACAGTTGACTACAGTACAATACTGGCCGGCAACTAAATAAGGAATCTAGGAAAAATCCCTAGTGCACACCTGGAGCTAAGAATATGGATATAACAAGAGGCGACACTCCGGGCGGTACCTTTGATGTGTTTCGACTGTCCCTTAAATTGATTGTTAGGCACGCGGGAAATTTAAATCAATTGGATTAATACACTTAATTCGCGGTAATATCTAATAATTACGAGTCTATTTATTTTTATTTGGAATGTAATATTTATTAATGTTGGTTTTCGAAGTGTTCATGTTCATTTTACACGATGGAAAAGTTGCAAAAGAAGGAATATAATAAAATGATAACTGTAGAAAATTGTATACAGGGTGAATCACGAATCGTGATCAGTAGAGTAAATTGGAAAGGCAATCTGAGATTTAAAATCCTCTGACAGAAAGGCGTAAAAAATTAGAAGTGTGTTTGCAAAGGATTGAAGGTGACCATAAAAAATCATGACAAAAAGAGTTGATAAAAAATTTTGTTATATCTGATAGAAACATTTTCAATCGGACTGTTAATAAGTGGCTCACCCTGTATATGGCAGATGTCAACACAAATAAACCGCACTTTTCACTGTAGATCTGTCAAGCTCTATCAATGAAAAGAAAGAACTTTATGAAAGTGAAGCAGAAGTAAATTTCGTTTGTCGAGAAAATTGATGAATTAATATTATTATCAAATCTGTGTAAAAAATAATAGGTTCAACATCGATTTAAACGGTTTGGTTGAGAATCTTTCGATTCGGAAATTCAGGCATAAAAATGACCATTGCTATATGCTCAATTTGCAAGGATAATCTCATTGATTCTGATAGCATTTATCACACTGAATGCGGGCATGTGTTTCATTACCATTGTTTAGGACAATGGCTCGAACGGTAAACAATTTTTGTCGATGTAATAAAGAAACATTGAACACAATATAAATGTCAGAGTAGATTTACTTTACTATACATTTCGAATTGTGTCACAACAATTATTACGATGTGCTTCATGATTTTTCAGATCGAAAAGTTGTCCACAGTGTCGGGAGAAAGTTACCCGCAGCAAAATACACAGATTACATTTAACCCTTTCCAGCAATCAAGGCGTCGAAGAGAACTCTTCCTCCTTGAAAGAGAGAATACAAAATTTAGAGTTCAAAATTCTGTTAAAAGAGAAAGACATACAATATTACAGCTCCAAGAATATTACCTTGGCTAAACAGAACGATGGGCTGAAACGAGAGGTTCGGAGAGTGGAAAGCGAGCTTGGGAAAAAAAAGTTCGAACATATACGAACTAGAAATGCAACTTGAAAGTTGTAGCACACTGAATAAAGAACTTGCACAATTGAAACGTAAAATGGAAGAACTGAAACCGTACGTAAATTATTAGTTATCGTACTGTTGCAATATTTTACCTCTATTCTGTATCATGTATTTCAGACTGGAAATATTATTTAATGCTCCTGTCGGCGATGTTATGCGAATGGTGGGAAACACTAAGGACTCCGAGACGCTTACTAAATACATTTCTGTTTTAAAGAAGTGAGTAATATTATTTTTATTATTGTGGTGTATTGTTACTGTAACTTACATTCGTATAATCCATAGGGAATTCGTTGAAAGCATTAATAAGCGTAAAAAATTATGTATGACGATTAAGAAATGCCAAGAGGATCTTGCCAAAGTCGACTCCAAATATGCATCTTTATTGGGAGAACAGTCGAAACGAATGTAAGACATACAGATGTGTATTTCTTAAATATTAACACCAGCATTTCGTACTTTCTCATTTTAACAAAAAGAAAATAAATATAACATTTGAATATTTCTTACAGGGAATTAGAAGAACAATTAGCGTTCTCAGAAAGCAGAAATATGGCTTTACAGAAGCGAGTTGAAGAATTAGAAAAAGTATTAGGTATTAACGAAGAAAATAGAATGCCGGAAACTCTAGAAGTTAATACTGAGAACAATGATGATGATAAGAATGACGACGATGTAATAATAAAGCCAGCCGAGGTAGTGATTAAAAATAAAAATAAAAACCGTGACGCGTCGCGTCAAAGTACATCTTCAGGTACATCTTCTAAACGGAGAGAAGCAGAACTTGCCGAATACACTATACCAAAGAAGAGAAGAGAAGATACTAATGTAAGAAAACGATCAGCCTCTGATAGACCCAGTATAATTGATTTAACATAATTTCACTTTCATATTCGGAAACAGTTTTGGTAGATAAACGTGTTGTTAGAAATAGCAGTGATATTTTTATGTGATAAAACTTTATAACATTACAGTATCAAAATATGCCTCATCTTTCGTTTTCCCCAACAAATAAAATACTCTACTTTCGTACATTGTAATATTGAATGTCATTTTTCCTGTATCGTTGGAAAAGCAGTTCCAATGCAAGCTTTGTTGTTATTCTTTAATACATAAGTTTGAATACTGAACTGGGAACCAGCGAAAGAAATTTTGCATTTCCTGTTCGGTCGTGCGAAGAAGCAAAGAGTGTACAATGCCATCTCGAACTCCGGTGTTGTTCCAATAAACATTGTTGACATTTTGCGTCTTCCATTGTAAGTGAAGTACGTTTCTAAAATAGCAGCTCTCTACAAATATTAAGTAGCTTGAAGATCATTCTCATTTTGCATTTATATTTATACCTACATCGTGAAACTCCTTGTTTCTCGAATGTCCGAAGTAGTTAATCTTATTTGCTAATTCTCCAAAGTAGAAGAATATCCAATTATGAACTCCTATAATACCTTTTTTTGGCTTTCTCTCACCAACAAACACATGCTCAAACCCGGAACTACTATTTACCCCTTTGCCCCTAGAATACGGATGAAACCATATCCCTTTCAGGATACTTTTATAAACATTCAAATCATTTCTAAAGAATGCTTTCACAGACAAAAAATGCATCACATGTAACATTGTGTCTGTTTTCATTAAATTATTAATGAACTCATTCTCTTCTGCATCCTCCTCTTTCGTTATAATTTCTGATTTATAAGTATCCAGTTCGTAATTATCAAACAATTTGATGAGCGAGTTTGTTGTTGGTGTTGCCAATTTATTAGGTAGAATATCGAATAATCTATAATTACATAAAAAGTAAAATCTTTGACAAGAAATGGCCTAAATGGGACTAAATTTTAAGATATACCTTTCGGAAGCATTGTCAGTAAAATTCTTAAAAGTTATCTGTCCCTGATATCTTGTAGACAGATGCGTGTACAAAGTATTCGAAGATATATTGAATACTTCCTCTGATATATTTAGTAATTCTACATCATTTACTATTACACCTGGAAAATAAAAGTTATAATCAAATGAGTTCATTAAAAATTCGGCGTAATAATAAATTTATATATTTATTCGCAGTTACCTTCCTTTTTGCTAACTGTTAAGCGGTGCGAAATTATTATATTTAAAATGATTAAAGTATAGAGTTTAATCATTTTGTCGAGATACTTTCGTAGAGGTTATATATACAACATTTATTATGGGTCAATGACATTGTTGTTATAAAAACTTTATTGATATAGAATCGTTACTATTTCAATTTCTTGATAAATCACGCGTTGTTGTCAAACATGTTCAAACGAACCAAATGTCACATGGTAAGGTCATTTAAAGGTCACAGTAATGCTAATCCTTGAATTCACCTTGGCATCGGCTACAATGCTATCGAATCAAAGATACATATTATGCCACAAGAGTGACCTTGACTGTTTATCAACATAAGGATTTTTGGTAATTTCAAATATATCACAATGCGTTTTTTAAACTTTTGTTGAAAGTATACTTTGAACACTTCACATTAGCCAATGACTGACAATTGATTGCCATCGTCGAGGATACCGATTACGAAAGTTTGTTTACAAATGGTCGACCTTCATTGACGGTATCCCTTCCCTGATCGTAAAAATGTCAAGCCGCAAAGAATACATAATTACACCATGGGAAATCGAAGCTTATGTACAGAGTCTGCAGAAATCAGACCTCGAAGATATCGGGACGAAAGGGTAAATTTTATGTATCTATAAATAATAGGCATTTATTTTCTCGCGCACATAATTTTCGCACATAATTTTCAGATGGTATGAATTTCATAAAAGATTAATGCTATTAAATCAACAGAGCGTTCTAGAAATTAATGCTTTGAAGGAAGAGAGTGTCAAGGAATTGTTTGTTTCCTACAAAAAGGTACATGACATATATTGATAGTCGTAACGTCGTAACAGTGATTTTTCTAAAAACGAACCAAGTGTAATTTTAATATTGTAGATACCGATTCTTATATACGAAGCAATTCAAATCCATCTATGGAAACACAATGGATTTCCTCTTTTGTTACGTATCAGTTCCGAACCGCAAAATACATTTATGCTTTTTACCGTATTTTATCACGAAAATTTAGCTGTCTCTCTATTGGAGAACGTATTGTTTCATTGCGAAAGCGCGGAAACTATCGACGACTCGGCTCTTGATCTTGTCGATTACGCGCTCGTATGTATTTATGGGATTGTTGACCCATACTCTAACGAAATTTACGAAAATGTAAAAACGCCCAAGTAAGTCGTCGTCAGTTATTCAAATTCATAAATATTTTATATTAATAGCTAATGAATTTATAATCAGTTCATGCATCGAAGAAATATTAGAAAGAAAGAAAGAACTTGAATTTGACATCGGCATACGTTGTATTTCGATTCTTCGTTATTTGGCAGAATTCGTAGATAATTTACCACTTTCCGTTTTATCCCGATTATTGTATACACACGATGTGCCATATCTGCTTGTTCAGCTAATCGAAAATCGTCCGTGGACCAAAGACAATGCCGACGGTAATTAAACCTGCCATCGATTATGCGACTGAGTGGTCCATCTAAATATCTCCTTTATTTTTGATTGACATATAACAAATGTAAATGGTATCACAAGGTGAATGCTTCGCAAATGTTATATTTAGGTGGATCACCGTGTATATTTTGCAAGAACTAATGAATCTCGATGGGATCGTAAATTCTCAGGTGAGAAAATGATATATGACGGTTCTTGGAAGAAAATCAAACCGGGCGAAGAAGAAAAAGTTTCGAAAATAGAAGGACAAGTTTGGATCGGTTTACGAGAATTATTACTTAACCCAAAGAGCGCGCCGTATTATGAAATTACCGATTACAGGCTATCTCATTTAATGAAGGTAGTACTACGTGTATCTAAGATTTGGATCGTGAACAGAAAAAAGTCGTTTTGAAAATTAGTTGCAGAAATATTTGCACGAAACTGTGTTAGATCAAATTTCACCATTGTTGGAGTTAAAAAGATGGTTGAGTTGCATAAGTGTATCGTCGTCTCAGTCTAGAGCACCTCGGCCGCCGACCGTTGAAATCGTGCCACAGGTTTGACGCAATTAAAATGTCCAATGAGATAATTTAATATTGATAAATTATTCAATATTTAGTAATTATCAATCTTTTTAACAGATAAGGACTGCAATCAATGAAAAGTATCACAAAAAATGGAAGAAATTAACGAAACGTCAAGCAAAATTGTTATTCACATCGAATAAAGAAGACGTTCAAAATGCAGCACAAATTTTGAGCGACGCATACGACTTGGATAAATTGGACTGCATCGATATTAAAGAATGCTGCGTGTGTCGAGAAGTGGCGCGCAAACGTTGCTCCAAATGCAAAACGGTTTGGTATTGCGGAAGGTAAGAACATTTTCTTTGTATCACTCTTCGAAAGAAGAAACTTGAGATTTACTGATTGATGAACAAAAGAAAAAGAGACAGGGCACACAACATTAATATGCGCTTCAATGAAATAATTATCACAGAGAATGTCAAGTAAAGGACTGGGAGAAACATAAAGTTATTTGTGAGAAAATCACGAGAAAAGAGGAATGCAAACAGCAAGATTAATCTGTACGTGTAGTTGCGGTATGTATGTTGAGAAATAGTCAACTGATATTTAAGATTTCTTCTGAACTTACGTGATATGTATTCTACGAGTAAGAATAAATAAGATCGAATGAACTATACATACAATATTATGTAGAATATTTTATTAAAAGATCTTAGTGTACAGAACTTTTCACGTATTCCATCACAACATCCTTTGCAGGAGTGTCCTCCCCAAAGTCCTGAAATTAGAAAATACATTGACGAATGAAGCACATTTTTTAAAGAGCTATAGAGCCATTCAAACAAAAATGATTAAAGTCAGAAAGGCATTACAGCATGGAATTGTTTATATGGGTTCTCTCAGTAGAGGGAGCCAATGGTGTCATCATAAAATATTTCAAACCGAACATAATCTTGAGGGTTGCGCTAAGTTATTCGTACCTTTATGACGACGCAGGAGCACCCAACAACTTTCCTAGCTTTTCCGGCGCTGTCGATTTTGCAAAGTCCGGCCCATTCGCCAAGTTTCTTATTATTATCTACCTTAATGAATGGGATCTGATGTTCGTTGCACAATGCTTGAACAAGTTTTTTGTACATGGGTTCGTCGCAATTCTCAGCGAAGATGCAGAGCATAGCTTGTCTCCTGAAACACGAGACACAAAATTTATATAGTAATTGCACTTCGATAAACACTTGTAACGATGCTTTCTTCGTAGTTCAGAGAAGGTTGAAGACAGCACTGTTTAGTTTATTGTAACGGGTTCGTCTCAGAAGAGGGAACCTGATGGTATCATCATATGAAGAATATTCAATCGATAAGCACCGTTGAAAGAAAACTATAAAACATGAAACATACTTGTCCAAAGCTTTGGCTGCTTCGTGAAGACCATGCACAACTCCATCATGAATTAGGGCATTTTTGAGAACCTCTTGGAGGGCTGTGTTTACGTCGAGTGAACCTCCCGCTGCGATCGCAGGTGTGACATCGTCACTAAAAACGAAAAATCGAAATAAATAGGCTATATTGATTGTTTGCAAATGGAGTGTTAAATTCTTGACGTACGAGAACTACAGGTTATGTACCGATTTGTTAACTTCCGCAAACTAGCGTAGTTCTCGTAGTAAAATCAGTATATAATTTACATGAAAGAAAAACTTATGATTTTCGTATTAGAAATGTTATTTAGTAGGATGAGAAACGTGTTGAACGTAATTGTAGACAACATACTCACTTCTCTACGTCCGACATGTTTCTGATGGGCCGGGGAGCTGAAATAACGAGAAAATGTTAGTGGTTATGCCTTCCAGTTTACATATTCACACTTTTTCACATGAAATATACGCCGATGGCAGTAGAATATCCGGATATCTAGCGCATCGACACACGACGTGCTTCCATTTACCTTTTCTTACGGAGAAAGAGAAATGGCGCTCGTTGAACCACGCGGTCCTTTGCTTGTATCTGCGACAACTCTGATTGGTCGAGTAATTTACGCACGGCGACACCTGTGCGATGCTCCATGAACAATGCTTCATTACGTTGATAACGTCGGTCACGACACTGGAACGATACGGGGGGTAGAAACAACCTCCAAAACGATCACAGAAAAAAATATTAAATAACTAATCCACCTGAATCCTGTTCATTACCTTGACAGATGTTTTCTAAAATGAACAAATCAAAACACGAAGAAACGACGTAACCCTTTCGTCAGATTTATTAGTCGAGAAATTAATTTCGCCTCGATTATAATTTAAAGTGTATCGACGATTGTTTACCCTTATCATCGATCAGTCTTTGGGAAGGATTTCGGCTAGATTTCATTACCATCGAAAAGCGACCATGGTCAGGCCTTCGTCTTCTGTCAGATTTATGTATTAGTCGAGAAATTATACCCAAGTAGCCACGTACGTCCCTAAAATGTACGTTTCAGGTCCAGTTCACGTCCAAACGTCCACGTCCATTCTGCGTACGTTTTAGGGACGTACGTGGCTACTTGGGTATACATTCGTCTCGATTAATAACTTAAAGTGTATATCGACAATTGTTTACCGTTATCATCGGTCAGTCTTTGGAAAGGATTTCGGCCAGTTTTCATTACCATTGAAAAGCAATCATGGTCAGACCTTCGTCTTATTGAAAAGCGTTATCGATTGCGAGCGGGAACGCTAATTTAATATAGGAATTATACTGCACCCTGACCGTGTCAGTTCTTCACAGTCGTTCTCTTATCGATACCGAATGCGGACGGTCTCCGATAGCAGTGTTCCTTCAACAAGATGTGGAACTACATGCTGTTCTCAGCCCTCGTGTTACTCCTCTCGATCCTCTATCACTGCTACTTCAACAAACCGGTCAGCATGATCAACAAACCCTATGCAGATTACGATTACATAATTGGTAAGTAGAACAAGTTGCGAACTGGCCCGGCTTAGTGTTTTGTGGGGATTATCGTGAGAATTACGTGTAACTTACACTTCGCCGAAGGGGCCAGTCAACGAAATTCATTTAATCTTGTAATCCGTTCGCCGCCGCGCCGCGCCGGCTAGATCGAAACGGATTTATGCGCGTGACACGCAACAACTCGCGCCAAATCGGATTTCCAAACATCGTTAGCTGATGCAATATCCAACAAACATTTTACCATGTTGTGTGAGGACGATCTCGATCCTTGTGTTCTTACAATTAACTGTTTCCTTGATCTCGATCGAAAACTTGTTAATAACTTATATTAATGTTTTCAGCGCACTACTTCGATCTGATGCTACTACTTAAGCAATTTTGCAAATTACCACAAAATTTTCAATGTTTCGGTCAACTATTTAGACCATTTTCAAGAAAAATGTTCATATAATTCCGTCTGTAAAAGTTATTAAAATTAATATAAAGTGTAATTTATGTTGCGTTCCGCACAAAAACCACAAATGTGCTAAGAAAAAAAACACCTTACAATTAATAGTTTCGAAGATGGAGACTATTTTTTCACGAAACGATGGACGATTACTAGACAGCATCTATTACGGAAATGAGTGGGTGCAACCTGAAGCAGTGAAAAAAAAATGTTGAAAGAACTTAAAAATACTGTTATATTGTTTTCGAGCTATTACAGGTTCTACCCTCCAAATTCACCCATTTGCAAGTCAATTTCGCCCTCTTCTTAGAGAATGGAAAAAGATCTTAGAGAATGGAATTGTAAAAGCGTGAAAAATGTATCTTTCACTTTCGAAGTTGGTGCTGGAACATCCGGGTGTGTGCTAGCGTCTCGGCTCTCGGAAGCCTCGAACGTGACGGTGTTGTTGATCGAAGCAGGTGGATATTTTGGATGGGTGTCCTCGGTGCCACTTTTGTCGCCAATGATACAGGGAACCGAGTTCGACTGGAGCTACTTCACGGAGCCGCAGAAATTCTCCTCGAGAGGCTTCTCGAACCATGTAAATGAAAATCTGTTGTTGATCCTTCGAGAATCTCTTGATGATCTAGACTCTCTAATATTTTCCATAACCATATGTCCGAGGGTAGTCCTAGAAGTACCCGACCTAACAAAGAAAACACAAAAAATTTGGGAATAATTAACTTCATTTCTCAACGTAGTCTCGGTTTAGCTCGATACACTTTTCCCAGCGATGTTCAATAGCTTTGATATCCTGTTTATAGTGAGATCCGTCGAGCTCCTCAAAATAGCCATCAACCGCAGACTCCACCTCTTCGTTGTTGGCAAATCTTTTACCACCGAGCCACTTTTTCAAGTTTGGAAAGAAAAAATAGTCTGAGGGAGCAAAATCTGGCGAATAGGGTGCGCGAGGAAGCAATTCGAACTTTAACTCATTGATTTTGACCACCACGATACCGAATGTGTGAACTGGTGCATCGTCCTGATGGAACAACACTTTCTTTCTCGCTAAATGCTACTGGTGGCTGTCAAACAAATACTAAACAACGTAGCGTCTTCAGACTTCGAACTTAAGCTTTATAAAGATTGTACTTTTGGCTATAGTAAGTTTTCAAATAACAACCGCCAGCTATATGTCAAGGTTGGGTACTTCTGGGACTACCCTCGTATATGGAGGGTCGAGTAAGTTCGAAATTTCCAACAGGTGCAGAAGATGCCGAGGGGCAAAGGGTTGGGCGGCAGTGGTCAAATGAATCATTTGGTCCACTCTTTCGGTAGACCGGAAGATTACGATGGATGGCCGGAGGGATGGTCCCACGTGGATTTACTTCCGTATTTCAAGAAGGTGTCCGATATCATGAACGTGATGTCGAGCCCGGAGGAGGAATTTCTGGTGGACGCTTTTCTGATGTCAGATGAAGTATTGGACATGGGCCACGCGACGCTGCAAAAGGGATTGTACACCAGCAAGAAAGGTTCACGGTGGTCCACGCTCCACGCGTACTTGCAGACCGCTTGGAACAGAAGGAACCTACATATCTTGACGAATACGTTGGTGTCGAAAGTATGCTAAAACCGCACTGAAATAACACGGTAGCGTAAAATGCCCTTGAACGAAACGCGCGATTTGAACCGCGTCAAAATTGACAGTCGTTCAGGATGAGGCGGTAACCGCGCGGACATACAGGAGAGTGGCAAAGTTTTAGCTTAGTACAAAGATTGAAATCGCGCGGAAACAGCGCGGATTTGATTTCCTGCGGTTCAGAGGCGGCAGCCGCGCGGATCTTTAGACCGCGCGGTCACGTGTGAATGCATCCATTTACACCAATGTAAATAAGGTCCGCGCGGTTTCCGTCGTGTCTGAACGAGCTCTTAGTCTTGTCACTATCATTATCGTTTACAAATGCTAGAAATCAGAGTTTGAAATATTCAAATATTAGAAGACTTTCTGTTCAAGCTGTTCGCCCGGTAAAACATGTAAAACCATTTTCATCCTCCCTTGTCTCCCACGGATTTTGAGGGCAACATTCCAAGCTAGTGTTTCGTGTGGACGGGGTGAAACAGGTTTGTCAAACTTCCAGATACTTTTTAAAGACGGTACGATAGTGGACGGTGTCAAGGTGATTCAAAAAGACGGATCGGTGAGAAGAATTGGCGCGAAGAAGGAGGTGATTCTCTGTGCTGGCGTAATCAACACGCCCCAATTGCTTATGTTCTCGGGAATCGGGCCAGCCGAGGACCTCGACAAGTTTCAAGTAAGCCATTGATCGATTACATTCGTCTACAACTAATATACAATCTAATAACTAATAACACTAATAACATCGTTTACAAATAATTTCTAATATAAAATCGAATCATTTCAGATACCGATAGTGAAAGATCTTCCAGCGGTAGGGAAGAACTTCTTCGATCATATCATGCTCCCGATTTACGTGAACCTCGAAGCTAAAGTGAGCATAACGTTGTTCAAGCTCCAAACACTGCCTGAAGTGATCAACTACTTCGTTTTTGGAAGAGGCGAGTGAAACATATGCTCGAATTGTTTTTCTGTAGCTAGATGACCAACTATATCCGATACATCTAACGATTGTCTCATAACGTACAGGATGGTACGCAACTAACGGAGTGATGGGAGTTGGTCGAACCAACAACAGTGGCGTGATGCTCTTCGGGATGGGCTCCACTGAAGAGAGAATATTGAAATCTATATCCAACTATAAGACTGAGGTAGGTAGTACAACTACAAATCGAAGTTTAAAGGTGCTGGCACCCCCGTGCAAGAGTGTGGTGGCACACGCACACATCGCTAGATCCGCATAAACGTATATGAAATTATAAGGTTTACAAGAACACAAAATGACGCTTCAATATTGCAATGAGGAGTTCGGAAGCGGTCAATTGTGATTCCGAAAAGTCAAATCTATGTCCCCCCGGTGCCCAAAATTCATATTTTTACGTTATCGAGGAATAATTTGTAATATTCGGCAGATACCGCCTATCACAAGGCATCCGAAGCAAGTATGATATCACAAGACGGCCGCCACTGACAGATTTTCGTAAATATTGAGATTTATCGTTCGAATAAAAAAAATCGCTCTGCATCGACATAGCCAGGACATGTACAAAGACGGTGGTGTGTATTTTTGATTGATTAATTAATTGCCGAATATTACAAATTATTCCTCGACAACGTAAACATATGCATTTTGGATACCGGGCAGACATAGATTTGACTTTTAGGAATCATAATTGACCGCTTACGAACTCCTCATTGCAGTGTTGAAGCGTCATTTTGTGTTCTTGTAAACCTTGTAATTTATCTAGCGATGTGTGCGTGTGCCACCACACTCTTGCACGGGGGTGCCGAGCGTTTGCACGAACCACTGCTCATTATATGTTCATTATATGTATCTGGAACTACTGTAGAAGACAATGTTTTAATGACGTGAAATAGAATATTTAAATAAATGTGCAGCCATACAGGTCGCTTTATCCGTCGTACAACGACAGCGCTCAAGAAGGCTTCCTGTACTTGAGCTACTGTTTGCAGCCGAAAAGTCGCGGGAGCATTACCTTGAAATCGAGAAATATTCGACACCAACCGAAAATCGATCCTGCCTACCTCCAGAACTACGACGACGTTCTCTGTACTTACAACGGTAAATGAATCTCTCACTCGATTCCGACACACGCGAGAATTAGCTGACGAAACGCCGATTTTACAGCGATCAACTTCGCGATTCGAACCCTGGAGTCGAAGAAGTTCCGCGAGTTCGGCGCGAAGGTGCACCACCCTGATCTGGATGAGTGTAAACACTTGCCACAGGATTACCGAGACGTCGAGTACGCGGAGTGCGTGATGAGGGTTGGTGGTCTGACCAGTTATCACGCGTGCGGCTCCTGCAGGATGGGGGATCTGGAGGATGCGGTTGTCGATGAACAATTACGGTAAATTCTCACTCTGCTCCGGTCAATTGTACAGACTTGATTTTTCGTTTGATCACAGTTTGGATGTAATGAATTGTTTCCAGTGTGAGAGGAGTCAGCGGACTCAGAATAATGGACGCCAGCGTGTTACCTTCGCCAATTTCTGGAAATCCTAATTCCGTCCTCGTTGCTATGGCGGAGAGGACGAGCGATTTGATAGCTGGTCGCTTGTAAAATGAACTCCGTTCGTTCCGTGAAGCGAACGATAAATATATTGTTTCTTAAGCTTTGCCGAATTCGTAACTAGACAACGGATTTTATGCATTTACGAGACAAATGAGTAGGCGTTTTTAAAACATTGAACATAATTTAAAACATTGAAAACATTAGACGAATTTAAAAATACTTTTCCATCATTTCCAACCTGTTGAACAGATTAAGAAAGAAAATAAGTTTTTATGAAAATCTTTATTTTGCATGAAGATCCGCTGTCTGTTACTTTATTTATTACTATCGTACTTTAGTGCGTGTCATTTTAAGTACATGTGTATTTCACGTATGTTTGAATACACGTGTATTAACCCTTTGTACTCGAAGCAATTTGAATTCCAAAATCGAGATATTTGTTTCAACTCAGATATATAATTTTTGTTCTATGTAATCTTTTTTACATTGTGCACATCAAATTAAATCTGTTTTCTTATATAAAAGTTGAGCTTTTTACAATTTATAGAATACAGACAAACTTAATAATGTTAAAACTGTTTTGAATAATGAAATGGCAATTTTTAGTGGCGCCTCAGATTCGCCATTCGAGTGCAACGAGTTAACCCTTTCTATTTCAACTCGAAAACGAAACAATTGAAACCCTGATTCAATTTCTATCGGCATTTTTAAGAGAGCTCCGTTTTCGAGTAGCCTATCCTCTACTCCCCGTGCAATGGCGTGATTTATATTTCGCACAGCCAGGAAGTCAATGCAAGCATTACCGGTAGAATTCCCGCAGTAAATCCAAATGGCACAGGGTCCGTGGAGCTTAGAAGAGGTTAATAGGGGTCTAGGCTCGGATTGAAAATGACCGGAAGAGGCTAACCGTTCCCAAGGGCCGGTCCTGGTCCTCTCGCGCGGCTGCTTCGACCTTATCTAACGCTTTAACGAGCCTGCGATCTATTAGAGATAAGAAGAGTCCGGCGAGAAGAATAAATGACGTAGGCGATAATAGTCCCGTTTCTCCCTTCATTCGTCTTCACCCTCCCGAACGGATTGATTTCCTTTAGCTTTGATCGTGTAATTTCATTTTTCATTGTTCGATGGGAAGTTACATCTTTTGTATAATTATCTTTGACAGCGGATTTCATGCGTTTGTTGGAAAAGTGAATAGGTGTAATTTGAAAGAGTAAATATTCATTGGAAGAATTAGAAAATACTCTTATATTATTTGCAACCTTCATTGCAATCTAGCTGGAAAATCTTTATTTTGCATAAAGATCCACTATCTAATAATAGAGTATGATGAAGACATCGAATGACGGAGCGGTACTCCTGGTAAGTTAGTTAATAAGACTAAAGTTATACATAGAACTTCGTCGCAGCTGTGTTTAGGCTAACGAACACATTAACCCGTCAACGAGCAACCAACAAATGTATGTAATCTTGAAGCTATACTATTCGAACGGTTCTTCAAAAAATTAAACCGATTTCGAAAAAATGCACTAAAAAGTATGAAATAATTTCCGTTCGATCCATTTCGGAGGCGGCGTAAAATTGAAAATTTGCCGAATGACAGATGTTCCTGACTATGATTTCATTGGAATATGGTGGACTTGGAAATCCCTTGGGAAGGGAGGATACATCAATATCTAAAAGCATGTAGAAGAATTTAAAAGGATTTTCGTAATTTGCAGTGTCGAAAATCTTCAATTTTGCGCCGCCTTCGAAAAGATTGATCAAATGGATCGAATGGAAATTATTTCATACTTTTTAGTGCATTTTTTGTAGTGCGTTTTTTCGAAATCGGTTTATTCGTTTATTTCGGTTTATTCGAGGTTATTCGTGAAAATTCGTCACTCCCGTAACGCTAGAAAATTGTAGCCTCCTCAGCAAATAAGTTTCACTTCAAAAGCGAAAAAAGGCACATATATAGATCGAATTGAGTAACCTCCTCCTTCTTCGAAGTCGGTTAAAAGCAACAGACAACAATTTCACGAAATCGCAATCGATTAATTGAGGAAAGAAAAAGAAATTGTAGCGACTTCGCAGCCGCGTGACTGTGGTTCGTCTCATAGGGCACCCCGGATATACGTTGATCCGGCGTAGAGTGCAGGGGATGATGCATCGCGGACGCCTGGCCCATCGAAGCTTTTGCACGGAACGGTGCGAAAGTTCTCGCGGCAACGCGGGTGACGCGTAAAATTATCCGGTATACGGTGGAGATTCGGGGGGGATGTTTCGCGCTCATCAAGAAAACAATATAGCCGCACCCCGTGGCGAGCTTACCGCCCCTAGCCCGTTAGAGTTTGCACATCGTGCCCCCCTTCTCGCCGCGGGGGCCACGGCCTTTGGGAAGGTGGAAAGCGGTTATACTGCGAGGCCGTAACCCCCGATGCCACCACCTTTCCGCCGCCCCTAAACACTCGATGGTTTATTCATGAGGGCTCTCTCACCGCGATAACACTGATTCGTTTAATAAACGGCCGCTGCCGGCGCGGAGTGGGCCCCCAAGAGCACCTACAACGTTATTCAAACGGACAATATATCTCCGAGGCTTACGCTGCCAAGACTCCGCTCTTCTCTGCTTTTCGACGCGACGAAAGGCGGATCGCTCTTTTCCTCTTTCCAAGGCCCGGAACATGGCCACCCCGACCCGGCAAGAATAACTTTTGCTTGCACCCACCGAAACTTCTGCCCACTCTTTGTTCCGGCGCTATTTCGTCCGACTTCCCCACCCCATGCCAGGTTTTATATTTCATATTTTTCTCTGGATAGAACCTCTCTTCCGAAAATTAACCCTCGCACGGTCTGAATCTAAAATTACGATAATGGTATTCATCGTCAAAATTGACCACTTGGATTAAACAACAGGAGGACACATTCAGAACGAAGATAGTTAGGTTTTTTCTTTATTATTTTAATTTCATTTAAGGGGTAGACTCGTTTTTCCAGGATTGCAAGTGTTTTCATTTCTCAATAATGCAAAGATGAGTCTTTTCAGTAGTGAAAACGCTAGACAAAAGATCAATCTGGGCCGTGATCACCTTCAAAAGTAATTTGCGTTATTCGGCAGCATATAGCAGTCTATGCTGCCGAATAATGTAAGCTTATGCTTCCAAATACATGCAAAACACGCCCCGTAAACGTAAAAGTCGAGCTTTCGAGAGCGATCGCGGCCAGATTGATCTTTTATCTAGCGCTTTTCAAATGACAAGGCGCATCCCGCACCCTTGCAATCCTGGAAACGTGTCTACCCCGTTAACTATTGATCACAAACGAATCAAACTGTGTGTGTGTGTGTGTGTGATTTCATCTAAAAAGAAACACATAGCCTTCATATAATATTTCTTAACTATTCTCAAATCTTCATCACGAGTGTGACTCGTTAACAAAGTTGTGCTAATTCAATTACATTGTAATTCAACTACACAATTGAATTACATTGTATTTCAATTATACAGGCTGTTTCGTCTGAAACAGGACACCTAAATATCTCTTCAGGTTATTGTGTGATGCAAAAAAATATTTGTTACGTGATGTGCATGGTGTCAATGGACCGAATATCTGGCACGAATATTTTTTTCCGAAGGTCATTTTTTCGGCCTCCGGTGCCGAGTTACAAGCCTCTAAAAAACGGCTAAGTTGTTAGTGTAAAAGGAGGTAATGCGAGAACTTGGCTGATGCACTACCGTGCACCTAGATTCCTCGTCCATGATATTATCATATTATGAATGATCACAGTACGGAACGCTATTTTATAATTGTACTCCAATTGCAATTACGAATTACATTGTAATTTAATTGAATGAAGATCTGAATTATAAATTACAATATGACTGAATTACGATATGTAATTCAATTACTTTGTGATTATAATCCCTGGAGTAATGCAACTGTAATACTGCACAACTCTGCACGTTAAAAGATGAAATCTTTAGCATTGGATAAGAACGTCATTCGAAATACCTTTGAACGATTTGTTGAATAACGAGCACTCGTATTATCTTTATCCCGAACAGAAGAAGAAGCAACCGGTAATAGATTGATCAAGCTTGATAAAACGATTAAAAAGAAAGAGAACGAGACACTGTGCACTGTGCACCGAAGCATGAGCACGACCAGTGAAAATTGAATAAACTGGTTGGTTGACTTGCATAACCTGGCATTGGCCCTCGTAGCGGGGAGAGTGGGTGAAGCAGGAGGTATAGTCGCATACCGTATTGAGGTGTAAAGGTATTCCTTCCACGGGGGTTGGAGTGGGGACGATAAGGGCTGAAATCACCGGGGGCAAAGGTCGCTCAGTTACACTCTGTCCACCGCCCGGCACGTTTTATTCCACAAGGATATCTACCGTTTATCGGATTCAGTGATCAAAGTTCCTGTGTACGTTCGTGCGTATGTACAATGCGCATCGTCTGACCCTCCTACTATCTATTCTGCGATCGTTTTTTATCCTGCGTACGATCTCAAACATCTCTGGAAGATCACGCGGGAAACGTCGCAGCCATACTTGTTCACGAGTAATCAAACGAGCAAAATAATTCTCCATGTTGCGATCACGTTTCACCTTTGAATCGCTCGGACTTTGAGTGCGATTTTAGGAAAAAGTTCTTCTCTGGGAAATAGGTTAGGTGTGAAGGAATTGTTGGATGCATGTAATGGAAATGAGTACTCGAAGAGATTAATTCGTGAACGAACTATTTACGACTATACGATGTAACGAAGAAGTTCTGTGGAATTGTACATCTTCGGGAACGAAATCAATGGAACTGATAATAATATTGCAGTGTCGTACACGTGCTCGATGATCACGAGGAAATTGACAATGGGCCTGTCAACCACCGTTGATCACACGGTGAAGGATTAGGCTTATAACATCTTCCATCACGTAATGTGGAGGATTCAAACGCATCCGCTGCACCTTCAGCAGGATACCAGATTCCACCCTTCGGCGGCTGCCATACTTTACAACGGTATTTAACGATATTTAACTTCGACAACAATTCGTATAAAATGGTAAAGGGAACCTTTCACAGTACGATCATCTTATTGTGCGAGCTTTAAATTATTTCTCAATATCTAAATAGTTGAATGCAGTCTTCCAAAAACGTACGATTCCTTGATTACAGTTCAATTTCAACAAGAATTCGTATAAAATGGTAAAAGGAACCTTTCACAGTACGATCATCTTCTAGTGGGAGCTTTAAATTATTTTTCAATATCTAAATAGTTGAATGCAGTCTTCGAAAAACGTACGATTATTCGATTGTTGTTCGATTTTCTTTCTCGCTCGAATGGTGACTGAAAACACAGTTTTGATATTATTAAATTCGTCTATATTCTCTCTCTACAGATTGTAAAAAGCTCAACTGTTGTATGGGAAAGCAGGTTCAATTCGACATGCGTAATGTGAGAAAGATTAAGAATGAATATGATCTGGGTTGAAAGAGATATCTTGATTTTTCTTCTTCCTTCTTTTAAAGGGTTGAAAGAACATATTTATACGGTAGATTAGATTCTCGATACTTGTATATTAAAAACTACCTATTTGTCAGAAAGTGAAGATGTGCAACATTTCGTCATTGTCGGCGATGTCCCTTCAGGATTATTCCTCGTTAGAAAAAACGGGTTCCACATCAATGAAAAACAAAAAAAATAAAGAGAAGAAGAAGAATAAGTTGTTTACACACGTCCGAGTACTCCCGTGTTCGCTCCCATCGCTGTTTTCCACCGATCGACCTCGTCTCGAGAAGTCGAGAAGAAACTCGGCGGATTCGGTGCATGCGTATTTCGGCTTCCTGTTCGCAGAGAGGTTCAGCCTCCTGCAACGGACTTGCTCGCTGATTGGATCGACAGCTGGAGCCGGAGGTTCTGGGGCGGTTGGGGGGCGGACAGGTCCAACTCTGGCAATTCCTGTTGGAGCTGCTCTCGGATTCGGCGAATTCCACCTGCATCGCGTGGGAGGGCTCGAACGGGGAGTTCAAGCTGACCGATCCAGACGAGGTCGCGCGCAGATGGGGCGAAAGGAAGAGCAAGCCGAACATGAACTACGACAAACTGTCGCGAGCACTCAGGTAATTCGTCACAACAATCAGTTGCAAGTTGCACCCTCGCTTCTCCTAACTTTTATTCTGTTAGAGGCAGTCCTGTCCAGTGAACGAACACTTGAACTGCATGTCCGTTGAAATTAGATGAATTTTAGAAATGAACCAAGACGAATTGTCGCTAACATTCAGATAAACTCGAAGGGATCCTCTAGCAGTTAGACTCTAGCTAGTCCGATTCATTCGAATCATCATCGATCTAGTTTGGTTGGATCACCGTTAAAATAACATATTCATTCCTAGTTCTAGATTAATACGCGACGTCTCATACCTAAGTCTTTGTTAAACTTAAAAGTTTTAAGTGACCCTCCAGTTATAATATGGAGGAGTGTGATTGGCGAATAAAATATAATGAAGAATCGTTCGATGTTGCAGGTACTATTACGACAAAAATATAATGACGAAGGTCCACGGGAAACGTTACGCCTACAAATTCGATTTCCACGGATTGATGATGGCTTGTCAGGCGCAGGCTGGTGTTACATTAGAATCATCTCCGACGAGCCGAGGTACAGGCGCAAATTGTCATCCTCATCATTCGCATCACACTCACCACTTGTATCCAACAGGAGCATCAGGTTCGCAACATCCATCGGTATCCGTTCCACCGTCAGCTCCACCGCCGCAACCGCCACCCCCACCGCATTATTGTTGGCCTTATCACCGATATTCTCCGCCTACGTAACATAAGATTTTGATTACGGTTAAGCCTCGTTTACAAAATGGAGACAAGTCTGATACGTTCATGTTAGACCTCCGAACGAATCTCGTTCACAAGGTTTTTCTTACACATGAAATGGAAACATCGAAGTTGTGATTTTACCGTCAGCTTTTCTTTTACAAAATTCAGACGATGTCTACTGAAATTGATTTTGATTGTAAACGACTGGAGAATGTATATGATCTTAAATGATCTTAAATGATCTATTGTGACCGTTGTTTCATATAATGAGAAGTAAAACAGTTGGAACAAATTGATTCCTTACGGAATAATTACAATTCTTAGATTAAGATATATTTATACTATTATATGTAAAACTAAAGTCGCTGTAAATATAAGGCTATATTTAGATCGACAACGTAGCAAAAGTTCTCCTCGAAAATATTCTTAATAAATGTACTGTACAGTTTACAAACAAAACGTTTACTTAAAATTATTCGAATAAATCATTCAGAAACTATGACCCAGAACTAACCCGGAAATCATCCAGATTAAATTAAAAAATGTTCTGACAGTAAGATAGAAAATGACACTAAAATGATAAGACATTTTTTTTCACAGATGGCGCCACCAGCTTGCGTCGGATGTTGATAACGTAGATTCCTATTCTAATTATCAACACACATCTGCCACATGTGGCACCGACACCGACGAGATACTACCACAGACGGAATAGACCTGACACCCAACACCGACGAGATACTATTAAAAACTGCCAGCCCCTGTGTTATTCAGCGGGACCGGTAACCGCGCGCGACGGGCGCGGGGATAACGTGGAACTTACAGTGATCTGAAATACCACATCGCTAAAAGTTCTACCACCGACGAGATACTCGTCAAGTAGAAGAAGAATGATATAGTGTAGAATGCTCACATTACCCATACGGTAATTGCCTTATAATACTGTCACCGACGAGATACTATCTCGTCTCTTTACCTAAATAGAACCAGACGATATATGACATTGTTCACGCCCGGGGCGAACCAGTTTGAATAGTACATGTGTTTTGATCTGAGGAAGGTAAAATTGCAAAATGTTGTGAAAGACAATATGTATAGGAATAGAATTTATTGAAAAATCAACATATTTATTAAATATGCAGCTATTAGCTCGATATTATCCTTTATTCATAAGACACTAGAAGGTTTTACAAATAAAGGATAATACCGATTCCCAGGTCTCACCACGAGGAGGTTGCTGCACGAGAGACCCGAAAGAGAGTCAGAACGAATGCAATATTCCTTCTGGCTCCCTTCCTTACAACGATGAACTTATACTAAATTACGCAAGTATGTCGAGTGATTAATGCGGGGCAAAAGGTGTGAATCGGAGAAGAAGTCTCCGATCCACGGGGGATCAAAGGCGAATCAGGCAGAAGGCTCTGATTCTTTCAAAGTGAGAAACAAGAGCGAACCAGAGCAGAAGGCTCTGGTTCGAAGGTGACACGGCGCGTACAATGCTTGCAGCCCAACTCCGGCCAGAACCGATACCCGACGTGTCCTCACCAAGAGAGAAGAACACGAGATGTGTTCAAACGGGGTACCATTTCTCTGCCAACTACCACCTGATCCCCCAGGGAACGCAGTGCGTTGAGGTGACTCGGGTAGAATGACGAACAGAGAATTTCTCTGCCAACTACCTGCCACCAGGCAACGCAAAGCGCTGTGGTGAATCGGGTAGAATTACGAACAGAGGGAATGGCAATACGAGTGAACACGTCTCAATGAACCACCCGTCTCAATGTATCGACGCCGAGTACCGGCCCCAACCGGTCTGGTACATACAAGCAAGGTCCGATACAGCAGAAGGCTGTGAAGGAGTCAAAAATACGAGTCGAGCAAAGTGACGTTACGGCAATAATTACTCGACATATTTACAACGAAGATATATAATCTTACTAGCTAACGCACGCAAGCCGAGCAATTATTGTGGACCAAAAAAACTAAATCGCGCAAGAGGGAAGAATCAAAGCAGAAGGCTTTGATTCGCAAAAAAGAAACATGAGCCTGAGCAAAAGGCTCAGGTTCGGGGGTGACGCTAAGACAATAATTGCTCGGCAAATAAAACTAACTTAATAATATCATGCAGTCTTCTCGATGTATCCTCTTCTTGGCGTATTCTAACTAAAACGGACTAATAATAATTAGACATACATGTCAATACAATAATCCGCACACGAGTGCAAACCTAAGACCAGCTCACGAGAGCCAAACTAACCCCGCACACGAGTGCGAATCTAACCAGCTCACGAGAGCCAACCTAACACCTGCTCACGAGAGCCCAACTAACCCCGCACACGGGTGCGGCCTATAGGCGATTCGGGTAGCCCCGGGGACGCGACACCCCGTACTCACTCACGGCCCCATCCGTGAGTGAGCCCCTGGGGGACCTCCGATCGGAGGAATACCAATTTCAAATAAGATGTGAAAATTTTTAGAAGAGGTACTTATGAAAGTTCCGAAGCGAACAATTCTTCGTTAGAAGCCGGCTGTTGTAATCTATCTGAAACAGACTAATCGTATGTAGAAACAATGCAGTTGAATACAGAATCAATTCACGCACGCAAGTCCGAATGTAACCAGCGAACCAGTTCAGAAGAACAATTTTAATCCTGCACATGAGTGCGAATACAATCAGAGAACCAGCTCATGAGAGCAATTGTAACCCCGCATAGAAGTGTGAATGCAACCAGCGAACCAATTGACAAGAACAATTGTAATCGTGCACATGAGTGCGAATACAATAAGAGAACCAGCTCATGAGAGCAATTGTAACCCTGCACAGAAGTGCGAATGCAACCAGCGAACCAATTGACAAGAATAATTGTAATCGTGCACATGAGTGCGAATACAACCAGCGAACCAATTTATAAGAACAATTGTAATCCTGCACATGAGTGCGAATACAATAAGAGAACCAGCTCATGAGAGCAATTGTAACCCCGCACAGAAGTGCGAATGCAACCAGCGAACCAATTGACAAGAATAATTGTAATCCTGCACATGAGTGCGAATATAATCAGAGAACCAGCTCATGAGAGCAATTGCAACCCCGCACAGAAGTGCGAATACAACCAGCGAAACAGCTCGTGAGAATAACTTTAACCCCGCACACGAGTGCGAAAACAACCAACGAAGCAGGTCACAAAAGCAATTATAATCCTGCATACGAGTGTGGCGTTCAAAATGTAATTTTTATAAAGAATAAAATTGATAAATTTAAAGAAGACTCAATAGCCTTCATCGAAAGTCTCGATGAAAATTTCAAAAGTATGAAGGACAAGTTTGAAAAGACAAAGGAAGCTTTGAAAATTATTAGTAATCAAACTTACCGCTGTTCCTTGAATGAACCGCTGAAGGTAGGCCAGGGTAACTGTAGATGACCCCTTGTCCACCTCTGGTCCTCCTCTGGTCCTCCTCTGGTCCTCCTCTGGTCCCTCCGGTCCTCTTGGCGCTCCTGGTCCCGAAGCACGTCCGCTCTCGCCGCTCCCCCCGGCCCGACTGACTGACTGACTGAGAGCTCTCGCCGAGCCGCCGAGCTCGAGCGGCGCCCCCCACTCCGCCGAATATCGATCGATGTCGATCGCCGTGACAATTATTGAAAAATTTATTATTTCCAGCTGGTTAATGTTTATAACAATTCTATTTTACAGCGATGTCCACAAGCAATTCCTTGGCTATCTGACCACCTAATTTTTTAGTCAAAGTGGCTAATAGTTTTCGTGATACGGAATAACTTTTAAACCATATCATTCGCACGCATTAATTTATTCGATACAATTCACAGATAAATTTATTATTTCTGGCTGTTTATTGTTTATAACAATTCCTTTTGCTACTGATATTAACGAGCACTCCCTTGACCACCTTGCCATCTAAATTTTTCGTAAAAATAGACAATAAAACTCGAGATTGAGAATAACTTTTAAATCATAACATTCGCACGCATTCATTTATTTAATACAATTCACAGATAAATTTATTATTTCTGGCTGTTTAATATTTATAACAATTTCTTTTGCTAACGATGTTAACGAGCACTCCCTTGACCACCTTGCCATCTAAATTTTTCTTGAAAATAGACAATAAAACTCGAGATTGAGAACAACTTTTAAACCATGAACATTCGCACGAATTCATTTATTCAATACAATTCACAGATAAATTTATTATTTCTGGCTGTTTAATGTTTATAACAATTCCTTTTGCTACTGATGTTAACGAGCACTCCCTTGACCATCTTGCTATCTAAATTGTTCGTAAAAATAGACAATAAAACTCGAGATTTAGAATAACTTTTAAACCATGAACATTCGCACGCATTAATTTATTCAAAATAATACTATAAGACATTTATTAATTCTAGCTAATTATTGTTTATAATAATTCCTTTTGCCAACGATGTGGACGAACACTCCCTTGAACACCTTGCCATCTAATTTTTTTACAGTAAAGTCTTTTCAAAATATTTCTGTCCAGATCGATTCTTGGAATATTTATGTATAAAAAAGTGAAAGGTAATAATTCTCGTTTATAAAATGTTTTGAAATTATAAACTGAGGTGTCTCGTATAAAATTTGAAATAGAAATTGTTGATTTTCCTAAAATTATGATTCAATAATATATTTCTAGGAATTCTTTATCCTTGAGTTTTGCTTTTAATATTGAAACCAACATCGTCTGAAATATCTGCTCGGTACAGAATGTAACAATTCATGATGATGAATATATGGTTCCGTGACGATTTGCCTTCTCACCGACGAGAATCTCCTCAGTAGCCTTCTGCACCGACGAGATCATGTCGATGGCCTTCTGTTTCTCACTCCAGTCAGAATATATCTTAGAGGGCGTAAGAGGACAACCGAAATTTTCGAGTGACACGAACTCTCATAAGGCTGGCAGTCTCGTCGGTGATAGTATCTCGTCGGTGCTGACACCCTATGCATTTTGGTGTCCGTCGGTATCGGTGCGCTAGCGCCCCATTTTCGTCGGTATCGGTGTGCTAACGCCCCGTTACCATTCAGTGTCAACATCCAATGTTACCGATAAAACAAAATTTTTTAGCATTTATTAGCACGAATAAAAAATTTTATACTCCGTTCGCATTACGTGTATTTAATATGATTCTTAAATTGAAAAAATTTTATTTTTTACGCCTTCCTAATGTGTTCGTCAACTGTCAAGCAAATTGTCAAATACAGGAACAAAAATAAAGTGATTAAATTCAGCATAAATAAGTTCAGCATAAAATTTTGAATCACGCGGTAAAAAAATTTACAATGGGTAGAAATAGAAACGAAATGGAAAAGAAATTAAGTTCAATATAAGCTAGCGTGAGGTTATTAACGTAAAGAGATGTCTTTCTTATTAGCGTATTCGCTCTCTTTACGGCGAACGGGCAGAAGAGAGCTTCTTCGCGATTGCACTCATCCGATGATTTTCGGATGTATTGAAAACTCATAATCGGACAACGTTGCGTACTTTAGAATTGACAACGCTGTAGGCATATCGTTCGCAGATATTTTTGCTACAAAAAAAGCCATTCATTGGGTTTTATTATATTATCGTGCAAACCATAGGGCCTCCTGGTTACATTTGCTACGGGCCCCGTGCTGGATTAATCCGGCACTGGCTGTAGAAGTTTTACCAGTCGAACCCAATTCGTATTGGTTCTAGTTTTCGAATTCACTGTTCTCAAAGCGTAGAGGACGCTAATATCACTGGCATTTTAAGGTGTCGGTACTTCAGATTCCTATGGACACCAAGTCCCATAAGGTGTCAGTGTGGTTCGTTCTTACTTTCTGTATGCTTCTCTGGTTGCTGTGTGTTAAAATAAAATTGTGATACCATTGTGTATAAGATATTTATTTTTCTGCGTGTGCTTTCTCCAGAATGACTTTTTTCAATCTTTTCAACTTTATAGTAGTATTACAGATTTAAGAAAAATTAACATTTTTTTTTATTCAGTTATCAACAGTGATACAAGCCGGTACTGCTGAGTCTTCAATAATTACTTGAATTTATCATTTGCGAGTATCCAATTTTTACACAACTCAATAACATGGTATTAATTTTGTACAATTATATGTAAATATTAATTATATTAATTGTTCGCGGTACCTTCGATTTTATCAGAACACTCTAAATATTTATTTTTGCCGGTTCAAGTGAGGAAGGAAGTACACCGGATTGGATTCAGAAACGGGAGAACACCGTATTAATTGAACTCTCCACTAGTTTAACTTGATTTATTAACTAAAGAGATGGAGCTCGGGCTTCTATGCACTCCTCGATACTTCGTACACTTTTCGTTCGCTCGGCGCGACACTCTACTTTCGCTTATCGTATGTGATCAACACGATGTTCAAAACGCTTCTGTACGGCGCGACGGCAACGGTGACTTCGAGACGCTCGCATTGTTTGTCACCTTCGCAAGACGTCTTCGTTAGCGCTAACGGTAGTCGCTAGGATATTTAAAATAAGCCTACCGTATACATTTAAATACGGCGACGAGATCGAGCGCACCGGCTCAGCTGAAACATTAACACATGTATTTCAATATTATTATGAGTTTGATTACATTTAATGCTTCTCTTAAAACGTAAGAAATACACACCTATTTACTTTTCCCTTACCTATAACAATAAAGCAAGCGACAAAAATATTTATAAATATTTTTAATTCAATTTTGCACTTTCTCTTCACTTCATTAATCATTCTTAGTTTCTTTTATATTACATTTATGCATTTATTTCACAAATTTCACTTCTGGTTAATTTGTTATAACTTATGATTGATTTGTGTGATGTTATAACATACTATTATTTCAATCTTATAAACTTCATTTTCGAAACTAGCGATATTTCCCTTAATACGTATTCTACGATCAATTCCCGACGAAAAGCTGTGCAGGTGGCTTATGGCAATACCGTATGCATAGTATATATCAGAGAGGATATTCTGTATATATATCAGTGTGTAGAACGCACATAAGTTCTTGGATTTGCCGCGCATGCGCGAGTTTTCCAGTTTCAGTTCCCAACACTGGACGCTAGAGTCCTTAGGAAAAAAAAGGAAGGAAGGATGAGTTTGGAGTAGGGCAATTGTGGGGGAGTTGTAGGGGAGGAAAAGTGAAAATAAGTAAAGAAGCAAGGGATGGTCGCTGGTGAGGATGTCTGATTTTCGTCAAGGGGTTGGATAGGAGGACGGAAGGAGAGAGAAGGGCCTAGAGAGAATGGTTGAGATTTACGAGCGGGGACAACCTTCCCAAGTTTGGGAAATTACCATCGTCGGTACAAATCGGTCGACGATGGGACTCTCGCTATACTATTTTGTACATGTGGCACTCAGGCCCTTATTCTAAGGAAGGCCCAGGCTAGAGCAGGAATAAGCTAGTAAAGGCATGCAGTATCTGACAATGTGCTGCTTATCGTGCATGCTTCTTCTTAACAACACTGGTAACACTGTCCGCAATCACTAAGTAGATCAGTATGTATAGGTCGCCACACGAAACGTATAATAACTAATAATATTATATAATAACTAATAATAATAATGTTCTCACATCGAAAGTTTGAACTTTGTGCTCTATCACTTTATAATTAACTAGTTTTATGTTTCCTCAATGTGGATATTCCTCGGTAATGATTGTAAGAGCGCACAGCCAATTTCGCAATGATACTAGTTATGTTTGAAATGATTAAAACGGCCACGATCGTCAGAAATATCACAATGTCCATATCGCAGCGCTGGTACCATGGTTGATGAGCTAAATTTGAACGAAGATGAGGAGCACCTTTATGACGAATCACGTACTCCGTCCACCATACTAAATGCTCCACCATGTCGTACGGATTATCGTTCACGAGCTTTTTCAGTTCCACTATCCTCTGTTTATACCTGAAAAACAATGAATAGAATTATACTTTCTTGCAAACCTTATCAGAAATTGGCGGACAAAAGAATGTCAATACTCGGTTCTGTATTGTGACATAGATCGTAACAGGGCAATATTTTTTGTGGCTCGTCGACACGGCAGACGTCGAACAATAGCGTATCCGTGAGACAATATACTAGTGCAATACTGAAACTTCTTTATTTTTTACTTACTTTTAATGAAATTTTACCAGTATATTTGTGACATTTTCCTGATTAAAATGACACCAAACGAGATGTTTATTGTACGTGTGAAGCTTAATTTATAATTTAGCATATATTTAACATACGCTATATATAGCATCTCAAAAATATGTTCTCAAGGAATTAGATTAGAATTTGGCACATTAACGGAGCTACACCATTACTTACGTTGGAAGTAATTAAACGACTCATTTTAATCAGAAAAATGTAACACACAAATATCTTAAGAAAGGTTGCATACGAAGGAAATAGTGAAAATAGAAAAGTTAAGTATCCGTATGCACACTGATTCAAGACAGCTGATGTGGTCATTGCACACACATATTTCGCGGTCGTAGACAGAATGAGAAAGACTCACGAAATTCGTGAAAACAAAGAAGCTACCTAACTATCTCTTCAAATTATAAAGCTAAAAATTTCCATTACATAACATGATTGATGTCAAAGCATTTATATCCGGCAAGAATATTGGCCCTTCAATAAATATCATTCACCCTTCCATTTTTGTTATTCTTTCCAATTCAAATGGACATTTAACTGATTTCCTGCAGCCAAGACATCCTGTATGTGATACTCGTTTATGAAATGGAAGGGAAAATGTGTGCAACAATCGAGGTTGTGCAACGAACGAGGTAATCAATCACGCGGACTGTTTTTCTCCAGTTTCCCACTCCAGATTTCCCTACGAAGCCTACGGAGCGAGTTCAAGAACTTCTAACGACTCGTAGTGGGCTTCGCAAGTATGCAAAGAACGAGGATTCTGTGCGATAAACGAGGATCTACTATAATTCACACTACAAAATACATTTTGTATTTATTACTATTATTATTTTTAAAAACTGTGAGTACTCACTGTTTATTATTTAAGATCTCCTGAATAGTAGCTTCCAATTCTTTCCTCGTCACAGTCGTGATGTCCATGTATTTTCCAACTCCAAAGGCCTCCATTCTGCGCATTTGATAATCCTGGTCTGCCAATATTGGAAATCCTAATAATGGTACCGAGAAGTGCACCGCTTCCTCGGTACTTTGCAGACCTCCTTGGTAGATGAACATCTTGACATTGGGGTGTGCTATATATATAACAGTGTTCCACGCGATTAATACCCAAACTTTAATGGCTATACAAGATTCACGAGAGGATGACTATCTAAACATCCTTATTGGGATTTTAAGCATAAGAAAACACCAAAGGAAAAAATTATACTATATAAAAATATAAAATTAAAAAATTAAAAAAATATAAATTATAAATTAATCAAACCTCTATTTCGGCATTTTAAAAAATTCAATCACTAAGGGGGTGAAAAGGGGCTGCGGCTGTGTTTCCGTTTACGTCCATCCTCAGAATTGGATGAAATTTTGCAAATTGGTTCTTTTTTTTGCTAAAATGATGATTGTCAGAAGAATTTTTGGCGACTCGAAAAAAAATTTTTTACGGACAAATTTTTTTACTATTTTAATGTCAATCTAGAGACTAAGTAGAGGTGGCATTAAGGATGATTCAATCATAGATCACATGTGTGAATTTTTATGGCGCTATGAGGTCAACAAAGCTGATGATGATCCATTTTTGCAATTAATTGAAGATATTAAATATGTATATTCTGAAAATTGATGTTTTCAAAATTCCAGTTGTTAAACCAATTAATTGAATATCTACAATGGGGGGAAGATTATGCGATCGGACTTAATTAGGGTTAGGTTGGTAAGGGGGCGGATACGAAACGCATACGAAAATACAGGTGTGGTGTCGGTAAGGTAGGGAGAAACATTAAAATGGTAAAAAAATTTTGTTCAAGTCGCCAAAAATCCTTTTGACAATCATCATTTTAGTCAAAAAAGAACCTATTCCAAAATTTTCATCCAATTCTGAGGTTGGACGTAAACGGAAACTTCGCCGGGGTTGCAACGTTTGCGTGACAATGGAAGGTTTAAAAATGTAAAGAAATATTAAATCATTTGATGGTTATTGACTATCCGCACAGTTTTTGAGGAACATGGCTTTGAAAAAAATCATATTTCTCACCTTTAACCAAATATTATGATGTTATTATAAAAGACATTGAATTATTCTTTGCAGCAAAAGATTCTGTAGACTTTCCCGAATACAGTGATATCCAATATTAATACATTATGAATGTTTAAACATATTTAAATAATAATTAAAGATGGAGAGACACCAGTTTTGCCTCAATTGTTGAGGATATTTTTCAGTTTGTCTTAAAAGTAAGGGTCCGGTGTAAAATCTAACTGCATCACGCGATAAAGCACACTTTTATCTTGAGAAACCACTGTTTAAAGTTTGCAACATCAATGTTTTCTCGAATCAAAAAGCAAAATATCTTCGCCCGTACTAATGGCGAGCGCCACTGGCGGTAACTCATGTCGGGCGAATATATTTTGCTTTTTGATTCGAAAAATCGTTGATGATGCAAACTTTAAAGAGTGGATTCTCAAGATAAAAGTCTGCTTTATCGCGTGATACAGTTAGATTTTACGCCAGACCCTTACTTTTTAAGATAAACTGAAAAATATCCTCAACAATTGAGGCAACAGTGGTGTCTCTCCATTTTTAACGATTATTTAAACATGTTTAAACATTCATAATGCATTAATATTGGATATCGCTGTAATCAGGAAAGTCTAAGGAATCTTTTGCTGTAAAGATCAATTCAATATCTTTTATCATAACATCACAATATTTGTTTAAATTTGAAAAATATGTTTTTTTTCAAAGCCATGATCCTCAAAAACTGTGCGTATAGGAGAAAAATTAAGAACAGATTCGGAATCACCGCGAAAAACTCTATAAGAAGGACCCAACAGTAATTAGGGAACATAAAAAAAGTTAAAATTTGTTGGACAGTGTAATCAATATGTAAATCACCTGGGAAGGTGATACATTAGACAAAGTATGATACTGTACCAAGAATGCTCTGCTGTGGAAGCCATTTTCCAATAAAGACATTATCCGGCTTGTTGGGCATATCCTTCTCGAATTTCCACACAATTTTATAGGGCAACTTGGCGAGCACATCGATGAAAACCTGTAGGGTTTCTTTTGGCAAGTCCGAGCACATAGCGTTGCTACCCAAATTGAAATAGATGAACCCTTCGGTCGCGCTGTCCACAAAGCGTTTCAAATCCTGCCAGAAAAAAATAGAAGACAATCATCATCTGCCTGTATAGATAAATAATCAAGTTAACAGAAAGAACGTGCGGTTCGTTATGTTTATGGCTTGGAGGCTCAAGATGCACCCTAAGTGAAGAATTAAACTAAAGACCTGATCTAAAATTTTTGTATCAGATAAATGTTCTAATCTGCCTGCGCGAAATTTGTCTTGAATCAGTTATTTTACGCATTATTAAATGCTGTGAGAGCTGTTATTTACTAGCTCGGTAGGCTGGCTCGGATTGAGTTGAACATTCCTTCTTAGGCCCTGTAGTGCGGAAAAAATGGCTACGCTTGAGGTGCAATAAACGGCAGGTCAAAACAGATCTTTCCTGCTCCGCATGTTTCGTGCATTTCGATGTATACTCCAACAACAACATGTAAAACTACTATTAGAAAATTGAAGAAAAAAGAGACTGAAAATCTCGCAAAACCGAAGTACCGAATTCAAACACGCGGAAACTGAAAGATCAACATTTCTCCAAGCCTCTGTTTTGCTTGCCTCTTTCTTCAGCATAAAAGCTAATTTTCTGATGTGAGGTTTTGGTATATATACCTCTGGCAAAGGAGACAAGTTCTCCGTAACATGGAAAGAGGTGTAAGTAATCATGTTCGCAAGCTTCGGTCGGGCTGGCGTTACGGGATCAGCTTGGTTAACAAATACAAGGCTGGTGTTCCTCTGTATTTCAAGTATCGAAGGCACGTCGGTGCCGAAGTACTTTTCCACTAATTCCTGATGACTTGGATACAGATAACTGTACGTGCTGTACAAGAACCATGAGAGTTTAAGGAAATTGTGTAGTCTCTTCCAAAATGGCTGATTGGACCCCACATTTTCCTCCATATCCCAGGTAGACTCGTGCGATGGCAACACCAGACCACCGAGCACGTGTTCAACAGAAGAGAAAAGACCCATTGAGCTCAATCCTAAATGTACACGGAAAAAAAAAGATTATTTCACATGATATTTTTAACATATTAACCAGATAAATTCTTAGTAAAAGTAAATGTAGCACGATTTAATAACAGAAATACATTTATTAAAATGTTTCTGCGTCATAACGAAATCATCACTGCGTTTCACTGTGGGTATTATCAATTTTTGTATAAATGTTTCATTTTTCATTCCCCAAACATGTATATTTGTTTTTCCTATTTGAATGTAATTCAGACTTTGATTCATCACTCAAGGTGACATGGATGTTTTAAATGCTTTTTACCAAATTTCTAACGCTTTCCCTTTGGAAAAATCTACAGAAGGTACCATTATTCTTCGGATTTGATAAATGCTAGTTTATAGAATAAATTATGAAAGTACTCTTTGAAAATGTAAGTTTGTTTAAAGTAATACTTACTTTGTGTTTTATCATAATATCTGAACGATGCATCACAGAATAATAATTGTTTAGTAAAATAAAAAAATTGAAGTTAGAAGATTTTGGAAACCTCCATTTTTATGTTAGAAATTTTCATATCCAATCTAATTTTTGTAACACGTGACAGCTTTGTAAGAGGACTGTTAATAAACATGGTTTATTTCCATATAATTATAGATCATTCAGTAGTGAATCTTTCTCCGTTCAGAATTTCTGATTAAGATCAGAAATAAGTCAATATTTACGTGGCTGATTTTATATTTTATATCGGTCTAATCGCTTATCAAATAAACAGGTGTCTAATATTATCTCCAACCGTGCGAACCATTTAAGTATCATTAAAATCGAAACATGACGCTACACGAGATACGCATATTGAGAGCACTATTGGTAGTATGAAACTGCTTCAATACAAGCTTGTTTCAAAACACAAGCATGAAGGAGGAACATGTTACATATACGTTGAAATATTGATATCCTTGTACTCTCAGAGGTTTAAAATTGGTAGAGCCTAGAGATCGCGGTTTTGGACGTGTACGTACTAAAATATACGTGTACACGTGGTACGTGTGAACCGGGTAGTACGAATTTAAGGATCCGTGTACACGGATCCACGAACACGTGAATACGGATCTGCGAATACGAATCTGTGTACTTACACGGATCCGTTCGGCACTGCACGTTCGAGTCCGACAACTGAGGCGTTATTGTTTTTCGATCGAATTCTTTTCAACTGTTGATGTTAGGCCTCGTACAGACTAGAAGATTTCGACGAACAGCGCTGCGAACCGCGCATTTCGACGAACATTTCAACGAACGGCGATCGGAACGGATTTGTGCTATTTCGAGATTTTCTTGCGAACGACTATGGGAGCTACAGCGGCATATACTACAGAAAGAAATACAGAAAATGTTGGCAGTTTATTGAGTTAATTAAAGTTTCAAAGTGAAATGTTCAGGTCTGTACGAAGCATTAAAGACATCAGATTCGAGATTAAATGACTTGAATTTTTGGAGATGTTGCAACATGATGAATTTTCGTCTTTATATGATTCTGCGATGAATATTCTGAATAAAAGCGGAAGGGTTAAGTTCCGAGAGCACGTTCCGTAAACAACAAGGTTGGTCACAGATCGAACCCTTTTCGGTTTGGCTGAGCGTTCTAAGTTGTGAAAATCGCACACGTCTTGATATGTATGTAAATACTAGAGGTGTGCGGGAACCCAGGAATTCCCGAATCCCGATGCCGGGAACGGAATGGGAAGCCTCGCATCATGTCGGGACGGGATCCCAAAAATCTTGAGTTTTTCCCGAGAATATTCGGGATTCTCGGCGCTGTTCGGGTTTCCCGTGAATTTTTTCGGGATTTCTGCAGGGGTGTGCGAGATTTCCGGAAATGTTCGGAATTCCCGTAAAATATCCGGGATTCCCGAGAATTTTCGGGACAGTTTGATTTGAGTTCTTATAATGCTACGAATTTTATTTGTCATGTGAAGAGATTCGTGCTCTAGATCTTTATATCGAGGGCCGAGGAAGCTAGGATTTAATGATATAGTACTATTGCTATCTTCATTAAAATTGAGCTGAAACCGTTGCGTTATTTCGGGAAGTACCGTTTCTTTAAATATGCGATTAACGTCATTATCCGTTTCTCGAGTATTAAAATGATTTTTCTAGTAATTTTTTCAGCAATAATCTTGGCAATTGTATTGCATTATATTGTCAATAGTATTGACAATGATGCATTTTTTTTCTCCACTGGTAACAGGTAGCATATAGTAACATATGGTAACACAATAGTAACAGGTTACTATTTGCAACGATTACAAATCATTTAGTAAACATTCTATCGTTTCCCATTGATTTTCAATGCAAACACGTCCACTTTAATCAGCTGCCTGAAGCAAGCTATTTGACAGGTCGTTTCGGAGTGTATGGTATGTTCACATAAAGGACGAATGTTTTCAACAACGATATGTTTTTGCTGCTACCAATATCATCTATGTATCAGGCTGCGAACTTTCTGGATGACATGGTACTAAAAAATATGTAGTGCCATTTGTAAAAAATTTAGGTGACCTCCATACTTCGTAAACAAATTTCTTTTTTGATTTTTTTTCTATTGCAATCTGTCACCGATTAAAAACTAATTTTTTTCGAAACATTTCTTATCTGGCAACGAAACGTGTCCGAAAAATCGTGGCAACGGTTACGTGAGGCACCCTGCGTATGTAGTTAATGAATAAAGATGGCACAGTTATACAATTCACCTGTACGTATCTTTGCCATAAATTGTAATACGTAAATGTGAAGAAATACCTATTAACGGTGCGTTGAACCTATGAGCGAAGACGAATGTAGCGGGCGCCGCGAGCATCTCGGCCATCACGAGGTCGAATTTCTCGTTGCTGTTGGGCGCGTAGATCGCTTTCAAATCCGCGTGGTTCAGTGCATGTTCGGTGAAAACGTGAGACATGTCAAACAGATGATTTTCGACGAATGACAACCAGCCAGCCTTGTCGAATCGAAGCTTAACAAAACTGACGGTGGACCTGAGGTCCCTGTACGCAGTGTCGCCGAGGTCGACCTGCTTGAACGTAGTGGAGTTCACGTTTGGGATCGGAAACGGTGTGACGAACACGATTTCGTGGCCGCGTTTGTGCAGTTCGAGCAATAATCGTCGGTGCGGAAGCTGGTGGCTGTAAGAAGGTGTCAGGACGAGCGCTAAGATCCTGGCTGATTCCGCTTGCCTGACGATGCACAGCAGGCCGATGACCAAGACCAAGACGGGCAGAGCGAACTTCATCGTTGACGAGAAGCACTGATCAATTTCCGAAGCTGGACGCGAAGCACTAATTACTATATCTGACACTGCCGTGGATTTAAATAAGTTGAGCTTTACGAAAAAAATCAACAAATCAATCTACATTACTGCTGCGTCACGATTCAATGTGGGGGTATTATACCAATTCATCGTCCACTACATTACGTCTCAGCACGTAATACCAGCCGTGAGACAAGAAAATCTATTTACTATCTTCTTCTTTTAATTAGATTAGCCACGTGCATGTCTCGTGTACCGTTGAGTGCTGACAAGAAGGTCCTTGGCAGGAATGCGGTGACGTAGGTAAGAATGTGCGCCCGATTGGTTAGCTTGGAAGGAGGTGCCTTCTATTGGCCCAAGCGGTCGGTCACACACACACACACACACACACACACACACACACACACACACACACTACTACTGCTATGCAGAACGATAGACCTCTCTTGCCTCTGTGCCCCCACCCCCGGAGATCTTATCAGCACTCAACGGTACCTTGTATCGCTAATGGAAGGTCTAGTGGAAGGAACAAATCAAGATGATTCCATTCTATATTCTTTCCAGTTTTATCAATTCCACAGGTGGTTTTGAAGTCTGATTACTATTGCTCATACAGTATTGTATACGTTAATATAACGTATCCATTAACCCTTCGAGGGTGGGGCTGGTGCACTGAGTGCGCCAACGATCGAATTTTAACGAGAAGATCGAGAGTTATTTTGTGCTCATTTTCAATAAAACCGTTCTTTTGATAATGTCTGAATTATATTTAGTAATGTACCTACATTGATTTGTCTGAATACCTGATGATATAAAGTAAAAACTGAGTAAAACTGACCCAAAACAGCCTGGCGCACCGAGTGCACCGCCCCACCCGAATAAGGACGCGAGATCACCCCACCCACGAAGGGTTAAAAGTGAATATATTTAATTATACGTAATACATATCAATAAGGATCCCGCACCAACATTGATTATGTTCCGAATTATCTCCCCTCAGCGTGTTTCACATTAAAAACTACTAACAGTACTACCCCTATTCACAAAATTTAACTATTTAACTCTTTTTCTTTTTAACATTCGAGTACTTTCCAATATAACAATCGACTCTTCAACATTAGACTTTTACTTGAGACTCTTAGGCTTATAGGTCATTAATAGTATTTCTCTTTTGTATATAGGCTAATATGGATTTGATATGATTGTTGACAGAACTCCTTATTGGTATAAAAGGATTTTCCACCGATTCTTAAATACCTCGTTTATTTACAGTTTTCTTGTTAAGAAACTGCTACTACTATATGATTTATTGCTTTGGTCCTATAACTTTTATTTGAAACATTTTCGCATATTGTTTAAAATAACGAAGATGTTCCAGGTGGTCGGAGTTCGTGAGACACACTGTATAAGATTGTGCGAGTTTATACGAATTTACGGTTCTAAATGAAATTGAAGGAACTATCGTGAAATCAAACTTTAATTTCCTTATAATATAGTTCTGATAATGTAGAAACAAAGTAGTGCTCTGTTACATATTTCAGGAGATTACACTTATCTTATCGCTTATGGAAGGTCTTCGTATGTGACCGATGAAGATATTTATAAAGTAGCATAATTTTAAAGCAAATGGTAATAGATAAATAATTCTACCGTTATTATGTTTACAAACATAACGTTTGTTAACAGTGCAAAAAAGCTATGTTACATTTGTTTGTTAACAAATAAACAAAGGCAAAATTCAAACTCAACGGAAACGAGATCAAAGAAGTCGCCTTACACGTAACATTATTATTTACTAGTGGTCATTTGGGCCGCCTTTTAATTTTATAATTTCTTGCACCATCTTTGGAATTGTTTGGACTAATATTTGCGTTGTACTAGCCTGAATATTTTCCCATTGCAACAATATTTCCGATTTTAGGTCTCCCTTGTTTTTAATTGTGTATTGTTTCAAATTTCTTTTTATTTCTCCTCACAAACGTTCGATTGCATTAATGTCAATAGATTGTGGAGGTGTATGCAGCTGTTTCGGGACATTGTGTAATACCCATTCCTTCCCTTTCTTAGCCATGTGCTTAGGATTGTTATCTTGCTGGAAGATAAACGACACTTCAAGATGTATATAATTTCCTGCCACTGTTTTTTCAAATTTTCTTTAAAAATGTTCAAATATTTATGCTGATCCATTATCAGTGTTGGGAAAATTTTATTTTAAACAGTAAATAATTAAATAATAAATAAACGTGTGATTTTAATTGCAAATAATAACTAAACTTTTTATTTAAATAAAAGTAATTTAAATAATACCAAAAGTGATCTATTTATTATATCTTATTTGCAAATATATGATTATTTATTATTTGGATTGAGATGGAAATCAAATAAATAGTTTTTGGTCTTCTCTTATTTCTTATATTTTATATATATACAATGAACACGTGCGCGTTTTTTGTCTGCTATTACTATAGCAAGCTTTTCAGGTACACCACCGCATAGTGGGCCAGATCGACGCACTAGCTGTTCATGAGTTAAAAAATCAAAGTCCTCATCGATTTTTAACGAATGTACAATGATTCTTAAATGTCCATTCCATTCAAAAACGACAATAACACTGTCCAAATTTCAACTTTTTTATGTTTCCTAATTACTGTTGGGTCCTTCTTATACAGCTTTTTGTGTTGATTCCGAATCTGTTTTTAATTTTTTCCTATACGCACAGTTTTTGAAGAACATAGCTTTGAAAAGAAACATATTTTTCAACTTTAAACAAATACTGTGATGTTATTATAAAAGATATCGAATTGTTCTTTGCAGCAAAAGATTCTGTAGACTTTCCCGAATACAGCGATATCCAACATTAATACATTATGATTGTTTAAACATGTTTAAACAATGATTAAAAACGGAGAGACACCACTTTTGCACCAATTTTTGAGGATATTTTTCAATGTATCTCAAAAAATAAGGGTCCAGCGGAAAAAACGAACTATACCACGCGATAGAGCAGACGTTTATCTTGAGAAACCACCATTTCAAGTTTGCATGGTCGACGTTTTTTTTCGAACCAGGAAGCAAAATATCTTCGCCCGATATGAGTTGCCGCCAGTGGTGCTGGCCATTAGTACGACCGTTATCCGCGCTGCATCCCGTCACTGGCGGCAACTCATGTCAGGCGAAGACATTTTGCTTTCTGGTTCGACAAAAACGTCGACCATGCAAACTTGAAATGGTGATTTCTAAAGACAAAAGTCTGCTCTATCGCGTGGTATAGTTCGACTTCCCACTGGACCCTTATTTTTTGAGACAAATTGAAAGATATCCACAAAAATTGGTGCAAAAGTGGTGTCTCTCCGACTTTAGTGATTGTTTAAACATGCTTAAACAATCATAATGTATTAATATTCGATATTGCTGTATTCGGCAAAGTCTACAGAATCTTTTGCTATAAAGAACAATTCAATATCTTTTCTAATACACCACAATATTTGTTTACAGTTAAAAAATACGTTTTTTTCAAAGCCATGTTTCTCAAAACCTATGCGTATAGGAAGAAAATTAAGTGCGCCAACGATCGAATTTTAACGAGAAGATCGAGGGTTATTTTGTGCTCATTTTCAATAAAACCGTTCTTTTGATAATGTCTGAATTATATTTAGTAATGTACCTACATGGATTTGCCTGAATACCTGATGATATAAAGTCAAAACTGAGTAAAACTGACCCAAAACAGCCTGGCGCACCGAGTGCACCGCCCTACCCGAATAAGGACGCGAGATCACCCCACCCACGAAGGGTTAAAAGCAATATAGAAACGCAGAATGCACCCATAAACAATGTAAAATTGTTCAAAAGTGCTATCAAATAGGAATGAAACTAAGATTTAAATATTTACAAACTGTAAATAACAGCACGTCTTTCAATGTAAACCACAGAACTATATGTATAGACTAGAGTGGTACATTTAATTCTATTTACCAGAAAAATGTATGGTTTCAAGTGTTTCATAACATTGTTCCAGTAAGTACATAGTATTTAGTTCTGTGTGGTTGTGTGTGTTTTCGCGCTGTACACGTGCTGTTTATAGCGCATGCTTCGTGCGTGTGAATAATACCATAATCTTCCTTTGTATTTAGTTTTTTAGACTGTATACATTTGCGAGTCATCACAACACTGTTCTCAGTGAGCTTATCAAGGTGTAAGGAAGGATACGCGAAACACAGATAAAGTGTGTATTTTGGGATGGATGCTTATGCAATTTCATTTATCTATCTTGCAAGAAATGACTTGCAACTTCAGTCAGAGCATGTCTCCTACATTAGAAGTCATGTGGAGGGGAGAGTCGCATGCGATTGGAATCGCGTCGACTGAATCGACGATCGATCCGCGTGTGGACAGCCTTACAACTACAGAGACTTCTTTAATCCGAGGGGTTTTTCCATTTTTCCAGTCTTCGAGGAATGTTGAAATATGTTGTTATATTCCGGATACTCAATATAAGTATATTTATTAAGTATAATTTCTAAACGAAATACAAACTACGGACGTAATACAAAAGATCTTAGTAGTCTAGACAAGACTCGACAAGAGACTGATCGGACACTAATGAAGACTGAGAAAAGAATGCTCGCGAGAGGAAGAAATCAGCAGGAGATATAGGTTTCGGGTTCTGTAAAGTGGGGGTTGTTTTAGGTCTAATGGTCAGTAAGGGATTAATTATGGGGATGAGGTTCAAAGATGAGTAATAATGGTAGATGGAATGTCGACCTGAAGATAGAGAGACGAACTGAAACGTTTAGATTACATGAGTGATTACTAATGCTAGAGAGAATCTTATCGTTGGTATACATCAATGTTTCTGGTGATTGGATTACTTTCATTTAATAGAAATTACCTAATTGCTAAATTGAAATAACAAACTTGTAACTAGTGTTCAGTATGCTAATACGAGAACAGAATTATTTAAATAAAAATTAATTTTTTAAAAACACCACGTTTTTAAAATGGACTAAAAAGTATAAAATAATTTTTCCTAGCCCCCCTACAGACTCCTAACCACGTACAGATAATCCTGAAAATTTGTGATTGTGAATTTTTAACAGCTACGCAAATACTTGTAAGATTTAAAACGAAAAACGTGGAGCGCAAGATAATAGTAAGGAGTGTAGAGAGTAGCAGGCGTTGTAACGCAATAAAATTTTTAGTAATTTGGGTGAACTATTCATGCATCAATTATCTATTGCATGCGCCCCACATTTCTCGTTTTAAATCTTACAAGTATTTGCGTAGCTGTTAAAAATTCACAATCACAAATCATTAGGATTATCTGTACGTGGTTAGGAGTCTGTAGGGGGCTAGGAAAAATTATTTTATACTTTTTAGTCCATTTTAAAAACGTGGCGTTTTTAAAAAATTAATTTTTATTTAAATAATTATTTTCTGCTTTTTAGTTTTGTATGTGTGAAATTTTACAATCGATTTTGAACATTTTGATGAGATTATAACAGAGACATGTAGTAAATTTCAGACGGTATTCCAACCGCGTCCTATCGAAAACAAACGCCGTGGTAAAATGTCAAAGATAATAAGGTTCGACCGAAAATCTCGGTGTAACTGTCCTTTCGATTGGTAACAAACATTACAGTATAATAATACGTAGTAACATTGTAAACACCGCACGGAGCTCAAACGCACACTGAGCTCTTTCGGTGCGAAGCGGGTCAGTGGAGTGGGGATGAGTCAAGTGGGAACGCGTAGTGGAGTAGGGAGTGCTGTCGCGCGGTTGGCGATAACGTAGGTTTCGCGGGGAGGTGAACAGGTAAATATTTAATTGTTATTTCTCCGAAACGGATAGACTTTTTAAAAAAATTTTTTTTGAATAATGCATTGTCATCCAGTTCTGAGCAATGTTTAAAATTTCAAGCCTCTAGCTCATCGGGAAGTTAGTTTAAAATCAATTGCAAAATTTGCCACCGAACAGACAAACAGACAAACAAACAAGAAAGCGAGCTAATAAAAACGTGGTAAAAAAGAGGGTAAAAATTTAATCGTTCTCTTAAAAAATTACGATAAAGTTTTCCCATTATCAAACTGATTTCATTTGTATTATATTTTCATTCCTCGCGACATACATATAATTTCTTTACACACTGCACATACCTACAATTAGTTTGAACATCGTTACATCACTCGGGCGTTAACATTAATTAATGTCGAAGATGCAATGGAAACAATCGATTAGACCACCACGTGGTTGTTAATATGTTAAGAAAGCGAATCGTCGATCATGCACTGTATTCTTGAATTCTTATGCATCATGCTGCTGCATAATGTCGTCAGGAAAGTTACTTTAAACTATAACAATTGTTTGTTCACATATAAATTGATTCCTAAATATAGCAACACAAGTAACACTGACAACGTCCGTAATCGCTCAGGCGATCAGTATAGTTTGCCACAAAACGTACAACAATCAAAATCAATAAATAGTTTGTGCTCGGTCAATTTATAATTAACTAACTTTTTGTTTCCTCAATGTAGAGATCGTTTGATAATGATTGTAAGAGCGCACAGCCAATTTCGCAATGACACTAGCAATGTTGGAAATTATTAAAACGGCCACGATTGTCAGGAATACCACAATGTCCATATCGCAGCGTTGGTACCATGGTTGATAAGCTAAATTTGAACGAAGATGTGGGGCACCTTTATTGCGAATCACGTACTCCGCCCACCATGCTAAATGCTCTACCATATTGTACGGATTATCGTTGACGAGCTTCTTCAACTCCATTATCCTCTGTTTATACCTGCAACACAGCGATTACAATTATACTTTCCTGCAAACCTTATCAGAAAGTAGCGGACAAAAGAAAGTTTAATTCAATGTTTTCGTGTTACTATTTCTGTTCGTTTGACATGCTCATTCGTAAACTAAAATGCAAGGTGTCTCTCTCTCAGCTAAAAGAGCACTCTTATTATACTATCTTATGATAAATCGTATACAGGGTGAGGCGCCAGAAACAGACCACCTGAATAACTCGGCTGCTATTGGTAGTAGAAAGAAATGCATCTCATGGAACTTGCTTGGTTTTGTTTAAAACTATATCTACACGAGCGAAATATCGTTCAAATGGCTATTAATAGCTCGCCGATTGCTTGAGCCGGTATTGTTTCTAAGCATTCCAGAGATTCCGTCATTCGTGACTGTTGACAGTTTTTGTTACCTGCCCCTGCGTCTTTGCTAAATGCCGAATCGCTGCCGTTTCTCTTGCCGGTTTCAAGGAGTCAGTGAGAGTCGAATTGCCGTATAGACTAGTCCAGTAAGAGAGCTCGTCAGGCTCTTATAATAAATTCAAAGAATATCCGCACACTCAACCAGTTATTTACAAAGTTACCAAACCACGGTCCTGCGAACCAGTCCTGATATCCTGTTGTTAACAGTTTCGATGGGGCATTAATTAGATGTTAGTAGTTTGTTTGTAGGTGGACGCGTGAAGGACATGCGAAGGTCAGCTTCATTTTTTTAATGAAGTGAGGTATTTTTTAATACATCAATCGATGCAGCTGGACATACGTTATAAAAAAGTACTAACCTATGTATGTCGAAAAGTTAGTAGTTCACGAGATATTTCGATTTAAATAACCCAGGCCTGTTGTATGTGGTACTGGCCTCTCTAAATTCGTTTATAATACTATAGTACCTCGCTCGTTGTACGAAACAGAAGCAAAAATGTGTGCAACAATCAAGGTTGTGCAACGAAAGAGGTAATCAATCACGCGAACTGTTTCTCCAGTTTCCCACTCCATATTTCCCTACGAAGCTATCTCAGTCTCCACAACGAGTTCAAGAACTTCTAACGACTTGTAGTGGGCCTCGCAAGTATGCAAAGAACGAGGATTCTGTGCGATAAACGAGGCTCTACTGTAATTCACACTACAAAATACATTTTAGTAAAAACTGTGAGTACTCACTGTTTATTTTGTATGATCTCCAGAATAACAGCTTCCAACTCTTCCCTCGTCACAGTCGTGATGTCCATGTATTTCGCGACACCGAGGGCCTCCATCCTGAGCACTTGGTAATCCTGGTCCGCCAATATTGGAAAACCTAATAATGGTACCGAGAAGTGGACCGCTTCCTCGCTACTTTGCAGCCCTCCTTGATAGATGAACATCTTGACATTGGGGTGTGCTATATAACAGTGTTTCATGATTAATAACCAAACGTCAATATCTACACAAGATTCACGAAAGGATGACTATCTAAACATCTTTATTAGGATTTTAAACATAAGAAAACACCAAAGGAAAATATGATATTACATAAAAAAGTATTTGTAAAGTCTTTTCGTCTCAAGCACCTACGTCGTAAACTAATTGCAAGACAAAAGTAAAACTAAAACAATTTCTTTACTTTAAAATTCTGATTGTTTTGTTGTTTTTCTAGATAACATCTATATGTATTATATACTGTCTTTCTTTGAACGGGATGTTTCTTGATGTTATTTGCAACAACTTTTTGCTTTGCGTAAATGTCCTCCGCGACTTTGTTAGGGGTTTATTAACGAAAAACACGAACCAATCATGGAAAAAGTTACTTCAAATGACCTCAGGAATCACACCTTGTCACATGAATCATTTGGAAAGGATATTCATTAGATAAGGATATATTATTAGGAATGGGAATAAGTTTCCTCCATTTCTTGTCGAAAAAAATTTCGCAAATCTGTATCTTGGAATTTTTTTGGCGCACCATCGCTATCTGTATCCCTTACGTCAAAATCATGGTTTTTAAACCGCCGAAACCATTCTTTACAACTTGTATTTGATGGGGCATCGTCCCCGTAAATATCCACGAGCAAACGATGCGTTTCCGCGGCACCTATCTTTAAAACAAAATAATGCAACATAGCTTCCCGCAAATGCTGCTTACTTGGAACAAAAGTCGACATTTTTTACGCGAAAAATTGACTGCTGTTCACGCTCCAAGCCATTGCCACTAACTGCGTTTCGAAGCTTAGACACACACCTTTCAACATACCCAATATTATAGATGAAAAATGAGACTGTACCAAGAATGCTCTGCTGAGGAAGCCATTTTCCAACAAAGATATTGTCGGGCATGTTGTGCATGTCCTTCTCGAATTTCCACACAATTTTATAGGGCAATTTGACGAACACATCGAGGAAAACTTGTAGTGTTTCTTTTGGCAAGTCTGAGCTCATAGCGTTGCTGCCCAAACTGAAGTAGATGAACCCGTCGGTCGCGCTATCCACAAAGCGTTTCAGATCCTACCAGCAAAAAATAAAAGATGATCATGTGCTTGTGTAGATGAATGATGAAGTTAACACAAGGAAGGTGTAAGAAACAATCAAACAGACACTGAAAGATCAACACTTCTCGAAGCCCTAGCTCGACTGACCTTTTGCAGCATATTTAAACAAAATAAACAATATCTAGTTGATTCAATTTATTAGCATACAATTGAATTTCCTGATGTAAGTAAGGTTTTTGATATATATACCTTGGGCAAAGGCGGCAGGTTCTTCTCGACGTGGAAAGAGGTGAAGGTAATCATGTTCGCAAGCTTCGGTCGGGCTGGCGTTATGGGATCAGCTTGGTTGACAAATATAAGGCTGGTGTTCTTCTGTATGTCGAGCATCGGAGGCAGATTGGTGCCGAAGTACTTCTCTGCTAATTTCTGCTGGCGTGGCAAGAGATCACGGTACATAAGGTACACGCACCGCCATACTTTAACGAAATTCTGTAGTCTTTTCCAAAAGGGCTGATTCGTCCCCACGTGCGCCTCCATTTCCCAGGTATACTCGTGCGATGGCAACACTAGACCACCGAGAACGTGTTCAGTAAAAGAGAAAAGTCCCAGTGAGCTCAAACCTAAAAGAACACCAAAAAAGAAGAATACATTACACATCACATTTCTAACAAATTAATGGGTCACATTACATGGAGTTTTTTAAATGCTTTTTAGCAAATACAAACGTTCAAATACTGCATAAATATTCCGTTTTGTCGATCGTAACGAATTAATAGAAATTAGTTTATGTTATCGGCGCACAGGTTCGTTCCAAAATCAATTTTATTATTATATTATTATTATTATTATTGATCTTGTGAAACACTCAGTACAATGACCCTGCTCCATCCCTCCTCTTCCACCCACGTCTCCATTAGAATTATGACATCCCACTCTTCTAGCCCTTCCCCAAACTCGTCGTCCATATTGCCCAATCCTGTCACATTCCAAAAACCAATTTTATTCCCTGTTTTCTTCCCTTCTGTCACCTTCCCCCCTTCCCATCCCTACTCGTTTTCCTGCTCTTCCATCCAGTTTTCCCCAATTCCGTTCCACTTCTTCATCGTTCCATTCACCCACATCTTCATGTAACCTACCTGCACATTCTTCCCCTCCCCCTCTCCTCCTCTGCCTCCCTATCTATTTTCCACTTTGCTCTCCTCTCCTCCTCCGTTAGACCGTCCTCTATTCTTTCTTTTCTTCCCCTCAGTTTCCTCTTCTCCTCCATTACCTTCCTTTTTTATCTCTATCCGTCATCTTTACCAACACCATCCCGTGCCCCTTTCTCCCTATCTTCCCTATCTGATTTATTTCCCTTATTCCCTCCATCCTTATCCCCATCTTCTCCCATATTTCTTTTACTACCTCCTTCACATCTTTTCCCTCCAATTATTACGTTATTCCTCTTCTTTGTTCTTCCATTTCTGCCCCCCCCCTATAGCTTCCCTCTCCTCTTTTTCTCCCCTATCCTTTTCCCTCTCCCTCTCTTCCGCTTTTTCTACTCCACCTTTCAGCACTTCTACTCTTTTCTCAAGCTTTTCCCTTCTCATATTTTCTTCCCGTCTCTCTTCTACCCACATCTCCGTCTCCCTCTTCCACTCTTCCCGCATCTCTTCTATCATCCTCCCCTTTTCCCTTCTGTATTCCCTCACCTCCTCCCTTAACTTCTTTATCTCCTCCATCAGTTCCCTTATCCCTCCCCCTAACTCACTGCCGTATTCCAAATTCCCCCTACCTCCCCTCTCTAGCGATCTAATTGTCAATGCAGTTTTCTTAAATACCGCCCCCTCCTCATCCCCTTTCGCCCCTTCTTCTCCTATCTCTCTTTTCCTTTTCTTTCATAAAGTGTAAAATATACCATTATTAATAATAAAACAATTAATAATATGTACGTCCCAATTAGAGAAAACCGTTTCTAAAAAACCTTGTATAACTTTTATGGGTTTGGAATTAAACGAAATCTGATTGTTAATTTGAATTCAGCACCTCAAAATCTATAAAACTGTACCATTAATATTAATTTAAACTTAGAAATAGCTTCAAACCTGATTTTTGTCCGCGTTTTTCGCGTTTCAACCCACTTTGAGAATCTCTTGAGATCGTGAGAATAATCTCTGCGTCTGATTTCGTGAAATCTCGAATCCTATGTCGCGTCGAATATCGAAGCGTTCGCCGGAATTTGAACGCGTAACCGTTATGGTACGCGTCGAAGCGTATCGCGTGCAGAAGTCATTGCGACGCGACGGTCCCATATCCCGCCGTCCATCCGCACCTCGTGTATTCCCGAAATTCCGGATTCTTGTAATTGCGATACCGATCAGCTGTATCGACGCGAGCGAATTTGAATCGACAACCTCGCTGCGAACGACCATCTTCTCGCTAAATTGTATGAAGAGCGCGGGCTCTCGGGTGGCGGCCACGTGGCCACCACAATTGTAAAGCGGCCCCTAGACGTTCAATAATATTGTCAATATGCCCATAAATAATATTGACGGGAGCCAAATCGATGCGCGCATTGACGTTTAGGAGTTTTATTGTCAATATTTCGTCAATCTGACTAGACAATGATGCGATACGTTGCAAAATTTCTCGCGCATGTTCGGGCGAAACAGTTAACGTATCTATATTACGATGATGAGGTAGCAGAGCCCTGAGGCAAATATATTCACAGGAATGTAACGAAACAATCTGTTCCGGACAAAAAGACTCCAGGACATGTCCTACGAGTCACAAAATATACAGAAATACACACGTTATTGCGCGGGAGGCGCAGGCCCCGAAATCGGGCTAAACGGTGCAGTCGTTGCCGACCACTGACATACATCATAAATTATACGTAGAGGTGAAGAAATACCTATTAACGGTGCGTTGAACCTATGAGCGAAGACATATGTAGCGGGCACCGCGAGCATTTCGACCATTACGAGGTCGAACTTCTCGTTACTGTCGGGCGCGTAGATCGTTTTCATATCCGTGTGATTGAGTACATGTTCGGCGAAAGTTCCAGCCATATCAAACAGATGACTTTCGACGAATGACAACCATTCAACCTTGTCGAACCGAAGCTTAATGAAATCGATGCTCCTGATATCCTTGTACGCACTGCTGGTGTCGATCTGCTTGAACGTGGAGGAGTTCATGTTCGGGATCGGGTTCGATGTGACGAGCACGACTTCATGGCCGCGTTCGTGCAGCTCGAGCCATAATCGCCGGTACGGAATCTGGTGGCTGTAAGAAGGCGTCGGGACGAGCGCTAAGATCCTGGCTGATTCCGCTTGCCTGACGATGTACAGCAGACCGATGACCGAGACCGCGACCGTCAGATCGAACCTCATGATGGACGAGATTCAGCGTTCAACTATCTGAGCTGGCCACGAAACGACTAATCACTGGATCACACGGATCCGCGAATTTACGTAAGTCTAGCTTTATGGAGAAGCAGTGACAATAATGTAACTCATAGATGGTACAGCTGAGTCATGGTGTCAAAGTGGGGTATTACAGCAATTCATCATCTACCGTATTACACTAGGTATGTTGAAAACCTTGGTGTCTCAGGTCTCAACACGTAATACCGACTGTGAGAAAAGAAAATCTATTCATTTTCTTTGCCTTTTAGGTAGCTGGGCCACGTGAATGTTTGAAGTGCCTTATATCATTAATGATAGAAACGAGTGGATTCCATTAGATATTTTTTTTCCACTATTATCAATTCCACAAGTGGTTTCTGAAGTCTGATTACTTTTGTTACTTTGTCTATGATATCAGATAACGACTGTAGTGACTAGACTGACAAGGGAACATAGTCAGATGGGAAAATCGGATTTCGATGAAACTTTGGGAGTTTATAGTTCTTTGAAAAATATTTGACACGTATGTTTTCTTATCGGCAACCATCCACATTGAAGGGGTGGTAAAACAGCCCTCAAAGTTGGGGGTCAAAACCATACTTTTTGAGATATCTCGGAAACCAGAGGTCGAGAAAATTTTAATTTTTTTTTTAAATTGTGTATTTTTCAATGGGCAATGTAGTCGCGCAAAGGAAATTTTAACAAAAGTTTTTTGTTTAAACAATATATTAAAAATTTGATTTTTTTGCAGTTTCTCTTATTTATTATTAATTAATTTTAATGTAAACTTGGGTGCGTGACCTTTGATCCAAAATAGGGGATACATGTTTCAGGATTTTCTTTTTTTTTGCCATTTAACAATAATTATGCAAAATGGAAGATAGTCTTGCACCTGGCGTACGTAGGAAGGAATTCTGGCTTGTTTTATCGAAATATAAGCATTTAGTATAAACGTATATAGTATTTTAAACAATACCACTGAATTACATGTCGTTTATTATTTTATCAGCAGCTAAAGAAGGTGGCGCAGATACCAGCGTGACGCGGTGCTAATTACCGCGGCGGACTAAGGGTATCGACTTGTATGTATAGCTAATTCGTCTGCGAATTTCTACGGTCATGTACGATTCATGCGACGGACGCGACGGACGCCAAACTCTGCCGTTATTGAAGTCCTGCGTAGATTGTTTCCTATATTCAGAATACCAAACGTGGGGTTGTCGGACAATGCGACTGTATTCAATGCTATGAAAATACAAAGATACGTTCACAGCCCCTTATAATCCGCAGGCCAATGGCCAGCATGAACGTATTGTAAAACTGATGAGAACCTTCTTGAAGAAACTGAAGGAGGGCACTGAGGAGAAAAAGTTGGTCCTGGTGAAACTGCATAATACTCCGCTAATAACTACGGGTAAATCGCAAAGAAAATTAAACATGGTCCTAGGCAAACGAAATCCAAACAATAAAATCTTTAAGAAAGGAGGAGTGTGAATTTAAACTGACTTCGATCTGAAAATTGTACTTACTTATTTTTCTCAAAAACGAAACGTCAAAATGAAGTGTAAGTCGAACTGATAATGCGTGGTGACCCAATCTGTATAATAGTAGTGCTGTTTCCTCGGAAGAATCTCTAGCAAACGATTTGCTTCCACTTCCACGAACCCTGGCGCGATCTCGAGCGAACGAATCCTAAAGTAATTCCTCTTTTTCACAAGCTCCCTCGAGCGCATCTAGGGAATCATTGATCTCCTTATCAACCGATCGAGTCCGAAATAAAGCGATTCGTATCACGGTCGCGAGTGTACGCAGCAGTACGAGTTGAGTGCAGGACTAAAACGAGGGAGAGAGAGAGAGAGAGAGGGAAAAGAATAGTGTAGGCTCCAGCCGGCCGTTATCGGGCTCTCGCGCGGCGGTCCTCTGGATGCCCGCTTTTAATCCGTTAAATGCCATTTCCTTGTACACGTCAACTGCGGACCAATGAACTATGGAGGCTTCGAATATCCGCCACTTCTCCTGCCATTCACTGCCAAGGGCTTGGCATCCTCAAGTGCTCTCTTAGCCTACTCCGCCGGGATCCCATCGGGATTCCCCGTGTGCGTGTACACAGCCACGCGTGTACCGTGCGATCCTCTAGGCAAGCAGCCGGGCCGCGTAGCTACGACACCGGAAGAGGGGCTTCCTATCCGGGAAATTGCAGTCAGTCCCGGCGCGAAATTCGTGAGCCACTCACCCCCTCTATCCCGGCGCCGATTCTCCAAAACGTTTACCCTGGAAAATGAAGATAAAAGGTGTGCGAGCGACGAACGCGGGAGAGAAAAAAAGCCAACGACACGTTGGAACGGCGAGAGATCCCGGTCCGAGTCCGACCCCGTGGAACAGCCGGGTGCTAGATGGAGAGGGGTTAAATAGGGGTTGAAGAGGGTCCACGCTCGCGAAGCGGATACATAGATTTCGGTGAAGTCGCGCGTGAACGTTTCAACGGCGACAATCGCTCCTCGCCAGGCGAAACGGGACGCTGCCTTCCGCGGTCTTCCATACACTCCCGCGATTCGATAATACATACTCACTTCCGTGCGTATATCATTAAAGTACGAGGCGTAAAACGCGCGGGAGAAACACGCGGAATAAACCGGGGGATTGCGGAAGAAAGGAATCGACGCGGGCAACCGTGAAACACGCCACTGCTACGCCGACGACGCCGCGTGATCGAATTTTTTTCAGTCCTTTCTCCTCCGCGCCACATCTCCTCTCTACCTCCCACCCTCCCATTTCTGTTTCCTTTTTGTTTCGGGAAGTAGACGAGGCACCGGCTTAAAGAGAATTCGCGATCAAACGGAGACACTCTTTCGAGGAGAAGCGAACACCAATTGCCGGGCGTGCACAGATCGCCTCCTGGGAACTCTTTGCGCACACAGATTTTTCCTTTGAACGAACGGCGGCGCAGAACGTCGGGAAATGCTGTTCGATGGCTCGAGATTAAATTGTGAGTTTCTGAGCGAATTCTTTGGTACTGTTGTGCGCGCGCGTATTCGCTCGGCTAAGAAGCAGTCGGCAGTCTTTTCTTGCCCACTAAAGCCTACATACCCCCTGCTAGTTAATGCGGTATGAAGAAATCTCAATTTTATTTTGGAGCACATTTGACCAGCTGTCCTTCACCTAAATTATTATACAGGTTGTCCCAAAAAGGTCGGAAAACTTTGAAAGGGGTTAATCCTAAATACATTTGATGTCACTTTTTTTACTTTAGGAAAATGTTCTCTGTGGCTTTGTGAAGGAGTAGCGTTGCTATTGGCCAATCCAGAATCCGTCCGCTGTAGCCGCGCTCTTATTGGTCCATGTTTTTCGTTAATAACTCCTTAACAAAGCCTCGGAGAACATTTTCGTAAAGGAAGAGATTACTTCACATGACTTCAGGATTCAAATTTTTCCGACATTTCTTGGACCCCCATATATGATACCATCGATTTATGCAAACAAACATAGTAATTTTCTCAGTCCCTTAATTAATGCTCAAATGTTTAGCACGTTACTCATTATGAAGATATTTTCGATTCTGAAAATACGATATAACACGGAATAATATTTTCTAGTTTATCCGCGGCTTGACTCGCGTTCTGAAAATGCTTCGATGCCCGTTTGTTACATTCACGTCGGCTGTTCGTTGCTGACCGCGAGATATCGCGGCATCACGGTTGGCCTGGCAGCTAGCGAAAAAAAAGGTAGCGATGCGAGGTGTGAAAGGAGCCGGGGTGCATCAACGGAAGGTAAAGGGAGGAACGTGGTGGAAAAATGTTTGAGCGATGCGACTGAAACCACGGATGAGACGGCGATGCTCATAAATTCTGTGAGCACGCAGGCCTCCAGAACCTGGCCCGCTGCTGTCGCTTGGAAGAACGAAAGCTAGAACAGACGATGAGAATTGTAATTAGCGCGAGATCGTGCGCGTTGCTCGTTGTTTTTATCGATCGCTGCGAACAAGGATAAATGGAATTGCAAAAGAACACGTGACCGTGAGCTTGATGTTGTTAGTGCTGCAACGACGCTTTATTCTTCTTAATTAACCCTTTGCACTCTAACGGCAACTCTGAGGAATTACTAGAAATTAATACAACACAATTGGGTCTTGTTATACAGGGTATCCATTTTATATGAAGACATTGAAATATATCGAGAACTAACGGAAAATAGTTAACGTAATAAATGTCCAACTATTTATGTACTTACCAAATATTAGTAAAACGATATGTTTTATCACGAACGAGGTGTTACAAACACAAAATATAAACGCCAACACGCAATATATATATATATAACAAATACAAAATATAAATTACTGTAAACACAACATATGGCTCGTGCTGAGTTAAAGTATGTTGCAATGAGTGTATGATGATGAACGAAGTTACAACAATCAGTGGCGCACCCAGGGGGGGGGGGGGGGGGGGGGCCAAGCCCCCCCCCCCCCAAGAACAATGACACTGGAAAATTGGTCAAACTGTAGAATAGCTGCTTCCTCTACGATTTCGATGATTTTTGGATATTTTATGTGTAAAACTCAACATTCTGAACAACTTTACCTATACATATAAGGCATGCACTCGCTTGGGTTCCAAGATATTTGCAAAAACTGCCGATACTAGAATACTGAATTCTGCCTATTTTTGTGCGTATGCGGTCGTGTACGCGTCAGTATTGGTGCTCCTACCGCGCCGTCAATTGCAATCCCCAACAAAACTTCCTCACACATCTCACAGCAAACCCATCGCTCCAGCCCCCCAAAAAAAGCCCAAATCGCACAGCACAACACTAAATAAGTCATCGCCCCCCCCGATAAAAAATTGTAACATAGCATAAAGATTTGAAGTGTTTAGAGTCTAAAGTGTTTCATAGTCATCACGGAGTCCCGACGATGGATGCGAGAATCAATACTTGAAACAATAATAACTTTTGATATAGGACGAGCTAGGAAATGATGCTTGCATGATTACATAGAGGAAAGTATGCTGAAAATATTCCATTTTGTCAAATTCTATGACCTCTTATGACTCAAAAGATATTCCTTGCGAAGTCTTGATAATTTTGCAAATTTTCTTCATTACATTTAGCATAACATTTTTAATGCATTACAAATAGTAATTTTCAATTGACAAATGGTAATTTACAACTTAAAGATAAACCTTTCATTTAAAAAGAAATTGGAAGGAAAATATTGAAAAGGATCGTCAGGACATCTTAAAGAAGAAAAGCAATTTTTTCCATGAGGAAGGCTATCTTCAAAACATCCAACTTTAACTGTTTGTTACAGTAATGATTTTTATTAAATTTTATTAATATTTTCATTTTCGAGGTTGATGGATATTTAGAAAGTAATAAACACTCAACAGGTATCTATATGATACAGTTGGTATTTGGGCAAAATGTCACTAAATTTCGCGTTTTAGACCACTGTGCGGGAGTTTGATTGCGTAACATATATTTGTCTACCGATTGCATGCACATTATTGCACATAAAGTATCGCGGGCGCTCGTTAATAGTAGCGTGTATTTTTCACGATCACGCAATGATCGCGCAGTTTTCTATCTTCTTTCGTGTAAGGTTCCGTGATCTTTGTATAATCGAACGCCGCGCCGCGCCACGCGCCGCCGCGTTTAGCAACGTCAGTCTTGGACAATTAGCAACAAGGTTACAAGGCTGGCCGATGACATTGTGCAAGCGGTGGCGCAGCGAAACGTACTGCTCACGAGACATAGCTCTGCTTTGCATGTCTGGCAACCTGAGTACCAGGTAGTGCCGAGGCCGCGACTAAGCGCCAGTCGACCAAGACGAGGGAGGGCTCTTCCGGGGTTCCGCACGAGACACAATATGCGAGCTCTTCGGCCCGCGCCACGGTTGAATCAGAACGCGCGATGAACTTGCGGAAGAATTCTGTTCGTGACGGAGCCTTCCATGAATCGTTCGTTCGCCTGGCTGGGTACGATTAATATTCCCTCGTACGACGGAAACTACTTTTTCCTTCTACAGCCTACCTGGAAGTTAGTGGCTCGTAGAGACAACAGTAAATCCGCATTTACTGTCAAACAGCCGTGTTCTGCACGGACAGTGATCGTTTAGGGACACTGTTTTTATGACTGCGTCTACCGCGCCGACCGCGCCGAGACTTCAATTGAGAGACGAACACAGAGAGTGAAATACGGATCGCGTGGCCGAAGAGTGTCGACGTAGCACAGTGGTCTGGAGACCCTGTTTTCGTGGCCAAAATTCAATTTTTCAACTTTAATACATTGAAAAAATTTTTTTACATAACCCGCCGAATGACGGGTATATTTATAGGAAAAAGTTGTGTTCGGAATGTTGACCTTGACAACATATTTCAAGGGCAACGCAATCGTATATAACTGGGTCTGCTTTTGTAAATACTTATTATTATACTAACATTTGAATTGTTATTTCAATAATATGAAATTGTTAAAATGGTTATTGAAATAAATACATTTTTGTAACCACCAAAAAACATCTCTCTCCCGTCCTCCCTCTCTCCCTCCTCCCTCCCACTCTCTCTCTCTCATTTCTCACTCTCTCTCACTCCCTCTCCCTCTCCCTTACCCCCTCCCCCTCACTCTATCTAAATTTACAGATGTGGTAGCAGAACAGACTTTGGGTGTGAGCACTTTTATATCCCCTCTGAGCATAGTCGGTCACGTGATAACTCAAATAAAATGAATACCGTGCGTGTGTCACTATAGGTCCGTCTTAAACTCGCCTCTCGCGAAAAACTAATTTAACGATTTATCGAATCCAGTTCTTATGAATCCTCTTGTCCTTATCCGTAATATGTACATTGATGGGCGATGCCTGGCTATCGGACTCCGTCGGCCACGCATCCTTCTTCCTACGGAAGGCAGGAGATAGCAGCCGATCGATGGAAACCGTCGCGGCAGGATCGTTCGGTGGAATCCAATTTTGGTGTTCTCGCGTGAGAAGCTGTCCGGAACGGTCTTTTTACCGGCTTCGATGAAATTGAATTCCTCGCGCGACGGTATCGTGGCGGGGCAATTATCGGTGACTTAGCGGAGGGCTAGGGGGGGCCCGGGAGCCGGTTGGGGAGGGCAGTATTCCCGACGGGATAGGTTAAGAAACGTGACAAAGCCGGACGCAGAAAATCGTTTTGCTTCGCGTTACAATTGCGACAGACCGTCGTGGGATTTCACTTTCCCGGTCAGCGCATAGCGGAACTGCAAGTCTACGACAATACCACGCAAACTGGTGGAAAACTGCCAGGGAAATTGTCTCCCCGGAGACAACGAGATGATGGATGACGCTGCTACCTGTTTTTTCTTTTACGAGCGGCACACTTCGGTGGTCGCGACGGGACTCTTACTTTCGAGCGAGTTTCACTGTTCAACCGAAGACCGATTCATTTGAACGGCCTCTTGGTTTTTCTATCGCGGTGCCAATTGACCGCTATTACTTCGTCGTCGATTCCCACCCAATCAGAATCTGATTGCACGGTTTGCCGCGGTTGATAGCGTCACCGGCTACAGTTGTTCCTTTGATACCGATTCACGGATATTTTGACATTGTCGCGCATGCGTGAAAAAACGTATCCCGTCTGGGCACACTGATGAAGACTGGCCGCCGAGCGGGCAGAAGAAACCGGGTGAATCCGAGTCATCGTCGTTTCCCCAGAAGGAGAGTACGGTTGAGACAAACCGGACGCCCGATGGGAAAACCTTATATTAGCAAAATCATCCTAATCCTACGTTGCTAATCTTCTTCAAAGGTTTATTGTATAATACACGAAACTTCCAATGCACGAAACTAATTCTCGAAATATATTCTGTGTCCAGAGAAATTTCCTATTCCTGTTCCTCTGCGAGAAATCCAACCTCAACTTGTATCCTACAACAATTATTAGTTTAAATTGTATTGAAATACAAAAATAGCAGAACCTATTTATTCATTAATAGTATTTATTTTATTCATTATAGTGCCGATTTCTTTTTGTAAGATATTTTAATTTACAGTTAAATAGAATAATATCAAATTAAATATTCATAAGTTTTTGAAGAAATTTCTTAAGTTATTGAGTAGAGTCCCTGCATAGTTATCTTCAACAAAGAAATTGAATTGGTTGATATCTGGTTTATTCGTATTGATGCCCACGAGTTAACCAATGAATTAGTTGAATAATCGAGTGTAATACGTTTCAATGAATTCGTTGTAGTTCCTACATGACCTCTCGATATTGCATAATGCATGAATGACTGTTCTATGACTGTCATATTTCTACCGTGATGTAACATCGTATACGTATAGCAAAAAAGTAAATTGCATAAGTATCATTAGACGACATTTTATGTCAAGAATGTTTTATAACTTTCATGGAGACATCCACTTAAAACAATGAATGCCTGTTATTAAAACATTATTAGTTATTAAAACATATCTATCGTAACATAATTCTAGACATTGAGATTTCCTTCATACCAATGATTTTTCGGTTTAATAGTCGATTAACCTCGGTCAGTGAAACGTGTGTGCACCAGGGTGGCTCTTATTTCGACTTTCGAATTTCTTTGATGGCATCCCCTACAGTTGTTCCACATAATTAAAACAAAATCTGTGTAAAATTTAAGTGTCCACAGATAATGGGAAAACATGTCCCAAATGGATTAAACATTACAATAATTAATTTAATACTCATAAAATCGTTTTTCTCGAATACGAAACAACAAAACCTGTAGATCTGGACAGGCTGCGTGTTTTATGTCGTATTACTTTTTTCATAAAATAAACGGTTTTCGAAAGAATTGAAAGAAACGTCGGACCAAAATCCAAAAATTTTTCTGAGATTAGTAAATTGAAATAAAGAATTTGTTTTTATCTTTTGAACTTGCGAAACTTATTTGTTTTTATGCCGATTTTTCTGTCGGAGGTTCTATATAAGGGTATCGGTAGTATAACCGAGGAGGGGGTGACGAAACAAATCGAAAATAATGGATAAAATGGACAGTCCCCGCGAGGACGCAAGAGACGAGAAGATTGAAAATCATTGTAGATACGTTCGGTCATCGTCAAATTACGGAACGCAATAATTATTTATTATTTGAGCAAGTACATTCGCGTTAACACGATGTTCTGAGCACTTATCACAGTTTCATTTGCTGTCTCACAATCAGTCAGTATATTATAATCTTTGGTTTTGACTAACAATTTCTATTAATGCTACTTTAATTGCTTGAATCCCTGGATGGGATTCCCGAAAATGTTCGAGTATTCTCGAAAACGTTCGGGTATTCCCGAAAATGTTCGGGTTTCCCGTGAATTTTTTCGGGATCTCAGGTGGGAGAAAATTTAAAGGGTGGTTCTTGACGATAATATAAGATGAAAATGAAGAATAAAAAATTGCGACTTCGGCTTCGTTATTTAGTTATTAACAATTAAAAATCCGCCTAAAATGCTGCAACACTTCTAACAAAAGTGTACGTTGCGTACGTCACATAGGCGCGCGACAGTCTCGTATCAAGTGACAAACGCATGCATACCTTGGTTCTCATTTGGGGCCACGGCGAGGTGAAAATGTTTAAAAAATCATTGGACGACATTGAACCTACCTACTCGTTAAAATCCACAAGGGAATTTCTAATATCCGCCCCAAGGAATTATCGAGTAGTAGGCGTCAATGGCCTTTCACTTTTAAATTCTTCTAACACATATCCACAAATCCTTAGCCTGCACTATAATTGTTCATAACACCGTACTTAATATACTGGAATCAGTGAAATGTACTTACAAACCAGTGAGATGTTTAAGTGGTCCCCTTTCGCTGAGACACCCTGCATATTCGAATAGATTTTCAAGATCTTGAAAAATAATTCTGGCCGTCATTTCTGAGAGAAGCAGCACTCAAATCGTTAAGTTACAATGGAACATTGTATCTCATTAGCGCTTAGACGGACTCATGACTAATTATTGATTCGTTGCTAGGAGTTCCGAAACACCTGTTTCCGAGAGATGCTGGATCTACAACAAAACCGTCTCGACGTTATGCAGGCCGCGTCTCTGCGTTTCGTTTGGCCAGCCGCTAACGAACTATGAATTTGCGGGGCGGAAAACAAAAAAAAAATGTGGGGAGGGAACACAGCGGCAGTGACTCGGTTAATCCAGTTTTTCTGTGAAAAGTGCGAGCGCAGCTCGATGAATTATTCACCGTTCGCTATTTGTCCGATCCTCTTGGGGAAGTGAACGTACCGTCCGCGGGGAAATGGTCGAAACGAGAGTGAGGAGAGAGAGAGAGAGAGAGAGAGAGAGAGAGAGAGATAGCGAGGGAGAGAGTGAGAGAAAGAGAGAGAAAGAGATCGTTCGTCTCCGCGTAAAATCGTCGGGCTGGAAGCGAGCGGGACAGAGGCAGAGCCGATGACGCGCGAACGATACGTCAACAACCATCTGGCCGTTAATGAGAACGCGAACGGACGTGTGCCTCACACGCAAACATCACGTAGCGAAGGCGCACGCTTCCATGGTGGACGCGTCCGCATCGAGGACACGCCGGTTTACCCTGAGCACAATCTGACGACCTGCATTAATCGTTGTCGTCAATTAGAGGAGGCAGGCCCCGGCCGATAGAATGCGATTAATCTCGATCAGCTCGTCTACCGTGAACGAGCGGTACCGAAGCGTCGCGCGACGGTTAGAGGGGGGAACGTACAATTGAGTCGGTTTCGGGAACAGTCTCGGCCCCGGACGGCCTGCCACTGGCGTAAACACGGTATTACTCGTCGAGAAAGTTGAAATGAGCTGCATCTTACCAAATGGAACTAGTGTTCCACTAATTGGATACCGGGGCACCAGACATTGTTTTCCCGTGTTGGTAGTTCAATGAGATTCTCCGCACTTCAATGAAAACGCAAGTTAGACGAAATTGTCCTGGTTTCATAATCGTAATAGTATAAAGAGCATGACGCTTGTCTCCAGCAAGTTTTGAGCGTACTGAACCGCATGCTCCGGAGATGTTACTTCCATTTAGAAGATTAATAATAGTTAGTGCAATAACCTTCAGTAGAACAGAACCTACCTTACGGTCACCATTGTTACGCAAGGGGCATTCATGCGCTGGAGAAGCAGTATGTCGTCACCGCGAGATGTTGTTACAAGATGCTGTCATCTCTAGGTCAAATATGAATATCGGAACGTGGACTCGAGCCAATGATATAGGGGCTTCCAGCTAGACGGTGTTAGCATGTTCTACAAGCGGAACAAAAAGATTATTCAGACATAAATTTGTAAATACTACTAATTAACAGGTCTTTATTTCGAATACAAAATCACGACAAGCTAATTTAATTTAAGCTAGTTTAATCCAGTAGAGAAGGCGTCAAGTTGCAAAACAACCGTTAACAAAGCTAGAATAAGGTGTGAAGTAGTAGTACGAATTGAAGGTAGCCGGCAAGCATGAAACTGCACAGTTATATTAAAGAATGTGCAAATACGGAAAAAGCACGGTTAAGGAATGAGAAATGTCCTCCAGCGACACTTGCGGAATGGAAATGCAAGCAGAGATCCTAACCTAAAGGATAGCATAGAGACAAAAGGCGGGAGAGGAAGGCGAAAGAAGATAGAATGAGCTACGAGAGAGGACAAACAAAGATCCATACAGATCCGTCTAGTGAGACTGGATCAGAAAGTAGACTCCTTCACGAAAGGCAGAGGATGCTGCATTCTCCAAAGGAGAAAACATTATCACATCAAGAAAGAGAACCCCTTCTTTGTTTCTTTTGCCCTCCTCCTCCCACAGCACCCTTCCCTCTGAATCTGTTACTGTGGCATCACAATTAGGAGATGGGTGATCTGTGCTTGCTGCACCAACTAAGGTGGAGTGGGGTAAGTCCGTCTACGGGACAAGTCCGTTAACTTTATTAACTTTATTTATTTATTAACTTTATTAACTTTATCTCTATAGTTATTTTATGCATGTAACGCATTATTTCCATGTTATGCTTTATGAAAATTAAATATTAATTTTTGCATGTGAAGAGCAGTATCACAATAATAAATAACAGTATTATAGTAGTACAAACAAATAAGGAAAGTTTAATTGATAAAAAAGAACTCTGACCGACAAGGAATCGAACCCTTGTCAACGGCGTACTATTCCGGCACGCTACCTCCAAGCCACATCGGTACTTGATATAAACGGAAATAAAACCTATATTCATGCTAATGAAAACCTTTAATTATAAATATCTTAAAAACTACTGAATATCTGCGGCTATAATGAGGTATCGCGTTAATAGGAGAACGAGATCTATAACTTTACAAAGTTTCAATAAAATCGGAGGGGCATCGACCTTGCACTCTCCTTATCAGTTATAAACTCCGTTCATTTATATCGGTGTCAGGCCGAGTAGCGGTTGGGCGCGAAAGGAGTGAAATCGCTTCTAGCGCGTGAAACCGCCGACGAAATGGAATGTTTTATTAGGCGCGTGTCTAGCACTTGACGCCAGCGTGGCATCGGGTCTAGACGGATCGTCGAATTTCCCTGACAGTCTGTACCGGATGAAAAGCTGATCAAGATCGATTCGGCAAAATTATCCCTGTAATCCGTTCCTGGCGAGCGGATTAAAGGGATCGTATCCAAATAGGATTTCGGGTGGCAGGAACGAAAGCGATCCCGGTTCCGCGGCCAGGTTCGAGTGTCCTTCGTGTCGTATTATCATCCCCACGAAAGCACGATCTAAGGGGGAGGGGCATTTGTCATATTTCCTGGGGAGCTAGTGAGAAAACGAGACGTCGCGTCGCGCCGCGCCGCGCCGCCATGCCAGTGGGTCGGTGGGTGCATATAAAAAGGAATTAATTTCGCGGCGTGCTCGCCGCTGTGAATTCTCAAGCGACTGGAAAAGAAGAATTCCACAAAGAGCACGCTGGAGATCGTCTAATGAGGGAACGTGTTAAAAAATCCTCGTCTGCAACTCATTGTAAAATCGAATTACGCGAACGGCCGACGGAGGAAGATGAATATTGGCCGGCCCTGCCCCCCCGGGGACCTTAATTAAGCCGGCCATTAAAATTAAACCACCGCATCGCGGTCCAGGAATTTTTAACAACCGCCTATCCAGGAACTGTGCCACGGGATCTTATTGTTATAAGAGTGGTCGATGGTTGCCTCTGACACCAGCGAAATAATCTCTGTCGTGACAAGGCAATCTACAGTCGGGGACAAAATTCAGTGACTATCATTTAAAAACTAATTCTATAATTCTTCCAAGTCTATTTTTTCCTTGTTTTTAAAGTTATGTACATATTGGACAGGAATAAACATTGAGTTAAAGTTATTTGCGCTTTCGATAAATATTATCAACGATATTCCAAATATCATAGTTTTCCAATATTTTTTTATTTTGTTAAAAATTCTCGAGAATTGTCGAGAAATATAGCCTTATTTCTCATTTTTCGATAAATGAAAAACGTTGAGAAATCAGAAATACTAAGGACAACCTGTACAAGTGTGATGTTTCTGTAATGACAGATTGAATGGCATTGATTTTCTCTTGACGATAAAATGGGAACGAATCTGAAAATTGACCCGACATTTTTAGATTTTGTTACCTTGAAGTTTGATTTCGGAAATTGTTAGTAGGTTTTAGTGTAGGGAATAAAGGAAGTCGTAGACTTATAGTAGAAGGAATATAATAGAAGGTGCTTCGATTAAATTCTACGACTATCACAAGAGATATTATCTCTATCTCAGGATTTAACAAATGCTTGTTACCGTTCCATTAATTTAATATTAGAGGGATATTTATTTATTATTCTCTGTTCGACGTGCACCGTGCATATTCTGCTTACTGTGATCAATCTTAATGAGGCCTGCTACTTCCGTGAAATTTGAAGCTAGACTTATCCTATTTCACTAAGGTCGACTGCGAGACCCGCGCGCATCACACAAAGCGTAACAGGGAATAAAAAAGGCTACGTAGACTAATGAGAGAGCCAACGTTTTACTGTCATTTGCATTTCAAATCAAATCAGGAAAACGAACCTGACAGGAATCTTGGTTTGCTCAGACTGCGGTCGACTACAGAGCTATACCCTCTTATTTGGATTTTAACAGTCTTGGCATGAAAAGAAAAAGAACAGGACATTTTTCTTTCAGTTCCATTAAACAGAAAAAACCATATATATCGTATAGTATCATTATGCTTAATTATAAAAACCAAAAACTCATCTCTTCCCAATAATAGTCAAGGTTAATATGCAAAAGAAACACCTTGTGCAATTATGCATTCACATCCACGTACACTCCGCGACAAAACTATAAGACACCTGCGATTTTAGCTAATATTTTATTAATACTAATTTTTTCGTAAAAGTTTTTGTTATTAATCCAAAGAATCAACTGAAGTACTGAATTAGTGAAGAATTAATTACATTGATTGATTGATGACGGATTACTTTGTATTAGTAATTACATTGAATTACTGAAGAAATGAGTAGATGTAAAATTGGAAAATTGTTTTTTTAACGTATTTTAATGTCTTCTCTACAGAATATGAATTGCTTGACTGAGCGTCGGCTGCGTTGGCAGCGTGGCGACTATGTTTGAAATTTAAATTTCGCGGGAAATAGATCACTCGTTCAGGCAGAACGGCTCGCTCGTTTTGCCCCGAAATTTCAGTAACATTCCAGAGGTCAGTCGGCATTCGCTTTGGTGCAAAACCGCAGAGAACGTGCCTCGCTAGACGAATCGGCCTCATTCGCCATCACAGAACCGGAAGAGGACGTCGAAAAGGTGTTTCGTGCCTGGCACTCGCGCCTATCACCGAAAACACAAAATCCATTTCAGCTCTACTAGCGAACTTTCGCGGGTCGAGAGGTACAAGTGTTTTGTGCCAAAGTTGGTCAGCGCGCAGACAAGTATGCGATGAGTTGAAGCAAAATGGCGGGACGGTGTAATTAGCGAACGGCTGGGCTCACGATCCCGAGGATATCAATGGTAAATTGCGATTCGGTGTTTCTGGACTTTCTGATAATTAAACATTCGTTCGCGGCGAAACTGTTGGTAAACGGCTAGGTATTCCGATTTCTAACTTTGTATAACGATCCCGGGGTGAACCGTCCGACCGCGCTATTGGCAGAATTTCTGAATCGATTCCCGTCTATGAAACTAAAATGCAAACAAATGCCGCAATCAAGCGCTCCTTCGAACCTGATTCACAAGTGATTGTACACGGCTCGAAATTAATGCATTTTCAATTGGAGTTACGTTTACACTAGCTCCCAGAGCTCTTGCCATCAGTGGCTTTGAACTGAATGTACTTCTATTCTTCCTTGCCTGGATCCATTTTGTAAATTGTGTAAATTATAAAATTGTGTAAATTGTGTAACATGTGTAAATTGGCTTTATTTTCTACTATTTTTGCATTTTCGAAATCAAAAGCACGGTCAAACTCTATTGAATGCCTCGTCAATGCAGTGTGTTGTGCGGGAGGTAAAAATATGTTGTGTCTATGTTCTCTGATCCGAGTCTCCAAAAGTCTAGACGTTTGTCCTATGTATAGTTGGTTACAACCCTTACAAGGTATTGAATAAACTAAATTGCAGTTTTTTACCAATGGTATTATACTTTATCTTTGATCGCGGAGAAAAATTCCCTTAAATAATGTGGTATTCATTGACTGGATTAATAGTAAAAGAGATTGAAGTAAATTATATTGAACAATCCGAAGAAGATGAAGATGTTTCACTGAAGTATCTCTCTTGTCCAGACTAGGTGGCGTTAAAATTAGATCGCGGTAGCTCTGTTAGCTCGTATCAATATAGAGCACGCCCTACTGGAATCGAACGGGATATTAGTTTACAATCAGTTCGAAACATCGTTGTCGAGTATCCGGTATCCATCCTAACCATAGTTTCGACCGACTCGGCCGGAATAGGTATAGATATTCCTTACGGGGCAAACACTGCTCGAGAGATCCCAAGGGACCTTGTTAGGACCAAGTTTAAATGCTCTCAAGGTGTCGGTACTGACCCAGTTCGGCTAGCGACAGTGGTTTCAGTCCTCGCAGGAGCGTATCGGTTTGTGCATCCGAAGATGTTCCCGCAATAGTCGTCGAGGCGAACGCGGATTGTTCGACAGACCAGAAACTTCGTATGCAGATGTTTTTGCGCGGGGCCGGAGTAATGTGAGCGTTCATGCCTTCGTGTTCATTAATTTCAAAGCTCTTAAAGAGCTTGCCAACGTAATAATCCTGCGCGCCGTCGACTGCGTGTTCCATTGTTAGCGAGGTATTATTGTAACTAGTTATATCGATTTCCGATCGACCAATTAAAGCTGCGATGATGTGAACTGGTTTAATTTTCAGCGCATGCTACGGAACAACAGTTCTTAGCACGTTGTAAACACTGGAGAGGGTCAAGCGAGAACTTTAACCTCCGTCTGACGAATATTAGGTCCACTCGAAACTGTACATTATGTATAAACCGATAAGAAGTACAGTTGATCGCAAAAGTATTCCGGCACCAGTAGAATATTTTTATATTTGTTGCTATAAGCCACAAAAATATATTTAACCATATTCCAGTACACTGTATAGATTCCAAACACAATAAACTATTCATTTTTCACGTGCGATTGTTGCAATGTTACACGATTGCCGAATTATTTTATATGCTTCCATTTAACGATTTTCTCGTTATGTCTGATAGTATTATGCTTATGTCACGTCCGGTGGTTCAGCAATCAATAATAATTGATCATAATCATGTATAACATATATTTTCTGGATTTCTTTTTATACTTATACTTACTCTAATAATGTCGTATGTGTAAGATAATAGCCTACTAACTAGACTATTCGCTAGGTTAAAGGCGTGGGCGGTAAATAATACAACGATCGACGATTAGCCTCAGCACGAGCACCCCCGCGATGCTGCACCGGCAGGTTACTCACCACTACTATGTAAACATGTACACGCACATAAGACCCTTGCCCGAAGCTGTAGAACTAGCGGCATTTACCAATTCCTTTTGGGTCTTATGTGCGTGTATATGTTTACTTAGTAGTTGTGAGTAACCTGCCGGTGCAGCATCGCGGGGGTCCTCGTGCTAAGGCTAAGGCTAAGGCTAAGGGAAGAGTCGGAGTGGCCGTGGTGGGGACTTACTTGCCGACCAAGCGAAGAGGAGAAGCAGCAACATGTGTTCCCCGAGCCAACCGCGCCCAGGCCTGGTATAGCCAATTCTCCTGCGAATTTCTCCGGTTGTTGAGTGTTTCCCTGTTATTATTGCTATGATATGTATCCATCAAAATGTTTATAATGTTCATCAGATTGACCTTCATGTTTGTAAAAAACGAATCTAAAAATAAAGGTCAGTAAAAGTAAATTATTTGAAGGATCCACAGTGTATTTGAAAAGGCTCCAGGTATATTTTGACCGAAAGCCCAACGACCGCAGAAATTCGCAGACGAATTGACGATTCGAACTTCGAAATTCGAACTTCGGGCGAAACGAAAAAATAAAGGTAAACGTCGGGAACTCTGGGCAAAAAGCGGATAATCCTAATAACTCAATCTCCTCGGAATAATTGGTTAACCGGATCTTTTAATTACCGTGTGATTGTTCCGCGAGCAGCTGGCGTTCTTTCATCAGATCTCCGGCTGGTTGTCGATGACTCGCCGTAAAAAATCCCGGAGGCTGCGCACGAGCGGTTTCCTCATCCCCGTCGACGCGATTCAAGCAAACCGTTCTTACGACGAAAAGTTGGCCATGGCACTCGACCGGCTCGTAAAATCGCTGAAGCCTTCGCGGCGTTTAGCCGGGGTCAGGCTTTCGTTCGGCCCACTCGAAACGAACAATTTCGACGGCGAGTAGCGGCATTCATCGGAAGGGGAACGAAACTCCGTTAACTCCGGCGGATCAGCCACTCCTGAACTTTCGCCCGGCCACTGTGGCGTTCCACCGTGAATTCGCCAAGCAATTACCGTCGGCCGAGTATATTTTTCTGCCGGAAAATTTCCGCCGGGCTTGAAACCGAGGGAATGAACGGCTCGAAGTCGCGGAACGCTGCCATGCCGTTGCCGCTACCGCTGCCGGGCCATTGATAATCGGTATTTATCGGCTCGTCCCAAATCAGGCCACTGACCCGCATTCTCCTTCACCTAATGGTCACCTGATACACGAGCCGGGAAATTGATTTCAGTTCTTGCGGCGACGGAATTCCTTCGCCTGGTGTTCCACCATGATATTGTGTTATCTACCGACCCGACATCCTCCGTACGGACAATGAACCATAACAATGGCGTAAATGTCACGCCAAAATGAATAGCAATTACACGAAGGATAGCGTAGCATCAAGGAGAGCTGTGCGGTGAACAAAGCGGAGCGGTGCGTGTTTATAGTGGAACGGCGAGGTGAACAAAGACGGATAGTAACGAGGAACAAAGAAACTACATACTTTTTCTTTAGTATGTGTCGAAATGTTGTCACGAATGTTGATTTGTTTCTGCTGCTCTAGTCACCGCGCCGCTATTACCTGCGCTGCCTTGCTCACAGCTCATATCACCGCTCTACTATACATATACAGTTGCATTTAATTACAATTGGTTTGTTTCCGCCGCGCTGGTCACCGCGCCGCTACCATCGATGCTCACCGCTCCACTATAACCGTACCCTAAGGACAGTAAACCGCCCCTTAAACCTACAGTTATGGAAGTGGCAATCGTTGCACACCAACAAAAATTTTACAATTTATGGAAAGTTTTAAAAATTGAATTTTGAATGTTCCCATTGAAACAACATAGAAGAAACTCAAAACGGCTACGGCGCGGCTCGGCGGTGCGGTCTAGTGTGCGACGGCATTTATGAGCATAAAAACGAGTCTGTCTTATTTTATGTCTTGAGGTTGTTCAGTGACCTGTAATTTTGTGGTTTCAGATTCAATCGCTTGCTGAAGAATAATCCGTACAATTAAGTACAACGAGAAGGAAAAGTTTCGGGCGGAAAGCGAGACGGAGAGTTTAGAAAAGTGAGAGTACAAATCACGGGAAATCATTATTATTTGCCTTCGCAGACCGTCGCCGTTGTTCCGTTTATTAAAGGACTCCATTCGTTTCGGCGAGGTCCGCGCAAGTAGCGGCCACAGTCCCGCGGATTCCGGTGATTTATCATCCCGAAGAGCGGATTCGGTTTTGCGCCAGACAGAAGGCCCGTTCGCTGAACACACAACCCATTAAGTAAGTAACATGGTGGCCAGTGCCCGGCGCAAAACGTGCCGCAACTACTGCACCGCGTCGGAACGTATTCCCTTCCGTAACATTAACGACTGATATTTTTCATATGGTCCTATAAATAAAAAGCCGACCTGCTCTCTGTTTTTATCGTGTGCCACCGTTTACACCGCCACTTGAAAACCGTTCCACCACGCGTCTTCAGAAGCATGGGTAAAATGGCAGCGACATTTTTGGCAGAATGTTGGATGACTCGACCAGCAATAATTTCAATTTCGCTTATCCCGCGAGAAGTTTTGTAATGGTCACACACACCATTCCGTGTTTACTCGCGGAAGTGCCCCTATTACAAAAGATTTATATAGGACCCCAGCAATTACAATGCAACCATGAAGTAGGCCATTCTTCTCGGAAAAGTAACTGGATAGGCTTTAATTAAATTTGCTTGCATAAGCCTTCGTTTTCGAGAACAGTGAATGAGACAAGTTATCTGGCATCGCAATATTTTTGACTTGGAGAAATGCATTTAATGGCTCAGCGTCTAAATTGTGCCACTAAGAACATTGTAAATATTTCTCTTTAAATGATACCTATCCGAGTCGCCAGATCAGGGGAATTGACTCTAACTGAGAGGAATACAGTTAGCCCCCCCCCCTCTGTCAGTACCGGATTAGTCACGTGACATTGTGACACATGCATGACAGAGTCGTAACGCGTCACGTGACTGGGCCGTGACGGGAGTGTGGGAAAATAGCATCGTAGAAGGGAAAGGTAGAGTGGGGAGTCAAGCCTTAATCTGGTAACTCTGGGCATGGGTCTAGATCAGATACGACAGTTATGGACACCTCGCCAGCTTTTCAAGAAAACGCTATCAGCAGAAAGAGGCGCCAACACATCAGCGAATGAGCAAAAAATTTGTGGGGATCCTGACAGGGGCGTTTCCGGCAACTGGAAAACCTTTCACAATGATTACTCGTAATCGTATTGGGCTCTTTTGCATATTAGCAGCAATTTCGCAATCGCCGGAACATGAAACAATTAACCTTGTCGCGCAGTTACGCGTAATGTAACTTCAAAGAGGCGCGACCATAGTGCGCGTTTTGTTACTGGTGTTAGTTTCGAGGGGCGCATTCGAACCGAAAGCAACCAACGCGGCGTGACGGTGCATCTGGGGGGGAGGGGAGTGGGGTGTCTGTAGAATCGGTTTTCCATGACGATAAAGGGAGTTTGACAAGAAACTCGTCCGTTCGTTCGTTCGTTCGTTCGTTTTAACTCCGGCGAAGTTTCCCATCTGATTATGAAACTTCGCGAAACATTCACGCGGATGAAAACTTCCGGGCGCGGGCGGCGCGGCGAGCGAACGCGACTGAAAGAATCGCGCGCACGGATATTTGACGATGCTTATCCGGCCCTCTTAATAATTAAGGCAGCAAACTTTCTTATTTGCTGCTTCCTCGACCGTTCTCAATCGGGCATCATGCCTACGAACTTTCGCAGAATTAATTTCCTTTTCCGTTCGAGAGGAGACTGTGAATATTGGCCGAACGTTACACGACAGATAATCTGGTCTTTATTACTCGAGATTTCCAGCTGCTTGGTCTGCCCCTTTATTTTTAATGTTCACTACATTGAAGGATACAGTTGCTCACAGTAATATTCGAACGCTACAGTATGTCCGAAATCCTTGATACAGTGACAGTCAAAAGTGAGTATACATCTCGAGAACACAGAATTTATTTAACAATTATTAGATATATGTTATATACAATTATGTTATATACTATGTTATATACAATTATTAGATATATGTTACATTAATGGAAAAGTTATTTGGAAAACATAAAGTGTAGATTGATGGTAATTAAATGTAGAAAACGTAATTCAATTTAATAAATAATATTTGAGATAGAACATAAAATAGTTGAGGATCTGTAACAATATGCATCAAAAGTGAGTATTACACAACTGCTTGTGCCCGCACACTCTTGCACGGCCGCGCCGGCCCCCCTTAATACTTTTTACCGCGCGATTTTTTTTTTATTGTTCAACCGCGCGAATGCGTATGAGCAAATCCATAGATGCTACTGTAAATAAGGTCAGCGCGGTTCAAATCGCGCTGTCGAAAACGCGCGGATTCCGCCATGTCTGAACAGGCCCTAAAGTCCCGCGTTGTCGCTGTCCTTCCATGCGCCCGAAACTTTCACCGTCGATTAAACCACTAAATACCGTTGAAATTATATCGTGTTTGGTGTCATTTTAATCAGAGAAATTCCAGAAATAAGTTAGTAAAAGTCCCATAAAAAAATAATGAAAATTAAGAAGTTCGAACATTCGATTTATTCGAGTCAATATTGTGGTGTTCATACCGATATACCCGAGCCGCGATCAATCATCGCTGCCGTGCGGCGCGGCGCTTGGCGTTGCCCGGGAGTGGAATGGGTAGGCACTGGTAGGCACTGGACTGCGATTGCACAGGACACCGATTGAAGAAGAAAAGAAAACAGTTTGAGCAATGTAATTCAGTTACGATGTAGTTGAATTACTATACAGTGTCTCTCACCTGATTTTGACATCTTGATTTTGTCGCTATTGTTACTCGTAGCAAAAAAATTTTCTGCATAGGCTTGAATGGTATCGAGTGGAGCATATTTTGATGTTTAATTAATAGTAATATTTTTCGCGGCGCTACGTTTCGATCAAAACTTTACACTTTTGAATAGCTATGTTTGTAGAGCATAGAACGTTTCCTTTGCAACATGAAACTGGTGCATCTCTCCCGAAATTATCCTACATATTTCAAGCCCTGCTGATCACAATGCTCAAGAAAATTCCAAAAATTTCTTGGCGATACTTGGATACGGAGGATGCGCAGCCAACGTGTTAAACCGCCAATCATTACGCCACGTTCGATCGGGGATGCCATACTCGATGCTACCCTCTCTCCGGTAGCTTGAAGATGTCTCATCACGCGTGCCATAATTCCAAAGACATTCGGGATGCCGCTCGTCCTTGAAATTCCGGGAACAGATCAAATGGACAAACTTCGCAGAATTATTCAGCGAACGAAATGACGACGTCGCGTCGGTACCGAAAATAGAGAGGGTCTGGGTAAAGAGGTCGGAAGCCGGAAGGAGTTTTGTGGAGAAATGAAGACTTAAATTCAGACGTTACCCGGCTTCAAGAAACGAATTATCCCTCGAAGGAGCTCGTCACAGCCGGCAGACTTTTCTCCTTGGCCCGTGGTTCCTTCGTTCCGTTTTCTTCTTTCTCGGGAAGGGAAACAGTAGCAGCCGAGGGAGGATGGGACACGCAACCGAAGGTGGGGGGGGGGGGGGCGTTTTATGCGTTCATTAGTCACATGGACCAGATTGAATTCCTCTTCAGTTTCCCTTCGGGCGACGATCGTGAAACGTAGACGCCCCCGGGCGAAGTTACGAGAACTTCTCCCCGTGTCCCGAGCGTTTTATGAAAGAAATCACTCGCAATTCAGCGGGGGCGGCTGCGGGGTTTGGAGGGTTGTCACGATTCTTCAAAATGTTTTTCATCGGGCGGGGCTGGCCGAGGTGGATCGAACGATGACACGGCCATTTCGTAACAGCCCTCGAAGATCATCTATTACCTATCCGGGTGTGCGACCGCCACCAGGAAAATAAATGGCGAACGATGGCAAGATAATTTGTCAGTTTAGGGATCTAATTTGTAGCCGGAGTGACTTTATAAGCTGATTTGACTTCAGCCGGTCCTGGGCGCGCTTCGAATGAATAATGCAGGCCCCCTTGAACACCTTGAGTGCCTCCTCACGCTATTCTATCGTGACAAATATCTTTGTTACTTGAATATCATCCGTGGCCTCGCACGCATTCTGTTTCCACGGAATTTAACCGGCGAATTTCTAAGCTTTTATTACAGTTGTGCAACTCGGCTCCGGTAACGCTGGGACCCCGGTTGCGTAACGCGAACGCGCGAGTAACACGAAATCTGTGAAAACGGGACAATTTTATGAGTTCATGCTTTAGTGAATTCCCAAGCGAGTGTGCAATTGAAACATGTTTTACCACATCAGGTAAATCAGGGCCTGATGAATCCTCCCTTTTTTTTAATCACTATGCTCTCAAAATCGATGTCTGTAATCAAAAAATTTATTTATATTATACTAGTAAGTACACTTGAAACTACACTGTCAGATTGAATAATAAATAGTCACAGATTCTGTTACAGAAAAATAACAGAAATTGCAGCTATGCATCAGGCCATTTAATTTAGATTGTTTCAGCAAAATGATCCATGTCATAACCCATTTATGTTTGGTACTGTTATGTTTAGACTTTAGAGGTTATTAACTTCATATATTTCTTCCTCACTATCTTTTTATACTAGAAAAATTACCGAATTTTATAATGAATTTTTTAAAAAACTTGCTGGTAATGTTCCGTATTATAACGGACAGGAAACCTAGTTATCTTATCCAGAATTATGCTAAAATATAAAAATTTAAAATATAAAAAATATAAAAAATCTAGACGCGAGTTGGCACAGTCGGCCAATCTACAGTTGGCGTACCGGGCCAGATGTGCCAACTCGCGTCTTGGTCGCGCTCTGATTGGTCCGTGTTTTTCGTTAATGACTCCTAAACAAAGCCGCGGATAACATTTTTGCAAAAGAAAATGTCGCTTCAAATGGTCTCAGGAACCTCCCATTTCCGGGATGTTCAGGAATTTTGGGACACCCTGTATATTTCTACCTGACTTCTGTTTGTTGTAATCGACGAAAAAAATATTCGTTTTGCAAACAGATTAGGTGTATTCAAATTCGATATAGTGAAGTGACTGGAGGTGTTCAAGTTATCGCAACATCTGCCGCATACGTGGAAACGTTTCAGCAATCGGAAGATCTTCATGAGAAACTTCATTAATCACGTAGTCAAATTCGTCGAATTTGATGGCGGCGCGTGTCGTTGCGGCGGTAGCTCGAATGAAGTCCAGTGACCAGTTCCTGTCACTGCATTGACAATTCTTCTTTTTCGTGTTTTTGGTTTTTTAATTAAATTCGTTACTAGGTTTGCGTTACTGGCCGCGTCGAATTTTTCTCCTCGTCACGATGCCCATAAATCACCGGGCGCGCCGACGTGCAATTGTGAGAGCTTAAAATATGTATCGGCCGGTACCTACACAGGCATCTTAAATTGTTCCATACGCAATGACGTCCCAACTGAATTCTCTGTCGGCCGGGACCACGGCTATGATTTATTGCCGGACCAAACGGGCTCCTCGTAATTTATGCACACCGACCACCACCGCCTGCGTCCTCTCATCCCGCAATGCTGGCTGCAATTTCGCGGAACGTCCGATGGGTCACCAGCAAGTTGCAAAACAACGACCTCGCCCACAATCGAGAGCGCCTCTGCCTCCGCTTACCACCCCGTTCTATCGTGCGTCACTCTAGTCGGAAGGAGTCATTCCCTTTCGATTCGTGGTTTCGTGCGTACGCTCGGAAACCACGTATTCCGTTAATTGAGCCGCCCCTGTTGCGACCCCCTGTTTTGATTGTGATTACTTCACCGTCCATACGACGTAGCTGCATCGATGCTGGACACTTTTGAACATGGACACTAGGGTGGACCTAAGCATACTTGGCGAAAAATTTTTGTCGACATACGGAGCACGACGCCCCCCCAGAATGATTCCTTTTGGTGAAAAAAAAATTTGTGCAAAGTTTGAGATCGATCGGAATAAAAACCACGCTTATATTAAATTGCACTAAAAAGGAGAACATAATTTTTTTTACCACCAGTTATACAGATCACCCTGTATAAATGTTCAATTCATAAACCTTTTACGCTACTGCACAAGACCATGGCGCTTATGTGGGCTACAAATGGACACTTAAGTAAAGCATGCTTTTTTTCTTTTCATTGTTAACATTATCTTTAAACTGTGCGTGTGTGGGTTAGAAAATCTATTTCGTCCTACAGTTCACGTAAAATTTAAATAAAGAATCGTGAGGGTACCCTCTGGAAAATTGATCGGAGAATCTTTTCGTTTAGATTGAAATATAAATTATGCAGCATTTATTCAGATACTACGGAATTTTTTTTTTCTAAAATCCAATAGTGGAATGTTAGAACGATCTGCAGCTGATGAGTAACGAAACCATCTCTCAAATGCAAACCTGCATTATTCACCGATAAGCAGTATATTCATATTTTATACACACTCGACAATGCGACCTCTGTACGGTAGCCCCCGTTCAATGTTTGATCATCGATCAGTCTACGCTCGTACGCCGCGATATTTCTGGTTAAATATGAAAAACCCGTCCTATTCGTTTATTCAGGGGGGCGATTCGACCGAGGGAAGGAACGATGGCCGACCGAAGCGTGAAATGAGCGCTTCTGTTTTCGCTTAAAAATACATACACGACGATTTGATCGCGTAACATAATTAATCTGAAAATGGAAAAATATTTGGAGAGCAACTGTGTACATCCCTTTTACAAAGTATTTGCACTCCGGAATGATATTTTTGTGATGTTGCACGCTGCACAGTGGTCGGAAATCGCAAAATCGTGGCCAAAAGTCAAAATAATTTTTTGGAGGGAGCCAAGATCTCGAAACCCAATGCCACTGGCCTTCTCCCCATAATACCTTGTATTATAAGGGACCATGTGCCGGTCATCCAGCGACCATCGGTGACATAGTTCCACACCGGAAGAAGAGGGTCCGAAGCCTCCTTTCCTCCGGCCGCTGGAAGAGGTCACCGAACACGACAACGGGGGTCGTCGGAAGTGTGTTCCGGTACGCCCCTACCCCTCCCCCAACCCCCATTATTACACCCGGAAAAAGGGTGGCAGCCGATCGCCCCAGGCGTGGGGAAGCGTTTGAGGGGCCCCAATCGTGCCCAATATTCGCGCAGTCTATTATAAATAAAATAACGTTAAAATAACGGATAAAAGAACGTTTCAATACTGAGTGGTTCGAATACATAGATGGGGTTCCACTGTGCATCTTGTATAAACCACGCTTATGTAATTATAAACCGTGCTCTATTCCAAGGCTATATTTCACATGACATTGAAGTGATATTAGTGCTCATACACTTTTAATTACGGGGACCGCATGGAAAGAAAAGGAATTGCGAGGGATTTGCGTATAATAAGGCCGTACTTTGGAAATAAAGAGGACCAAAAGGAATGAAAGGTGAATATCAAATTCCAAGCAACCGCTTCCCTTTACGGACCCAAGTCTCTCACGGCCTGTTCAAGAACTTCAAGCACCCTTTGTTAAGGATTACAAACGTTTTGTCCGTGGCGAAATCCTCTTTCCTAAATTAACTTCTTCGGTTGGTCGGACGAGCTGTGTTCTTGCCGAGGGTCCATTATCGTCGCGAGATCCGTCCCCTCTGTCTGGAGCCTCCCATTCTTTGCTGAGCGCCCGGTTTTGGCGACGAACGAGTCGTAAATTCGCCGGATAATTCTTCCACCCGTGGCAGTAACCTATATAATGCGCAATTTATTATGGGTTATAACGACCCGGTTTTCGGTGTAATCGTGTTACCAGTTCCCATGAATCGCCGCTAACAATAAGCGTCCTTTAAGAATCTGTTTGCTTGCCAAGCGCGAGTTCTCGCAGTCGCGCCGGGATTCTTGAAACATGGTCGACCAACTCGGTAGATGGGACTGTGTGCCATCGTTCTCCGTGTAATGGAGAATCCATTATACATGGTAATCGGACATTTATTATTAACTGCAGTCTCTTCCACCCGTTTCTCAGCAATGAGTATTGCGCACTGGAAGCTTAGAAATTCAATCTTCAGACCGGGTCTTTGACATTTCAGCACACGGTATGCAATTGCAATTTAAGGAACAGATGAATAGCGGTATCCATTTGCAAATTGAGGGGTAAACGACGCTTTATTGGGGTACACAATTATGCTTACGAAAGGTATCACATTTCAATCTATCACGAGAAGAAGCACATTATGGACCATAACTTGCTTCTTCGAGTGGTGTGTGAGGGCGCCACCACACTTTCGCTCGACCAAGGTCAACTAAGGACCCACACCCTTAAGACTTGTCCCCACTATACCTTCCCCTTCTACGACGCTGCTCCCTCACACTTTCGTCACGATCCAGTCACGTGACGCATTCCGTCTCTGTTGTGCATGTGTCACTATGTCACGTGACTAATCCGTTACTGGTAGAAAGAGGGTAACTTTTTCCCCTCATTTGGCGACTCTGCCAAGCAAGCGTTTGAACATCGTTTCCGCGCCATTTGTTACGCAGTGCGCTCGCCCTGCGATTTATATCTGCGAATTCGTCCTTCGTTCCTTGTCGCTCACGATGAAACTTTAAACTCGTTTAAAAGCTAGCTCCCAGGTGACGTTACACCACGAATTAAATCGTGTAAAATCGTCACGAATTCCCAGCCGCGTATAAATCTCGTCCAGCCAAATAACAGGAAACATTAACGAAAATTTATCTACTCACTTACGCTCCGCGTTACTCATCAACGATTTAAGGGGTCGTTACCGTTCACCCTCCATGGAAATAAACTAAATGTAGCTTAAACAAATGAATGTCCGTGATAAAACTGAAAGCGGCACGGCCGAAAAACGCGGAAACGACGAAAATCTCGCGTTTTTCCTTAATTCAATCGTCACTCCCTTTATTTATCTTGTCCGCAGGTCCGTGGCCGTTAACGCGCGGCCATAGTTCGTCGAAAAAACGACCGTCGACAATGTATTTCTTGCTGAAACGTCCATTTAACAGTTGTATTACCACGTGTTTCATTTGTACCGACCGCACTTCGAAAAACACAACGTTCACTTCACGCAGCCATCGTGAAATTTTAAATTCCTCACGCTCGCAGTTAACTTCACATGCTTTTTCGTGGTGAATTTTTGTTGGATGTCAAGAGCCTCCGAACAAATTCTAATGGTGTAAATACTCAATGACACACAAGGATATTGGACATTAAAAGCATAGTTGTCAATTGATCGTTACAATATTCGATAATGCCAATAAATATTCGATAATGTCAAGCAAACTGAATAAACGATTTACTGTAAGAGGATTCAATGTTGAACGTGAAATTTTGATGGAACGGAATAGGTTGCTGAATTCAGGGGCTTCTGTATTTACTACACAAGGTGTCCCATTTGAAATTCTCAATTTTCAGTATGATCTGAACAAATATTTCGTATAGAACTTAAGAAACGATGTACATTCGTCAAAAATCGATATGAGGACTCACAACTAAACATATACACGCACATAAGACCCAAAAGGAATTGGTAAATGCCGCTAGTTCCACAGCTTCGGGCAAGGGTCTTATGTGCGTGTACATGTTTACATAGTAGTGGTGAGTAACCTGCCGGTGCAGCATCGCGGGGGTGCTCGTGCTAAGGCTAAGGCTAAGGGAAGAGTCGGAGTGGCCATGGTGAGGACTTACTTGCCGACCAAGCGAAGAGGAGAAGCAGCAACATGTGTTCCCCGAGCCAACCGCGTCCAGGTCCAGGCCTGGTATACAACAAGCGTGGGCACGGGCGAAGCCCCTCAAACGCCTGCTTCCCCCACCAAGCTTCCTTTCGGTGGCGGTCCCCGTGGCTCCGATGCACGAGGCCTGCGCACTGCTTGCGACGAATGAAGCGCGTCCTTCCTACATAGTAACGACGGATGCTGGTGGGGGACAGTGGGTGTTACGGTGGGGACGGTCTTGCCTCAATTGAGGAAAAATTGCCCACGCCTGGTATACAACCTAGAAACTCAAGGAAAAAATTCTTACTAGAATACAAGTTCTGTTTATGGCCTTATAATATTCTTACAGATGATAACCTTAACCTTGGCAACATATTTGAAGCCCGTCAAAATCAATATCGAATAATTGTCTAGAGACCTGACTCGGATTGAACGTCCTTCGTGGGAGTTCTCGTGATTGTTAATTGAAATTCTCTCTCTCTCTCTCTCTCTCTCTCTCTCTCTCTCTCTCTGTTCGCCGGGCCACGGCGGCGATGCAGGACGAAGTTGGACTGCGGTGATCTTCCGCGGCGGACGGCTTTTTTGCTCGTTCCGAACTACGGCGGAAGCTTCTCCGCTGATTAACAAGTTCTCGGTCGGTTATCGTGGAGCCCGAACGTTGGTACGACAGGAATGTTCTCGTCGGAAGTGTTCGACAAGCATCGGTTGCAAGATGGAAGATATTGTTGAACAGTTGCGAGCGAGGTTTTGAGAAGCGAGCGGAGGATCGAAACTTGCTCGATAAGACGGCTGAACGGCCGGTAAACAACGACAAAAAAAGATTCCGGGGCCCCAGTTGGATGGCTCGTAAAATCCTTGTTGCCTGGAGGAGATTCCTCCCGGCGGTGTCCGAGGATCATCATATTTCCCTGGGCGCTCGAATCCCGCATGACAAAGTGTCGGGCGAGATTGCACGGCGTTATCGTTCGTGAAAAAGGGATTCCCGCGTAGAGACGTTGCCGCGCGAATGGGAGGAGACTTTTAATGTGCCTGTAAGAGGCCTAGCCCCCTCGGGCTGCGAAAAGAGTAATTGGTCCGGAACGGTCTTACCACGGCTCGCTCGAGTGCTATACCTGCCTAATCAGGAGTCCATCAAGGTTTTCATATCCGCAATCTTCGGGAAATAGACTGAGAGCTGGAAAGAAGGGGCTTTAAAGCGCGGATGCCAGGCTCACGTAAAATCTGGAACGGTTAAAAACTGAACGACGATAAAAAAAGTTATTTATTGGTGAGATTGCGAGGCTGTAAAATATACTGCTGTTTCTACGGAGACCATTGTTGCAGGAAGAGTTTACTGTTGCCGCTTGGAAGTACTTATCTCGATGTCCAGCCCTCTGGTTTCAGCTGAATGCAACGATGTACACGCGACGTTAAGTTCTTGGATTCGAGGAGATGTTCAATTGAATTATTGATTATTTAATGTAATCTCGATAATATCGGAATCTGAAAGAGGACCGCTCTCGAATCCTGGATTACGATGTCGTGTCCCGTTAGAGGGCGGTCCGGTCTATAAATCGGGAAGTTAATAAGAAAGATACATTTCCTCCAAGGTGGTAGCAAACGAATTATGATAATCGTGAACCGAAAATGTCCGGAAAAAGGTACGTATAAGAACATGAAGTCAGTAATAATTGTGATTACTGTGCCCACTCTTGTGTCTTGTGCCCAGTTACATTACAGAGACAACAAAAGTGGTGGATTCCACATAACGAGTCTGCGCCGTATTGTCAATTTCAGGTGGTAATTCGAATCGATTCCGAGTAATTGGAAACCATCGTGCTCGCTTCTTTCGTTGGCCTTGTTTCAAAATAGAATTTTGTCCACGTTGGGCTGGATGAAAAGATTTTAAGAGACCCGCCTCCCGTTCCACTGACCAGCCCGTTCGTTTTTAAATGGTTCGGAAATTAAACTCTCGGGCTGTTTTCGCGTCGGCAGGTGTGAAAATTTCTGGCCGGCATGCTGGGGTGGAAGGCGCGTTCTCGCGATACACCCGCGCCAAATAGGGGGGCGAATATCGGCGCATTTGAGACACTGACAAATCGGCAACACGCGCCTTCCCCGTGGACGCCGGTCCGCCGTTTAATTCCGTCGACGAGTAATTTGGAAACAATGTCCGCCGAGCAAAAAGGTCTCCTTTTTCAAAGTCCGCTTTATTCGGCAGTCCACGATTTGTCCACGTTCGGTCGCACGTGCGCAACTCAAGTTTCCATTGAATCGGCGCTCAGTGGATTAATTTCAATGACTATAGACGTTGGCGAAATATACAAAATTGATCTCTCAAAAATAGTACAGTAATGTCCCATTCTAAGTCAATTCTCGGTTCAGTGTTGTGACATAGGAGCAGGACACTATTTTTTGTGGCTTCGTCAACCGCGCCGAACGTAGAAAAGGGTACAGCATGTAAACACGTACGGACCGCGCGATCCAAGGCGCAACAAAATATAGCGTAACGGTGAAACAATACTTATTACCACGCTTATATTAGCTTGCCGAGTTGTCGTTGTATGCGTCAAATCTTGTAATCGAATTTTAAACCACTTCCCGATGAGCTAGAGACTTGAAACTTTAAACATAGCTCAGAACTGGATGACAATGCAATATTAAAAAACAAATTTAAAAAAAAAACTGTCTAGGAGAAACAAAAATTTTAATATTAACCGTCACACCTCGTCGCGCTACACTCGGTAGTACGTGATTGTGTCCAGCGATCCCCACTCCGCGCGCCAGCGCTCCCTATTCCACTACGCGTTCCCACTCCAACTCACCCCCATTCCACTGACCCATTTCGCACCGAACGAGTTCAGTCAGTGTGGTGTTCCGTTCATTCAGTTCCATTTCGGACAATTTCGGACTCCATCAAGAGACCTTTAGAGAGAACTTAATCGTTCAGAAGATATTACAATTTAAATAATGGTAAGGCACCCATTAGTGTTACATTAAGTTGTTTGCTTTCCTCATTTATTGTAAAAACAGTTTCGACATAACAACCATTTACATCATGGCATTTTTAAAATCAATAGAGTCATTATTTCCCTGCCTTTCCATTTTAAAAAACGAAGTTGAAGTTTACGCGTCCATTCACGAAAAAGAACTAATAATACCAAAGTATGCCCCACTAGATACCATTTAAGTTTCCTCTGTAACATTCATGAAACAGAAAATCAAGATTTTTAAATGGCGAGACACCCTATAAAACCACCCCTTTCTCTATAACAATCATTGTTTGGAGCCACTGTATGTTTCTTTGTTGACATACTGTAGAAGCTACGAAGGAGCGAAGAAACACGTCAATCGATACTGGCGTTGCATTAGCTCATAGACTGGAATATTTTCGATAAGCCGCAATTGGTGTGTGCGAGTAACCGAGGATGCCGAGTGGCCGGGTTCGAAAACATCGGCCGCGGAATGGAAACAGAACGGAAATAATAAAAGACAAAGGGGCAGGGAGGAGGCAAATCTAGTGGGACTACTCGTCGGTACTATATTCTCGCAATTATTCTCCGGCGGTCGGCGGAAAGGAGCAGAAAAGCCTGGGTAAGGGAGAGAATAAGGGCGGAGGAAAGCGGAGGAAGAGGAGGATGAGGAAAGAGGGGGCATATTATAGGAGAATTCGAAGAGGAACTCGCTTCCCCACTCCCTGGAGGGACTGGTTGCTGAATTGGGGTGGCGGTGCAGCTCACGGTGAGCACTTTTGTTAATTAAATGCCGTTGTTCGAGTCAAACCAGTTCTTTTAATCGAGTTATCGTTTAAACAGTGCTCGGCCCGGCAAAGGGTCCGCGAAGCGAGTCGTGTTTGAAAAGCAGTCTCGCTGTAAACATATCAAACTGCCGCGGCTCCCCTTAATTAGAGCCGCTTTTTTTCTTTCTGCACTCTCTGCGGAAATCGTCTGATCCCGTGCTTTTGACGTTACACTATAAAGACACGCGCGTCGCCGCAAAATTCTAGGCAAACGAACGTTCGAAGAGTTAGACAAGTTCCTTTTGATGCTAAATCCGAAGTTTAGGAAGACCGGTTAGAATGTGAATCGTTACAGCTTTGAGGAACGCTGAATCTTGCCGAGCTGGCAGGTCGTTAAAATTTCTTACGTCTGAATATACATATTTTTCATTTGTCGAGTCGATCCCACTTGAAAAAAGTTTCTCTGATCCGTGAAACGCGAAGCTGTAACGAGTACTCGTTTCATGGGACGCGCCCAGTGCAAAGATCGTCCTTATTGCTCTTGAACCTTCGTTCGGTAGTATCTTTGATAAAATACGAAAAAATCGAGAGAAGAAATAAGAAGCATTGTGAACCGGGCTTGAAATTTCTTGACTGCCTGTGCGAGGAGGAACGGGTGTCGCCGACTGGGTAGCGATGAAAGGGAGCCCCGGATGAAATCAAGAAATGCACTTGCACATCGATTTGTTTGCTCTTCCTCTAACCGCCCACCGGATTCCAGCCGCCCTTCTGTCGTTCCTCCCGATGCGCCCGATTCCATTCAACCTTTTCTCTTTGCTACTTCAAGTGGAATCCGACTGACGTAAGAATCCTACTTAAACCTCCGTTCTCGCCTTCCTCTAAGACCTCTCCCTGCCCTGTTGTCACCCCCGCGAACCCCCTGTCTGTCTCTCTGCACCCAGCAACCCGTTGTTAGCGCTTTACTTCTCTCCATGTACCGAACTTTCCTGGCCTCCACTTTTCGACAGCTGGCAAAGACTGACAGGAAATGGCGACTTACGAAACACACGCCGCCACGCGAAACCAATCCTGCTTTTCATCGCAGTGAACAATAACTACAATTTCGAACAATTGCAATTCTGAAAAAAATTTTTGTCACATCCTGTAGTAAACTAATTGCTCTAGCTTCCCAAAAAAGTAATTCCAGATTTTTCAGTCCACTGGAAAAATGGACACCCAATCTGCAGCAACGTTTGGATTGTCTACATACAATAAAGCCAACATCCACACAAAATGAAAGAAATTTTTCCACCGCTACAGATTTTATTAAAAAAAAAAGGAAATAGATTGTCTGATTCTATATTAGACGCATTATGCTTCTTAAGAAGTCATTTCAAAACAAAATTGTAATGGTTCATTTTATAAAAGTTTAGTTTTATATAAATTTTATCGGTTATATAGCGTCTATTTTTTCCTTGTTTTTAAAGTTATGAGTTAAAGTTTTTTCCGCTTTCGATAAATATTATCAATGATATTCCAAATATCGTAAGTTTTCAAAATATTGTTTTATTTAATTAAAAATTCTCGAGAATTCTCGAGGGGTGTGTTTGGTGTGTCCGGTCATCAAAGTTTCCCTATTGAATCGCATATTAGATTAGAGTACTCAAATAAATACTTAGATAGACAGGTTATACATATAGAGCACAAACTCTTACAAGTTCCAACAAAATTAAGAAAAGTGCAATATAAAGTAGAAAGGAGAGTAAAACGCGTTTAAAGTTTTGCAAACGATTTTCAGACAAATAGTCGGGTATTTATGACACTTACTCTAATCTGCTATTCCGGGGCCATAAAGAGGACTTTCCTCTTCGTAAAACAGATCATAAAGTGTCGTCTTTTCCGCTCACTGAGAAATTTTTGCGGCTTTAGCTGTATCAGTCTTTATGCGCTCGTAGCCCCTATCATCGTTTCTCGACCGGCGAATATATTTTTATATCTCCAATTATTATTCCCACCATCTGTATTATTTTCGCGCCATAAATCAATAACGTCGTACAAATATGAAAAGATATTTCTGCCAATATTTTGACTCGATCATTCCAGGGTAAAGAGCAAGGACGAAGTGCCCTAAGTCTGGACAGTCCAAAAGTGATACCTAAATCTGGACAATTGAATTTTCATAGTAAAATCAGTAATTAAGAGATTAAATAATTATATTATATATTCTGAGGCCTTAGCTACAAGTAGGTGTGAATATTATTTCATTATGACATCAACTGAAATTTAAAAATAAATTCAAAGTTCATCTGAAAACAGTATACAAAATAGTCTATTTAGATTATTGTTAGAAAAAAAGATATAATTTAAGCCCTCAAACAAAAAACAATTATCACGCATAATAATACTGATATTTCAAAATAAATTGGCAATCAAACTTAACGTAAATAATAATTATTAATCCAAATATTAGATGTCCAAGATTAGGACTGTTTTCAAATATAAGTACTCCATACTGGGACGCGATGACAGTAGCTGTCCCACTCTAAGCTTATACGCAATGTGCTTGCACATGAAGCCGGACACGCGTTTGTGAATAAAATCAACGCATTGTTTGCAAATTATTTAACTAAATGTACGTATAAGTAGTCTTCTATTAGCTTGTATAACGTATGTAGAAAATGTGTTCCGGCTGTGACGTTAATAATACTTAATTTTTATGTCATAAATCTCGTCCAACGATTTTTTAAACATTTTCACCTCGCTGTGGCCCCAAATGAGAACCAAGGTATGCATGCGTTTGTCACTTGATACGAGACTGTCGTGCGCCTGTGTGACGTACGCAACGTATACTTTTGTTAGAGTGTTGCAGCATTTTAGGCGGAGTTTTAATTGTTAATAACTAGAAAACGAAGCCAAAATCGCAATTTTTTCATTCTTTATTTTCGTCTTATATTGTCATGGACAACCACTCCTTAAATCTTCTCTCACTTGTGGTCGAACACCCTATATAATTTCTTCACACCCGCTACACTCTATCGTTTTCGGCATATTCTTCCCGACGAATCACGGGGCTGTCTGCTGCAACCGGAAACGAAACAACCATATACAGTATATACATCCAATAAAAACCGAATAGGAGGCGTGGACGTGCAACGAACCGAGGATTCCTCGACGTATGTTACATTACGCACGGTGCGGCACTGTATCTCGCGCGGAAGCTCCTTGAGAAAATTACATCGCGGATTCTTAAACCGGCTCGGATAGGATTTCACTTACGGAACCTTCGGAAATATTCGCGCGGTATCCTAGCTGCGTTGCAACTGACAGAAGGATGAGACGAATCCCGGTCCGGATTCTCGAATCCAGACCACGTAGCCCGTGCCGGTGGCATCTCGTGATTTTGCAATCTCCCGACGGTTTTTTTTTTTTATGTCCGACCAGTCCTCCCCCGGAACAAACCCATCTACGGCCGAAAAATCTCGTCGGATGAAAAGTGTAAAAGGGTCGTTTCTCTTGAGACCCATTTTCGCCCGACAGGGAAAACGAAGGGGATCAAAACGGACCGGGGCGACCCGGGGATGAAAGGAAAAAGCGACCGAGAACGACGAAACGGTCTGGGTTACAGTCGGAGACTAATGTCACTGGGGGATCCGCCAGTATTCCCGACGATTACATAATTAATCGCGTTATAATTGAAGCGTCCAGAATCCCGCGGCTATTAATTAAACGTCCCCATCGAAATGATCGCCGACAGAGTGGTGACTCGGAACTACGTCTCTCCTTGATTCGGTGTCGTGTCGCAAAGGGATTTCCTGCTTAGCTCCAGCATGAGGAGTGCTACAAGAGACAGCTGGCTGGCCTCCGAGCTGCTCCATTGCACAATGGTCCCTTTCAGCGATTCAGCTGGCCAAAAGTCGATTTAAAAAATTTACCTAAAGTGTGAAATTTTTGGTGCTTGCTGTAGTTTAATATATGGGGGACAATGTACTAATATCATTCAGGCACCCATGAAGTGCTGTACGTCATCGAATTTTTTTATTCGTTTGTGTTTTAATAGGCTCCAGCTTTTAATACTAGTATCTTTTAATTTCTCTACGTCCAAAAATTGCTTCGCAATCGCACATTCGCTTCTTGACAAGTTAGCCCGAACACAATCGCACTAATATTGAGATCACAGAAAGCCAGCAGGCCAATCCACAGCGGCCACATTTTTCGAAATAATAAATTATTGAATTGTACATTTTCCATGTGATCGAACATAAACAAAACAATATATGGTTCCATCTTAAGAAGACGGATGACCTTGATATCTTGTAAAGGAATGACCTTCAGAAAACATATATCCCATCAATTACCTCCTTCAGACAGTACATCTTCATCCTCCGGAATCTTTTCACAACACTATTAATAACGGAGATGTTTTGGCGTTCCCATTTAAATGGAGCAGTGTATTAAGTTTCAGTCGGCGCGCTCGTAGATCAGTTGGAGGTCCCAGTTTTTCTAAATTAAGTGTGTAAAAAAGCGGACACTTAAATGTGCACTATGTACATACTGAGTAATGATTGATGTTGAAGCGCTTCGTGTACAATGAGCTTTGTACCCAATATTCTATTTTCTACGAGACCAGAATATTCGATGACGAAAGTGTGAAGAAAAATAACATAAGAAAAACAAACCATTTGTATTTTTAAGAGAAATTCCTTTCAAGTTCAAAATTAAACAAAGGGTCCGACTACTATTCGACTGACCCTCTAGAGATCTAGCGATCCTGTAATTTTGATTGCCAGCGATCGTCGTTCAGTCGATTGTTAGCGAACGTTTCTCTAATTGTCACTGCAATTCAAGCGGAACCGTCCGAGCGGGAGATCTCCATCGGGCCGAGGACCTCGGAACACATGAACGACCCCTCGATGACCCCGAGATACCTTCTTCAACTGATAGACGTCGATCGGACCGAGAATTGTCTCCACTGTTGACCGATTCCGTAAGTGTACCGCTTACCGGGGATATCATTGGAGGCGAATGTGATCTTCGTCGTAAGAATTAAAATAGATATCGAACGATATGGTCCAGTCAACGAAAAGTTGCAGAGGTAAATGTAGAGGTAAATAGAATTGTTTGGACTAGTGAGGAGATAAACATACTAAAAGTCCCCACTCCTAGAAGGTGAGCGTGGTGCAGGGGAGCACGTAGAAGGTCCCATTTTTTCGGTTTTCCGCGTATATCTCGGAAACTATGCGTCCTAGCGATAAGACCATTTCATACAAAATTGAAGCTGACAAAATGTGCCACAAGATTTATTCAATTCAGTTTTTTTGCTATCTCGCATAGTTTCCGAGATATCTGCGCTCAAAGTTCACGAATTGTGCTGAAGAGTTAGCTAGTTAAATAAGGCAAAAATTTATTTTTCACAATTCGTGAACTTTGAGCGCGGATATCTAGGAAACTATGCGAGATAGTGAAAAACTGAGTGAAATCAATCTTGTATCACATTTTGTCGGCTTTAATTTTGTATCGAATGGTTTTATCGCTAGGACACATAGTTTCCGAGATATAAGCGGAAAACCGAAAAAGGTGACTTCTACGTGCCCCCCTGTAGCCCGCTTACGTCCTAGGAGTAGGGAGACTTGTTGTATGTTTACGATCTAACTAGTCCACACAATGTCCCATAGTTCAAAATTGTGTTCCTTCTATTTCCCTCTACGCCCCCCTTATGAGCATTCATTGACTGGACTAATATAACGTTCTCGTTAGTGAATAAATGGTTTAATGTAACAAAAGAAATGTGAAACAATTAGCGCGGCAAGGAGGGTAGGAGATAGGGGTGGGGGTGGGAGTGGGAGTGGGGGGAAATAGAAGGAACGAAATGAGAGATAGGGAAACGAAAAAACGGCCGCGGAATCAAAAGTAAATGTTTACATTGTTAATTACTTCGGCCGTAGTTCAAACGCGGAGAACAATTATTCGACTGCCGATTGAAATTCTGTGGTCTTAGCCGAAAGGTAATTAACTTTTAATTGAGAAAGTTCGACGAGATCGTGCCCTAATCCCCCCTCTCCGCTCCTCTCCGGATCGCTTCTTGTCCGTTCCGCAACACTCGCTATCCCCCCGCCCCCCTTCGACCCCTCTCTCCACAACGCTCTTCACTGCCACGATCGTCTCCGATAGCTTCTTTTTCTTCCCCACTTCTTACCACGACAGGTTGCTCCTCCTGCTACTCAACTTGTCTAAACGTCCCGATCGTGACGCTCGGGAATCTATAGTTATCAGAAGGGCATTTAAGCGTCCGTATCCCTCTTCTTTCATCGTTTGACCCGTGTTGCCTGGTTTCCTTGTTCGACCCTCTAGCCACCCCGCCGAGCCGCCCCTGTCCATTATTCAGTGGACGCTCGGCTGCCGCAGAAACAAACGGCTCGCACTTCTCTCGATCCTCCTCCTCCTCCTCCTCCCCTTCTTCCTCGTCCTTTACCCCTTAGCTCCGCCATCGGCGAGGTCAGAAACTGTAGGCTTAATTTATTTAAAACTCGGGATTCTTCCAACGAAAGCGGAACTTTCCAGAGGAGGGAAGTTTATTTCCCACAGGACGTATACCCGTGTATCGCGTGGCTTATAACGCTATAGAGCTTGATAAACTGTGAGACGCGGCTGTAAGACCGTATTAACGCAGGAATATACAAGCCTGGGGGATGATTTAGAATCACTTACGTCGAGTCCCAGTTTATGGAGGTCGAGGCACGCCGAAACGGAGTCGAGCAATTTGATTTTTCAATTACTGCTCTGCTTCTGGTGATTATATATGCAACAGCGCACTCCTTACCGATTAGGGTGACCTTGGAACATGTAGTCAAGGTCATCGTTCTGAACAATTCTTCTCTATCTCTGCAGCTTCGTCTTAGGTTCCATGACAGTCACATGAATATACATGGTGTCTCCTGTAACGCGATTCAATATTTTTTGGCCATTGGCGGTCATTCTGTACGTGCGAAACAATTAACCGAAGCAATCGCACGAATGATGGCTTTGGATATGCAACCGTACAGTATTGTTGAGAATGTCGGATTTCGAAATATATATTCTAGTAGCTTTCTACGAAAGTTAATTGTAGATAATAATATAACAATTTATAGAACACTATGTAACTGGCTTTTGAAATATTAAATAAATGATCAATAATCTCAACAAAACGAATATATTTTTTCCGAGATTTGTGTTTGAGACGTTTTCATTTTGCTTATTCATTGGAATAAAAGTCCGCAATTCTGACGAGGGTAGACAAGAAAGAAAAAACTGGAGTACCTTGGCATGCTTTAATGCAAAAACTGATTACCGGTTTTTTAAACGGAGGGGAATAATTCTCAGCAGTTGGATATCCGGGGACATCTCCGTTTTCTTTTTAAATAAACGGAAAATTGTACTTCAACTCTCCACTGACTTAGCTGCAGTTTTTCCCGGACAAGAAACTGTTTCGAAAAGTTACTAACTTTCACAGAACTTGCAGAAGCAATTATTTCAACGGTTATTTTTAGAAGTAGTCTGTTGGTGTCTGTAACAGGTCATTATAAACGTAGATCCATCAGTACTGTCCGACGAAGTAATTACGAAAGCATAGTTATAAAAAAATAAGAAAGTACGAACGTAGAATATAAATTGAGAAAACAATTTAGAGAACAAATTTTAATATGTTTGTTTTAAAAACAGACCTCACACTGCTGACTACACAAATTCCGCATATTCTGTATTTAATATCACATTATTTTATTAAATTTATTATTATTAATTATTATTAGAGTACAGTACATCCTCATTTACTGTCCAACAGCCGTGTTCTGCACAGAGAGTGATCGTATAGGGACACTATTATTTTATGACTGCGTCTACCGTGCCGACCACGCCGAGACTTCAATACAGAGCCGAACATAGAGAAGGATAGAATGTAAAACGGATCGCGTGTCCGAAGTGTGTCGCCGCACAGTGGTCTGGATTGGAAAATCGTGTGACTTTCTGCCCAAAAAACGAACTTTCTCGTATCGATATCTAATATATGAACATTGCTCCCCAAATGTCCACAGACCTCGCAAAAGGAAGAAAATAGTACAATTTAATAAATATAATAGTTGTAATAAACATTGAAAGTAGGATATTTTAAGCGGAGTATTTTTCACGAGAAAAATTGTTTCTCTTTGATGCGGTGCCCTGACGTTATCATACTCTTTAATATTTTCTCTGGCTTTTTTTTTTTAAATTAAAGAGCAGACTTTTGTGTTAAAAATCATATCTTTCTATTATCTATTAATGTAAATACTCTATTTAAATAATAATGCTCAATGCCGTAAGAAAAATTTGTGAAGTCCTTTCTATTTAAGATGGTATATCTTTAAAGTTTAGCCTAGTTTAGCTTTCTAACAAATTGGAATATTTATAGTACACCTTCCTCTAAATAATCATGAAAAAATTAATTCCGCCCCCCCTCCGCCTGCTCAAATTATTATTGTTTAAAGCTATTAAAGTTGGACGCGGTATCGCATCAATTGATGAAACTCAAGGGTCGTCCAATATGAATCTGATGTCAAAATTAAAAAAAACAAAATGACGGTCGCGTATATGAAAAAATTATTTATTTCCGTAAATATTTCGTAATAGAATGTTTGCGAGGTATATTATTGGTACAAATTACACTGTCCAACAGCCAAAAAGTATTTCGATTCTCACTATGTGATTCTTATAGAGTTTTCCGCGCTGATTCCGAATCTGTTTTTCATTTTCACGGTGCGTAGTATGCACCGTTTGATGCCATTCAACTTTTTCTTACAACATTTTCCTCTATTCCCGACCGTTTAGGAGGTACAGCCTGTTCCAGTTGCGTGGGACACCCTGTATACCGGAATGGCGCACAACTAATTCGTGTTCGCAACGTACACCTCTATTATCTGGTTTGCCGCATTTTGGGCATATTTGTAATTGTTAATAATTAAAAAGCAAAGCTGAAATCGCAAATTTTTTATTCTTTACTGTCGTCTTATATTACTATTAGATAAGCATCTTTTAAATTTTCTCCCACTTGTAGCCGAACATCTTGTATATCATGCAACTTTTATGCAAATCTGTTTTCATATTATTATAAGTAACGGACATATTCAAGGTGTGCAAGTTGCGTGGACACCCTGTGTATTGCCGTTGAATTGATTTAACCTAAATCGTGCACAAAAGCTAAGTTGCATGTGCATGAAGCCATATCGTCCAAAGACGTTTGCAAACGTTCGCCCGGCATCATTATCGTGGATTATTGTTAGAATCGTTGGTACAACCGAACGTGAACATACAGGTTGAATTTATTGGCAATGGGGGACAGGATTCCGTTAAACCAGCTTAAAATTGCGGAATCAGTCATCATGATACTATAAAGGAAACGTTTGCGTAGCGTGGGCTCGCTGAATATACCGTCAAATTGAAATGAACGTCCAGTTAGAAACCCATACGGATCTCACTTCCCGTAGGTAGCTACGTTTATCTTGTATGATGGAAATTTACTAGCCGCATTACCATCTTCTTCGGCCAATCTGCATCGTATACCAAGCGACGGCGTAATTTACAATTTCCATAGGTAAACATCGGCGTTCCTATTATGAGCTGGATAACCGGCCCGTTGTCGTCGCTCGGTTGAGGCTTCCTTCGTCTTGATATCACTTTACTCGGCAGCTTTCAGAGAATTAGGAATTCTCCACGAAAATTGTTTCTCACTTTTCCTATTAAAAAATTCGAAGTACGAACACAGGGCGCTCGACCACGCGTGTCAAATATTTTGATATGCTCGCTACCACCAATTGTTGTCTAGCTTCACTGTGAGAATGTGTTATTATTAAGTTGTTGCTTATGAAATGTCCGATTTCACAATGTAAGTCTTGTAAAACGTTTGGATCAAGAAATGCTATTACAGTCCACAGGTTTATTACACAGTGTGCGGTGCAGTGTCTGATTGACCAGTAGAATGTTTCAAGAATGTTCTACAATTTTTTTCTATCTTTATTAACAACCGTCTGAATATTAAACTTCATCAACTATCCGGCTTATTTCAATATAACGAGTCTACAGACATCTTGCATCTCTTAAACCATTCAAACTTCCTTCACCTTCCCCAGTTTTGAAGACGTAGAAACTTTCGCCACTTTCGAACTTCTCAAACATTCGGCTCATTGAAATTCGGTTGATGAAAGCACCCTTGACTCCACCCTCAGTCAATACTCGAGAAATCGACTGATTCCATGAATGGACTCATCCAATGCGTGAATCGTTTCGATCATTCATCGAATGTCCTTGAAGAACAACCGACAATATTACAAACTCGTTTCCGGAACCGATTTGTCACCAACCGGGACGATTCCGGCGTTTGTGAATTGAAATAATCATGAGCAGATTTACATACAACACGAAGGCGAGGATCGAATGCTACGCTATCAATCCATGTGAAAGGTTTCTTGATTGCACGTTCAGTGACTATTCACTGAAGGACACGCGGCGAACTTTCCAATCAATCGGCAGGTTTTTACTTCTGATCGTTACGGCGTTATAGAGGAACGCTGTGCCAACGGGCGTAGCGAGGTTGAGAACGACGGAAGATTCATGAATGTCTCTACTTTGGTTTCCAGGCTGCCAAGTTGCTCGGGGTAAGATACGAGACTCTCGTATTTGAAATAATTCCTTCTCCCACCCCCCGAAAGGTGGAGGTGGGGGGTCAATTATGGTTTTATTGAATAGCAGTTTCAAAAATATCAAATACGTCTACTTTTATTTTTCTGATCTGATGTGTATTTCTCGAGATATCCAATTTTCAACAGTTTTTTACCCATTTGTCAACCAAAATGCAAAAACTCGTAGGTCAAATTGGGGCACTGTTTTCTGGAGAATCCAAATCTGCAATAAAAAATGGGGGTTCCCATTTAAGTTTTTTATCTTCCCCCAACCTCACCCCCAAGGGGTGACGGTGTTGGATCGAGGTTCTTATCATTGGATGTCCCTCTTCGAGACTAACAACTTGCATTACCCACTTTTTTTGATCCGATGCATATAGTTCTGCAGATATTTCAATGTCTTCGAATAAATCGTCCATCCTGTATAGGCTTAAATAAACAATTGTACGCTATAGTTTCGGGTCAAATGTAAGCAAGACAACGATTATTTTACATGAAAATATTAATATCGTCAAGTTGGCAAAGGTTTGAAAACATGAAATTTGACAACATCGAGCATAAAGTTCACTAAAATTAGCATCGTGTTACAAGGTGCAACGTGGGCGGATTTCACGACATGCCATAAATCTATGACTTCAGCGACTATAAAATATTCTTTACAGAGCAGCGGGGGGATCGGAAGATTTTTAATCCGGCTCGCGCAGCCAGGAACCGACTCTTATATCGTGGAGATTTATTTTAATTCGTTTGCAGGACAGATGCTTAGGGCAGGTGCAGCAGTCGGCGGCGGAATCCTGGATAACTTGCAAGGCCAGTAAGCAGGATTATCCATCAGAACGTATAAGTACACACGGCGTTATGTGTCTTCAATTCCGGAGAGTAGATTCAAGCAAAAGGCGACATAAAATGAAAGGGGGAAAGCCAAAAAGAATACGGGAAAACTCTCTCTCTGCCATTCCATCGCTCCTCCCTCGTTTTATCCGTCTCGCAGGCTGACGTAAACTGGCGTGAAAAAGTTTCTGTACATACCTCATCTCCTGGAACTGTGCAAGAAAACCTGACCGATAAGATTAAATAACATGTTTTTCGTTGGAGCAATACTTTCGAAAACATCGTGGCGCTAATTCATTTGGATTCTATCCTTTTTTTATCTTTCTATTACACTATCCAGCAGCCAAAAAGTATTTCGATTCCTGCTATGCGATTCTCACAGAGCTTTTCGAGCTGATTCCAAATCTGTCCTTAATTTTTCTCCTAGACGTACAATTTTTTAGAAAATTGAGTTTTAAAAACAGACATATTTTTCAATTTTGAACAAATATTGTGATGTTATTATAAAAAATATTGAATTGTTCTTTACAGCATAAGATTCTGTAGACTTTCCCGAATACAGTGATATCCAATATTAATACATTATCATTGTTTAAACATGTTTAAAAACGCATTCTGTGCTGTATCATGTAGAATATTGGGCATTTGTCCTCAGTTCGTGTATCACAGGCATGGAATCAACATGTGTTATAAAGTTGTAAAGAGTTTAGAATAATTTGTTCACTTAGCAAGTAGGTTTGTTTTTTCGTAGAACATTTGGTTTTTTGTGCGGAACGCAACATAAATTACACTTTTTATTAATTTAATAATTTTTACAGACGCAATTATATGAAAATGTTTCTTGAAAATGGTCTTAATAGTTGATCGAAACGTTGAAAATTTTGTTGTAATTTGCAAAATTGCTTAAGTAGTAGCATCAGATCGAACCAGTGCGCTGAAAACATTGATATACGTTATTGAAAATTACATTTGCTGACGCAGACGTTTGACAACCGATAAACGATAAAGAGGAAACAAGGGAACACGGAGACTGGGTATGCGTGTTCACGCTAAGCCGGAAGTGGTTGAACCAGACTCACGAAATCTTCAATTTCACGGTACAGCGCGGCAAGGAAGTTCGAAGTGGTTGAACGAGGGCTAATGACGAATTTACTTACCGCTTCACGAGGCGGTCGGTTTCCACGATTTTTCCACTCGGGTCCGCTCTCTCGACCCGCCTAATACCGACTCGCCCGTCTGGCGGATATAATTACAGTTGATACCGAATTTACCTTTGCCACGCTAATGTAACGGCAAATATTTACGAGTCGTCGGGTTTAGGGAGTCGGCCGGCCGCAGAAGAAATAGCAGTCTGCTTCCGGCCGCTGCCACCTGAGCGTATTTGTCGGTGCCTATTTATATACCTTCTCGTTATGCGAGTGTTTTAATGAAAATACCACCAACGTTTTCCATTGCAAATCCCTTCCTCGCGATTTTCGCCCGAGTTCGCCTCTTTTCGTGCGTTCTTAATCTCCGTGCCTCCGTATTTTCATTTACACCGGCTGAAACTACTTTCCATTTATTATATCCAATCCGAATACACTACAGCGCGATTGTAGAAGTAATTGTAGGAGTAATATGCGAGTGAACATTCATGACTTACGCTTATTATTTTCTTCCTCTGATGGAGTGGAAAATGAAGTTCGTAGATTAAAAAGATTGTTTGTACGAACGTGGTAAATGTAGCTGAGCAGATTGTTTTTTGAATGCTTTAGCTGCCAGGAGTCTGTTAATGGATTTTTAACAACTATGCTGGATCTAAAAGAAATTTAGAAATCTTCCGTTAAAGTTCAGCGGTCAGTTAACTGTTGATATCGTCGTCACACGTCGTTAATTAGTAAATCAGTGTTAGCTGGAGGGTCAATAGCAGTCAATAAATTGAAAAGGAACGAAAATCGACTTCGCTTCACTTGTTACCGAGGCCATAATTACGTTGGTTTTGTACGCTCGTTTTACAGCTCACAATCAGCCATGTGCGAGTGCTCGATTTTTCTCGTCATAAAGACTTGTAAAAAGCTTACGGAGTAATTCTTTTCCAATCAACAAAGCCCGTTAACAAGGGGATATTACGTTCGCTGAATAAGGAATTTAAATATCACGGGTGAAACAAAGTAACGAGCTCGTTCCTTTATTAAAAATATCTTTCGTAGTCCCTTTCATGCTCGTTGACTCCGTAAATGAATTTCTGCGTCAAGAATACCAATTACGTAGCGGACTAACGTTCCTGGAGCGTTCCCGCTGGAAACATTCCAATTCTACGAGAGGTCTGCCAAGTGCGTTAAAATCTATCGATCTGAAAATTGCAGCTGGAGCCCATATAATCTCCGCGGCGCAGTTAGAACAGTATAAAACAACGTTGCGGCGGCATTGTCTTTTACGTAAAAGTCCTTCGTACGATATAACGGAGCCAAGAGTTCCTGTTCCCCATCACCCGTTCGTAGAACATTTCGAGAACGGATTGTGACGTTCCAATGCTTATTAGAGCAACTGTTTATAGAGGCCGTTCACGCCAACACATTAGAAACACGCGTAAACATTAGACAAAATTGAAAGAGAAAGAGATTCTACTGTGTCTCTTATCTTTTTTTACCACGCTTATATTAACTTGCCGAGTTGTCGTTATCGTTGTCGTTGTTGTTGTATGTGTCAAATCTTGTAATCGAATTTTAAACCACTTCCCGATAAGCTATGGACTTGAAACTTTAAACATAGCTCAGAACTGGGTGACAATGCAATATTAAAAAACAAATTTAAAAAAAAACTATGCGTTTAGGAGATATAAACTATTAAAAATTTAACCATTACACCTCCCCGCGCGACGCTCGGTAGTACGTCATCGCGGAGAGCGATCTCCACTCCGCGCGCCAGCGCTTACCTACTCCACTATGTGTTCCCACTCCGACTCATCCCCACTCCACTGGCCCACTTCGCATCGTAGGACCTCAGTTTACTTACTGAGTTGGTTAGGATCAGGTCGGGGTGGAGGGCGACAAGGACCGGCGATTCTGCTCGGTAAGCGGCTCGCGGTCGTCACTACAAACAAATATGGCGGCACCCTTACCTGTCAAAACCACTGCAACAGCTCCTGAACGATTGATCCTACAGAATGGAAACTTCGATTTGCAGCCGCCATGACACAATATTTTTCCTTTTACAAAAGATGGTTGAATTTACTGGTTGAAGTGGTAATTAAAATCGATTACAAGTTATGTAAAGACTAAAAAGTAGAAAATACAAAAATTAACGTTTAAACATGTTTAAACAATCGTAATGTATTAATATTGGACATCACTGTATTTGGGAAAGTCTACAGAATCTTTTGCTGTAAAGAACAATTCAATACCTTTTATAATAACATCACAATATTTGTTAAAAGTTGAAAAATATGGTTTTCTTCAAAGCCATGTTTCTCAAAAACTGTGCGTCTAGGTCTAGGAGAAAAATTAAGGACAGATTCGGAAGCAGCGCAAAAAACTTTATAAGAACCACACAACAGTAATTGTGGAACATAAGAAAAGTTGAAATTTGTTGGACAGTGTAGTCTGATAAAATAGTAATAATAGGACAAGTAGTAAGCAACGAATCTTTTTCAAGTGGACCGCAAGCCGCTAATCCGATTTTTTCCTATAGCCGCCCTCCCGATTCAGGCAGGGGATGAAAACTTCACACAAAACGTTTCTTTCTGATAAGCTATCGAGTAGCATATCGGCGATTTAATTCGGTTGAACTGCGTGCTCGACCCTCTTATCCGGATTTACCCTTTCAGACGGTTGAATACGCCTAAATGAGACCCCGCTCGTAGGATCTTCGGCGACTAAAGTCGTCCAGAAAATTGATGACATCACGGGAGATGGCACGTTTCATCGTATCGGCCTCCACTGGGACTCCGCCGTCGCATTTCCAGTCTTTCCGCGTTGACCGAACGAACTTTCCGATTCAATTTTCGGATGGGTCGCACACAGGCTTGTTTATGAGGCGTTTCGCCGTTGGTAGGGATCGTTACTATCCGCTAAGGGGATCGCGAGGGCGCTATCGGCGATAGCAGATATCAAAGTAATTGGAAAAGTTTAAATAGACTTACCTGGCTATTTATGGATCGCCGCTGGTGCGGTTAGGCTGAATGTCTTTTGTCAGAGCGTTTCCGAACGGGATTCGATCACTTGTCATCAACCAGCAATTGCAATTTTGTTCGCGCAGAATGATTCACCGGTGTTTGTTGAAGAAGACTTACCGGCACAGGGAAACGCGCTCAAATACACACGTCCAAATCGGGCAACGAATTAGTTCCCTTAAGTACAGTATAATATATTCTTACTTCGTACAGTATACTTCAGTATGTATATCGGGTGAGTTATTTAAAGTGAAACAGACGTATATCATTTCTTGACGTATTCAATTTCTTAAATAGAACTCCCTATTTTTTTTATTGCATATTCTTGTAGCTTGTTTTGAGAGCTTTTCAAAACACTAAACTTATATGCTGTATATCAGACAAGTCGGTGCGATAATGTAAACAGACCGTCGGAACGTTACTGAGACACCTTCTGCTTCCATTATTCTCTCAATAAACATAAACGCTTCTATTATATTTTCCCGGATTACCTCTTCCTCCCAGATAATGGATGCCTCGGATTTCCTTACACGCGTATGCTGTAAACTTGTAAAGGATATGGTTTACAAATCCGGACAACAAATAAGGGTGGATTTATAGTGGAGCAGCGAGGTGAGCTGTGCGGTGAAAAAAAAAAAGAAAATACATATGTACTTTTTCATTAGTGTGTGTCGAAATGTTGTCACGAATGTTGGTTTCTTTTTACCGCGCCGCTATCATCGATGCTCGCAGCTCCACTATAAATCCACCCTAAGAAATATCCAAGAATTAAGAGCCCGTATAGACGATGCATTCCATCGGTTACAAATATTCCAGACATTCGCCAATTCAAAAGAATACGTGACAATACAAAATCAAGACTACAAGTTTCCTTACAAAATAATGGCGGTCATATAGAAGTTGGTATGCGCACAAGCTCGATTATTACGAAACATCAATCAAGATGGATCCGTTCTCTGGCATAGAAGATAAACATTTTTGACAATTTAACAGGCAAGATTAACAAATATTTACGTCGTATTATTAAATAACTATTTTCAAGATAATGGTTGAGTTTTGGCCCATGGTTCTTTTGACAACTTTGATTCTTGTGATAAGTAGAACAGCATGCAGGAAAAAATCTGACCTTGAATTTCAAGGTCAAGATTAATTTTGCGGGACGTTTTTTGAACAGATCTCCACCAATTGGAAAGTGTAGAAGCCATATATGATAGTCACGACACAACATTTTTCAGTGTCGATTATTTTGGAATTCTTAGTGCATAAATAGAATTATGAGCGAAAAACGTACAGAAACTCCAGAAGACATGAGGAATCTTATTGTTAAATTAAGAAACGAAGGAAAATCATTTCGGAAAATAAGGAAAATAGTGAATCGTTGTCATGGAACTGTAAAAACCATCGTAGACACGTATGAAGATAGAAAAAGTTAGAAAAGAGAACGAGATTAATTACTCGAGTAGTGAAAAAAGATACCACCACGAGTGCAGATCGAGCTTCTGCTCAAGAAATATCTGGAATATAAGAATTTCCACAAGTGCGAGTACAATTCGTAGATCATTAAATTCTCAAGGTATGTATGGCCGTGTACAGGGTGTTAAGAAATGTTTGGTCTTGGCAAGCATAGGCGTATTCTACATCTTCGGATCGATGGAGATCTGTAAAAAAAAGTTGCTGCAAGATTGTCCTTAACCTTGAATTTCAAGGTCAAATTTTATTTATTGTCAAAACTCAACCATTTCGCTAAAGATTGATGCGGAAGTTTTGTCGGCTGTAAGATGAATTTTATTCATAGAAATTGGAGATTTCCTCACACTAGAATTTAATTTTCTATCATTTTTTCGTCGTGAATTGTCGCGTAACTGTCGGTTCGCGGATGTTCCGGATCACTGCCCGCCAAGCTAATCTTGAGCAGCTAGTTCAAATGTTAGAATGGTCGCAAAAGACGCAAAGACAATAGTTGATCCGCATGAATTGATATCGCATGAATACATTAATGGAAGCGTTTCGTCCCGGACCTGCTAGTGGACTCGTCAGTAAGGCTGATCTAGCAGGTCCTGCCTTATACGCGCGCAGATGATAATGATAATGATTCGCGTTGATGATTCGCATGCACGCGAGAAATCTCGATTCACGTGATTCGGTACGCGAGGGATCTTGACAGATGCGATCCCGTTTTGTCGGGTGTCCTGACCGCTGGACAACGAACTACCGTGATGCACGTATTATGAACGATTGACAAGACGACGGCTCGTGCGTTGTACTTGTCTACCCGAGGACTGGAGAATGTCACGGCGTTAGAGCAGAAACTCAACTGAGCGACTTCGTCTGTCCAGATCCCACGCTTTTTCGCGCATGCGCGTCGAAAAACAGTAACGTAGCTATGATGCGGCCGATGCGATGATGTAGCAGAGCCCTGAGGCAGCTACAGTCAGCGGCGATAATAAGTGGACACGCTTAAAAACCGCATAACTTTTTAGAAATTGGTCAGAAGGACTTGAATTGTTTAAAGATGTTAGACCGGCTAGTTCGCTAGAGAATAAGTAAACTAAAATTTATTACGATTGCAATTGGTAGGAATTATAGAAAATTTTTAAATATGATGTTTTGCCAACTTTTTTATCTGGGCCTATGTATATACGAATATATATATATATATACAAATACACTTGTCATTCATTCGTTTTTCATAATCAGTTCATATCAACTTCTTAACATTCGGCATGGCGCTCAAGGTGCCACAACTTTCTCGCGAAGCGTACTTTACTGAGGCCGCGCATGCGCGAAAAAAGCGTGGAATCTGGGCACACTGCTTCGTCTTCCAGTCCTAACGCGATGCTCGTTTGGTTCTCGAATGGGAAATAAGATGCACGGATTGGTTCCTGCCGAAAGTTGCATTTCCCAATCAGTGCACTTCTGACTGCTAGGATCTCCTTCCCGTAGCTCTGAGTGAGGCCCCGGGAAGGAGGAGTGGGGCGATATCTTACTCGGACGACGACGCGACGGGTCTCGGTAATTCGACACCGTGCGGAACGGTCGCGAGCGGTCCTTTGGAGGGACTAAATTTATGATACTTTGTATGTTCACAGGTGTATAAAAACTGAACGTTAGCCAGATGGCTCGAATGGTCGCCGAATTACCCTAATTTGTCTAATCCTCAAGGACGATATTTAGATACGTTAGCACCATAAATCCTGTCCGAAGGAAACACGAATATTGTTCCTGCGCGACGGAACAAGTATTCATGTGAAAACTTAGTGTATTAATGATGGGTATACAACTATTAAGATAAGGAATGCAGATCCATAAAATTCCATAAAGATTTCGAAAATATCTATAGGCGTGATTAATTTGTCTTTTATGAATATACTGGATAATCTAGCTTTATAATATTCACCGATGAAATATGACCAGCTCTTGTCCGATTTTTAATAGCTTCGCAAACTAATTTGAAAATGATCGACGACATGTAAATTCAATGACGAAACAGAATTCAGAACTGTCCCGTCCAGCTTGACGATCCAGCTATGCAATCCAATTTCTGTTTCCATTAATTAATAAAACGGAAAACATGGAAAACACATTACGAGCAACTCTTTTTTAATGAATTTCATTCATATTTTCACATAGAAATCAAAAAAATCTAGCTTCGAATAAAATTTAATTCCTTTCGTAAATGATTTCGGTGAATTAAAAGTGATGTGAAATTCAACAAAATTTTACGAAGCCCTGCATTTTAGATGTTTTTGATCATTTTTGTAAACTGAAAATACAGAAAAATCTGCAGAATTTAATGCGCCAAACATACACGAAACTTGTGTAAGAAAAACTTTTAGATCGACACTATCGTTTCTCGTGCATCAATTCCGCGGCTCCGTAAATTACGCTAAACAGCCAGTGGGGAACAGAGTCGTGACATAAATATTAATTGCGCGTAAAATTGTACAGATAAGAGACTGATCAGATTTTCCCGGGCAGAGAAATAAATCGTTCGAGCTGGACGATTTAACGTAGCGTGTAAGTGACGATGAAGTTTGAAACGGGGATTTTTATGTAAGCAAAGTTTACCTGGAGCGAACGTAATAGCCGATGGAAGTAGGAAAGTTATTGAATTGTTCATCATAGCTCGGCATGGTTATTGATTACCACCAGCTATCCAGACCAGATAATGTTTAAGCATTTCTCGTCCTTGTACTGCTGCATCTTATTTTCCTTATTTTGACATCACTTTCGAATTTATGCCAAATTATACAATAATAATTATTATACATTATTATATTCAACCTTAAGATCCACTTAATTTGTCAAATTAATACATTCATAAAACTTTTTCAGACTGAAAAATTAATTTATGAAATATCTAAAAGCAAATATCTTACTAATACTTACTAATATCTTACTCATAATAGAAAGTCATACTGAATAAATATCGTCCGAAGCAGAGTTGGGCAGAATGTAATTTCAATTACAATTATAACTAGAGGGATATTGTTGCTCGCACGCTTCGCTCGCTTCGCTCGCTCGCGAGTAGGGTTGATTTTGCTCTCTCGCGGATAGGACTGCTCTTGCGAAAGGGTTAGTGGTATGCATGGGCTAGTAGTACCTATAGCTATTAATGCTTTTTTTTATTTGGTGTGTGACTCTCCAAGAGCCACACAAAGAACTTCCCGATTCGTTAGTTGCAGTATATTATTATCATTATTAAGTGTACGTTTTAAGAAGATTATACGTTTTCAGGGAAATTCAATAGTTTTCTACTTATCAAAATGTTTGCTATATGGCGTCGCATTGAACGAACATCGTAGGCTCGTTGCTCGCTTAGTTCCTTGTTATAGCATACTAACGTTGCAAAATTAATTGTCTTTTTTTTTAATTTTCAGTTCATAAGTATTTAATCGTTAATCGCTATTAACGACTAAACTAGGAGATTAATTGTTACTTGCGATTATCGATTGAAGTAGAAATTTATTCGTCAATCGTTGATTCAATTTTTGCCCAACTCTGCCACCTAGAACGCCAACGTATACATCAGAAAATGCACCCTTCCCCTCGGAATAGAATATTTCACATTGAATCGATATTTTCGTATGTCTACCCACTTCGAAGAGAACTCGCTCGGTCACCTTATGAAAATCACCCTGTATATCTGTTTGTGATTTTTGACATTTGTGTCACCGAATTGTTCATTTCTTAGTTTCGATATGGTATACAGTTCACGAGCACTTTGTTATAGTAGAGCCTCTCGTATCCGAACGTTTTATTCTCCGAAAGTTCTTTAAACTTCTCTGGTATTAAGAATGTCTAACATCGAATATTTTTGTGAAAGGTTTGGTAAGGTCCTTTTGTTTCTTTTCTTGAAATCAAGATCCGATCGAGTGCTCGGAACTCATTGTTGGAGCAATGTTCCGAGAAACTCGCGAGGGGGAAAAAATGTTCAGCGCGGTAACAAGCCGAATTCGTGGTGGGAAATGCTTGATCCTCACGTAATTTTTCCTCGCGGCTGAATGTAACGGTGGATTTTAGGTTCGTTTAAGGTTACACGTTCCACGGTTTTATTTTCGGTTCGAGGCGTGCGAATACGCGTCGTCGTATTCCAAGCCACCTTCTTTACCGTCGCTGGGGCGTCATAAACTGCGGTATTTCGATTCGAATGCGCGACAAGCAAAAATGTGAGTTCCCGCGGCTGTCGGGTTAAACGGGTGATAAGAGTGTTTCTGGGTCAACGGGATGAAGAAATGTATCACGTTACGCGTTTAAAATTGTAAAGAAAGGCGGGCCTGTGTACGGGCGTCAGCTCTTTTAACATTCCACGTATGCACATGCACGCGAAGCGAGTGAACGACTTTCGCGGGACAAATGGCCGGCCATTTCTACGCCTACTTTTCTTCTATCATTGAGCATCTGGGACATCGCGTGAGATTCGTTGCACATATACACTCCTCGACGATACTATAAGAGAGACATTATATAACAAAAACATGTAATTTTGTATTAAAAGCAAGAATTCCCCCCCTGTCTTACGTACTGTTATGCCGTGAAGAAGGAAAGGATGGGGGTTCCCTCGAGAAATAATCCTTTTTTCTTCTTTATAACTTGAAGTTTATTGAGTAGGCCACACCAACCGATTATTCACAAGAAATCGCGCTTACAGAAAGTATACGTCTTTACAAAATAACTGACGGCTCGAAAGTGAGTCCCGCTCAATGAGAGGGTTCCTTATATGGATTCTCTATTAGGACCTTTGGTCTACACTCAAATGTGTCACCGGACATGTAACTCTGCCGTTCTTAGTCCAGCCAAACATTTGAGTCAGCTTTGGGTAAAAGGGTGAAGATAATGTTAGTTTGGAATCTTATCGGGAAGGGTGATACCGCATAACAGTACAGTGTGATATTGTTTACACCAGGAGACGTTCTTCAACGCAGAGTATTTACTGATATTTCTAAGAATTACAAAGTTACATAAAAATACCTCTTACTAGCCGTGAAAAAACTACAGTGCTGAAAAAAGAATAGCAACTGTCGCTCGACGGTTGGCGTAACGACCGACGAATCCCATAATTCGGATCCCGAACACATCACAGAATTCGCGACACGAAAATGCGTAACGGAAGTGGTGAGGATGGTCAGCCGACCTAGTCTTAAATAAAAAATGGCTGTATCTCGGGAACGGCGCGTCCTACCGCAAAAATAGCGAGATATTCAAAACGCTCAACTCGAAAGCATATAGGGTATACCCAACCACATGACGTATGTAGTCTTTGAATTAAAAAAAAAAAAAAACATACGCGTGGGTAACCACGCGCGGCAGAAGTGAAACTTCTTGCAGTCTAGTAATGTTTAGAAGTAAATTAAGATTCGAAATGGTAAATAATCCTAATGAAGCGACAATTTAGACAAAATTGAATCAAGAATATTTATATCATATTTTAGCTATCACAAGCCAATTGTTTCAATGATAGAATCATAGAAAATATGAAATAAAATATAAAATATGAATAAAAATGTACAATTTCTCGGAACATAGTACAGGGTGCCCCGAAAATTCTCGGGGACCCTGAAAGGGATGATTCTCGAGGTGACTGTGTTTATAAAAAAGAATACTACCAGAATGTTGGAAAAGAATCAGAGAAAACGATGGTAATTACTTAATCCACTGACTTTAACATTTGTTTAAATAAAGAGAGAATTACAGATAAACCGAAAACCGTATCAGGACATTCGCAATGACCCAATACTCCCGCATCTCCCATCCCCGACTGCGGCTTAACACTTCTTCCCCTTTCCTTAAATGATGTCGTGGCATCTCGAAACTTAGTTCAGTGGGCAGCAGTTCAAAGGAAGCATCGCCGAGTGTATCACTGTGGTCGCATGTTCCATCCTCGACAGGACTTCGTTAGACTGGGCGTGCGACTGGGTCGAACGATCGTCGGCATCGATCGAGCAGTAGTAACACGACAATTGGTGAAATTCGGGTCACGGTTAGTTTGGAAAATCGTATCGTTGTCGTGGCCGATGAACGCGTTCCGGGCATCCCGGTAATTAGGGCTCCGTAGCTGGCACCGTGCACGTTCATTTGGTAGATGAACCTAACTCACCATGCAAGGATCCATTAACACGTATATTCGCGCCAAGGAACGTATAGTCACTGTAATATATACAGAGGACGCCGCGGCGCGGCACGACGGTGTACACTACGGCGTGGCGAAACGGTGCGGCGCTGCGGCGCGCGGGTGCAGCTGCAGGTGCAAGTACAGGTGCGTGCACATGCTGGTGTACCTCCTAGTTCTCTGTGGAAGCCAGCCGTGGCTTGTCGGGCTGAATGCACACAGGCGAAACGAACCCACCGAACACGCGTATTCTACGAACATAGCGGGCAACAATTAGGAGAGCCCTTTGCTATTGCAGGGAATGCATGCCTGCGTCCGTTCGGGGAATGCATGTGTTGCCTATACAATTGTGACGGGTACATATCTGCGAGGCTCCGTCGACTACGTTGTCCCGGCACCTGTTACAACGCTATGCCACGTATGTCGCGATCTCCTCGCCCCTCGTAAATCGTATTGTTTACGCAGACTGTTAATAGCCGGCTACCGGATTTCCCACCGCGTTCTTCTCTAGGACGATTCGTCGACGCTGCTCAACGAGATTTCTGCTCCTCGGCAATACCCTACAAGGCGCTATACAGTCGCTCGAAAAAGTTTCCGAACTCTTTATAAGGGCTACATACAGTCCGCGGAATAATTTCCACGCATAATTTCTTTAGTTAATTTTAATTCAGTTCTAAACAACAAAAAAGATACGATCTAATTATCACGATTATATTAAGCTGACTACAAATATATCTGATCAGTTTCGAAATAATATACTTCTCAAGTGAAACTTCTTTGCTGAGGGGCTACAATTTTCTAGTGTAACGGAAGTGGCGCGGGAGCGTTGGAAGCGACGAAATTTCGCGAATAGTTACGTAACATTTTCAGCGCTTCGGCACACGAAATTCCATTTGCAATGCAAAATTTAAAACAGATTCTTTGTTCGATATTTTTATTTTATTGTAAAAATCGCAAAACACACTTGAGATGAGCTGACAAAATGGCGCAATGTAAACAAACTAAATGACAAGTGACGCTCAAACTCCGCGTGAGTATACAGTACAGTTCTGCCAACTTTTAGCAACAAAAAGAATTTCAATAATCCCTTTAAGCGGGCTTTTTAAATGATCGATTCCCGGTACATTCTTGACAGAATGTATACTGCCTAATAGCACTTATTGTCGCGGGGTGTAGTGATCAATATTTTTCTCCAAACAACTTGGGAGCCAAAGTTACAGCAGTAACATGCACAGACAAAAGATGTTGAAAATATTGACCTTGACAACGTACGTCAAGGTGAGAATCGGTGAAAAGGTCTTCATCGTGAATAATTACCTTCTTTGCGTTTCAGGAGGCGTGTAAAACAGTTATGAGGGTATCAAAAGTAAATGGAGGGTAGGAAGGAGGGAGGCGGAGAGAGCAAAGGTGCGTTTTAAGTTCAGCATTGGATGCGTCGTAAAAAGAGGAGAACGACGGAGGAGGAAGAAGAATGTCTGTCGGACGTAAGAAAAAGAGCACAGGAACAGAATAGATGTGAAACGGGTGGCAGAGCATGAGTCATGAGACAGCGAAATCCAATTCTTCCGTCGGTCAGTGTTGTCTGCCGCACCTGGAGACACGACGGCCGATGTGGACATTTTAACGATAATGGAATTGGAAGGAATTCCCGGTTAACACACGGCCCGCGAATGCCGTGTTATTCTCCGCATTGGGATCGCCATGCCGAAGAGCAACGGCCGGCAGGAATTGTCAATCGAGCCTGCAGAGGGCACGTCGCAAGTGTTGGACGAGCTTAACTCGGTTTGACGTCTGAACCAATCGATCCATTTGAAATTTCGTTCGCGTCGACAAAGATTGAGGCGATAAACTGGTGACGTTAATGTGTCCAAACGTTTCGGCACTACGTCGGGGCTACGATTGATTTTATTTTCCGAGCGTCGCGTCGGTCTCTGCGCCGCACCCGCGCCGCAGCGGTCATTGTTTCCTATCCGACACGTACCCGTTAGTCTCTCTGCGAGCTAAACTCCGTAGCCATAATTTACTTTGACATCTTCCGTCTGGTTATATCTCGGGAACTGTTGAAACGTAAGACGACTAAGATGGGATACGCCTCGAAGGAAAATAACAGAGAGAATAGGGAAAAGACGAAGAGAAAGTACAGTGTAACAAAATATATTATAACAAAACAACAGGAAAAAATCCAAACTCTAAGGAACGTAACAAGAGAACGGAGGATACTCGGCGCGTGATCGCGAAGAAAAGACATGTACAAGACCAGACTGATCAGTCGGCCGATTTATAGAAGGCTTGATACTAGAGCAAAGCGCGTGAACGAAGAATATGCGAATAGACAATGTAAGCAGAAGCTAAGAGCGTTACTAAGAACGAGCGCGGACGATTTGCGCAGCCCCATTTATATCTTGGTGGGCTATTGGATTTGGAAGGAATAAGCAGTGGGGATTTTGAATTTGAAGTGATAGGATCGCAGTAACGTTTATTAGGGCAACGACCTAACGAACGGTGCTGCGAGGGATACCAAGGAAATAAGCAATGGGTTTGACATAGCGAAGGAAGGATACGACAGCCCACGTGACAATCACAGTGAGTTCGACGAACTTTCGACGCGGCGAGGTTTACAAACTTGGTCGATCATCTCGCCTCTTGTTGCCGAACTCGAACAGCTGAGATCGCCGGTGAGGCAAAAACTACCGAAACGTGACAGATTGTCTGCCTCACCGACGACGCGTACACGAAACTCAAAGATACGGGTATCACCCAGAATCGATTCATCGCGTCGCGCCGCCGCGCGGGGCGACAATCCGATTATAGGTTTTTAAATAAGGATTCTGTATGTCTTTGCACAGGCTGTAAAAAACCAGTCAGCCAGTGACAAATTTAGCGATTTCTGAGGTCCTATATTAATGTTTTGTCAATATTGAGACATGATAGCATTTAACAAGTGTACGAAATTACATCTCTCCATCTGCCTCCAGTGCCGAGATATAAGCCTCTAAAAAACAGCTAATTGTAAGTTGTTTCGTGTAAAAGGAGGTAGTGCGAGAACTTGGCTGGTGCACTACCGTGCATCTAGATAAACTCCATCTGAGGAATGAAAATACAATATACAGTGACTCGGATTATAATATTCGGACGCTCTAAAAAAGACGATAACTTTTTTAATATTGTACTACACGATTTTAACTTTTTTGCGAAGCTAGAGCAATTATTTTGCTACAGGACGTGAAAAAAACATTTTTCGAAAACTGCAATTGATCGAAGTTGTACAAAAGATACTAAAAGTTGCATTTTACAACTTTTTATATGGGCCTATATTGAAAATTTAAAAAATACGTTTTGTAGAACTGTGTCAATTATGTGCACTGAGAAAGTATCATCGAAATCGGTTGATGCGGAGAAAAACAACAGGCACTGAAAGATGTAGAAATCCTTAGATTTACTGCTGTTAGTGGATTAACGTCGACCGATTTTGACACGAATTAACACAGATCTACAAAACGTATTTTGTAAATTTTCTATGTAAGCCCACATCAAAAAGTTGTAAAATGCAACTTTTAGTATTTTCTGTACAATTCTGATCAATTGCAATTTTCGAAAAAATTTTTTTCACATTCTGTAGCAAACTAATTGCTCTAGTTTCTCAAAAAAATTGAAATCGTATAGTACAATATTAAAAAAGTTACCGTCATTTTTAGAGCGTCCGAAAAAGACTTAACCACAATTTTTCAAGAGAACGATCGAGTCTTGACCGATGGTTCCTTTTCCAGTTTTTATCCTCGTGATAAATAGTCAAAGTTAATTTTGCTTGTTCATTTGCGGAACTTGATGAACATCACTACGTAGAATTGGTTACATTAACATTGATTATTATAGGTAATAGTTGAGTTAGATGTGCTTATTTGTTGTGTGTCTTTTCCACATTTTTATTCATATGGAAGTCGTTCAACTGTAACTTTCAGGTAAGAATTAAATGTAAAAGGTGGACAGTACGAGCTGTAAAATTTAATATCTACAATTCTGTACACATTTCGTTGGTAATACCAAGTAATTTTCCCTCCCACAATGTTTATTAACAGCGCAGTGGCGCAGAGCAACACCGTTGGAACTAAAAAAAAACCGGGTGAATAATTCATAGTTCGTATGTATCATTTTCCCCCCTCGCACAATATTTCAGAGAGAGATTTACAATAGCATGGAGAAATGGTGCAAATACAGACGCGTATCTGGACATATCAAACTAAACATCCGATGTTTGCTCGCTGTTATAAATGACCGACGACGATAACGCCCCGCAAATGCGCTTTTTTTTACTTACATGCACGCATCGCAGAAATCCACGGACACGCGTAGACCGAGTGGAATGTGTGGAGTAATAAATGAAACGGTTACCATCGAACTAGTTAATCGTTCGCACGGATCAAATTGCCAAGCAGAACGCGTACAGTTCGATAGGAGATTCCATCCATTTTATCGTTAATCGACGCGGCATTCACTATAATTCTTTTCAATTTTCTAAAATTCAACTCTTATCCGAACATCGAAATAGCTGGGCGAGAAGGACATCTTTTATGTAGTAACGAGAGCGATAGCAACCAGAGCAGGTCGCTATCTGGCGAATTAATCCAAGTATCAAAGTTATTTTACTGCAGCAGCTACAGTAATCATCACAAGATATCTGCAGGGTAGGTCACCTAAAGCGGACAGGAGAACTATTTTTATGATGACCTTGAAATATGTTGTCAAGGCCGCCGTTCTGAACAACTTCTTATTGGCCAAACACGTGCTTGAGTGTGAAGGAGGGGCTCCATTCCCCTAAGAAATCTAACCCAGACCTAACCAAAATTCAATTAATGGCTGTACAATCCTGACCTTCATGGGGGTAATATAATTTAGAAACGCGTTAGTTCCCGAGATATTTGTAAGAAAACCTGTTAGGTCTTTTACAGCGAACTCCACCATTTAAATGAATTTTGGTTACGCTGGGTTAGGTTTTTTGGGGAGGGGGTGCAGGACGTGAGGTGGTCTATTAAAAATTCATAATTGCTCATAATTTAGAAAGAAGTTGTTCACAATGGTGATTTGGGAATAGATCTCACGGTTATTGAAATCGATGAGATGTCCGTTTTTTCTGCATAATTACCACATGGCATTTCAGATTTCATTTCGGGTTACTCGCTGCTCTGTATAAATATGTGTTCGCAGTGGATGCAATGAAATTTTCCATTACGGAAGAAAATTTGTTGTTACCGAAGTATTTCCCGACACAGATTTCGACTAATTAATTACGCCACACCGGGGTGGTTGCTAAAAGCGAGCAGCATCCACCGAAGGAATGTTAACTTCGATAAGACCGTTCCGAGGATAATAATAGTGAATCCGGATTAATGCGTGAGAATTCCATTCGACGGATCCTTTAACACGGGGACGCGAACGACGATCGTTCTAAGTGAAACAATTTCCTCGAGGATGGAACTACGGTGTGACGCCTACACGCATGGTCATGACGATAGCTCGCGATGATGGGCGGTAGGGCAGAGAGGAGGTGGAAGTCTCTCTGCCCGAACTATTTCAATTCGGCAAACAATTCCCGATATTAGTGGAATTACGGGCGGGAGATGCGCGTGTTTCCCCGAAATACACGACGACCCGCTACATAGCAGTTAGAATTATGCAGATTAAGCTCGTTCACGGCGTGTCCAAGTGCAAGGAACCCAGACAAACGTCAAGCGTCCGTGTTCTTCGGTGCTCGAGGAAGGCGAATAGCTCCCCTCCTACGGCACGACGATCCCCATGCCGGCAGTTGTAACACGGCCGTCGAAGTTTCACGATCTCGGGCCAGGGTATCCTGACACTACCGAGATCTTAGACACCTTGTACGCGATTACGCGAGATGAACTTTCCTAGTTTTCAGATTACGCTGCGGCACGATTGTTTGAAACACGTTTCGCTCATTAGATAAATGAAGACTCTGTGTATAGACACATGATAAGCTAGGATGGGGCTGAAGTCCGATGGTTAAATCGTCCCTACTTCAAAATCCTTCTTAGGAAACAATCGATTCAATATTGCTTTGCACTATTTAGACCAGGCTTGGGAAACTGATTCATCGCGATCATTGGCCCCTCGAGTAGCAATTCACATTGCCATACTGACTCGCTAGAGCTGCCTAGGAAATACATCTTCTAATGTTGATACTATTTGAATATGAGGCTATCGTTCGAGTGGTATACTTCGGTATACAAGGTGTCCCAGTATTGATGGAATAACCGTAGAGATAACGAAGCTACACGAGAAAATAACTTTGAATTGAAATATCATTTCAAGTCTTCCCCTGCACACGTACATGTAATTTGACTTTGAAATCCCTCCTTCCCACCATTCTAGTCCTGAAAAAATTACACTATATGATTGTTCTCTACTTACCGTACCGAACAATCTTTCTAAACAAATTTTTTTCGTAACTTCAATGTATCACGACATATTATTTCAGTTATCAGATAAACGAAACACCCATATATATATATATATATATATATATATATAGATTGTTTCCTAAGAAGGATTATATATATATATATATATATATATATATCCGAAACTAGTGCGTGGATAAAAAAAAGGTATCGTACAAAGATTGCTGGTCTTTTTACGTACAATAAGATCCCATAATAAAAAACATAGGTTTCCATTTGAAAAAACAAAGTTGACCTTCAACTGACCTTGAAAATGCCAACCAAATAAAAAACTGATACTGTCTCCCTCTTTCCCCCTCGAGATCCTTGGACACGCGCGTGTTTTACACTTTTTTAATATCTTTCATACTTTTCGAGATATTCGGCTGGAAAGTTTTCAAATGAACACCCTGTATGATTTCTCCTCTACTAAAATCATTAAGGAAAGAAATAACATTCAATTTAGTTTCTATTTCTTGCAATCGATGCAGACAATTTTTATTTTGCATAAGGATCCGCAGTCTAGTTATAATGTATTGTATAGCAAATAAATATGAGAGATAAATTGAGAGTTATACTAACTACACAATATTCGTTTCTCATATCAATTCGATCGCATACTGTTGAACAGAAATACATACATCTCCTAAAGTATACGTTTATTTAAAAAATCAAGAATATATGCAAGCATGAAATTTCCGCACATTTCAAATGCCTATATTGATTTGAGAGATGTGTGCATGGATTTGTGTGTACGTACATTTAGATTAACGATACCATACGCGGTATATAGGATTGCGTAATACTGTTTAATAATTCGCAATCAGAGTAAATCTGTTATAAGTCATTTAAATGTCACGTTTCCGCAATAGAGTTTGCGGAGCTTCTGTATAAATATTAATTCGCTCGTTAATATTGCGAACGCATTAACAAAGGCGGGATAGTATGCTCATCAACGCATTTCTATTATGAATTATTTGGAACGTGAACAGAATCTAAAAACAAGAATTATACATGTATTCTCCGGTTACATTTCGACATTCAACACAAATTAACATTGCTGCAAAGCCTAGAGAATTTAATGAAATGTTCAATAAATTGTACCATAAAATAGACATTAAATCAAACTTCAAACAACCCTTTTTATTCCCATACATATATCTTTGAAATGTTCCCAATGCCTCAGTGATCATCCGCGGTCATTCAACATTGCAAACCACGATTTCCCATAGACCCGCCATTCAGAACCACCATTTCGCATTGACAAAACCCGTCTGTCCGGTTATGAGCCACAAGATTCGCTCGTCTGTCATAAAATCGGTCACCGTTCATGAAATACGCCGTTCGGAACCAGCGATAGAATTTTCAATACTGTAAACGCCATGAAAATGTTCTACGACCTATGCATGTGAGCTACCCTCGCCCAGCCGTCTCACTATAATACAGTGGCCGAAATAATGATAGGTTCACTAGCCGCATCGGCTGGTTTACTGCTTCTACTTCTATTTTCGTTTTCTGAAGTGCACTGTGGCATTTGTTCTTATTTCGCAAGACTGTGTTCTGCACATTGTGTAAGCAGTCAGTCGAATATCAACAGTATTAGAGTAATGATGTGCCTGTTTCAAAAATACTTTGAAAATTATCGAGTACAAGGTGCGAAATAATCTTAGGTTCACGGAGAAATATTTAAAAATTATTAGGTCAATCGGAAAGTTACGTCCGTTTTTTTACAAAAAGTAGAGCTTTATTTAAGAAACAAAATGAAAAAGTACATTAATCAAAATATTGTCCATCGTCAGCGATGACTTCTTCCCATCTTTCGGGCAGCAAGCGAATTCATGCGGGAAGGAAGATCGACGCTTGTGTGTGTGTGTGTGTGTGGGCGTAAGTATACCATCTAAGATGGATTAGGATTCGAGTCGTAGTGACTGTTCGTTCGGTCCTCTCCTCAAAAACGATCTCGTGCCGATCTCAAAGCCGTAATGATTAATGGAGTTAGGGAGGCGCGCGCAGTTCCGTAATACTGTGGCAACTATCGAGTCGGAATTACAGTTGAGAAACTTCGGGGTGAGTTAGGGGACCGACATCGTCTCGGTCGGGGGATTCAGCGTCGCCCCATTCGCCCCTTACCTTCCCGCCCCGGCAACCTGTCCCCCTTGGTACAACGCCTTGGCTCCACAGCTATCCGACCACGTTCCAAACTTGATATGATTTTGATTCGACGTACACCGGAAACGCATTTAATGCATGCGCTTACGTGCGAACTATGTGTATCGACTAAGAATGAACGTTCAGAATCATGGTTACCTCGAAGGAAGAGGAAACGTATTTTCCGTGAGAAAGCTTAGAATCAGAGAAAGGTGCGCAACTATGGAAGCCGCGTGTCCTTCTGGAAACTGGTTACAGTAAAACCTCGTTCGTTGCACGGAACGAGACCGAAAATGTCTGCAAAAATCGAAGCTGTGAAAGAGGTAACCGATCACAGTGATTCGTAGCACACTTGTCCCAAATCGGTTTTCCATAGAGTCATTAATAACAATTGCAATCAGGTAATGTGATCAGTAGACTGCGGATTTCATGCATTTGTAGCAAAAATGAGTGGGTGCATTTTAAAAGAGTAGAGAAGTAAAATTATTATAAAAAAAACCCAAAATGTCTTATTTTCAACTTGTTACAATGAATACAGTAAGAATCAAATATCTGTCTGACTCCTGTCGCTTGTAATAGCAGCAGCCAACTTTGGGCATACAAATCCGCAGTCTAGTGATTAGTTTAAATGACATTAAATGACATTAGTAAAATTAAATTATTACCATTATTAACATTAAATTACACACAATTAAAACAATTGAATTTAATTAACATTAAATGACATTATTAAAAACACACCTAATTGCAACCGTTAGATTTGAATTGACAAATCCTTGGAGATCTTCTCTCTACCGCGGCTCGAACGACACTAATTTTCCGCAAGATTTTTCTGGAGGATTTAGAGAGGGTATTATGCGTGCAAAAATGCATACTGTAACACGCATATGTTACTATATATTATTTACTATAATATATAAGTTACTATAATAGTTGTCCATATATTGGCGAGCGTAGTAGGTAGCCGCCACAATTTCATCCTTTAAAAACGACATTACAATATTCTTGAATTTTTCTAATCTATTGCCGTTTTACATATCATCCAGCAAATTTCTTGGTTGCCTTTTTCTTATGTAGTCCTGTCGATTTTTGCGAGAAAATGCCAAAAATCCAAGTTTCAATTCTAGGAGATGATTGGTTCAAAAGTTAGAAGTGTTTAAAGTTGACCGATTTTCAGTGTCTTTGACAGGTAAGAGTGCCGCTCACCTCATTGTCTAGTTGTTCTATCGAAAACGTTCATTCGAGTAGAAAATTTTTATTGAATTCCTACCTTCATGAATTGGTCCTGTGAAAGAGGCAAATTCGCTGACAATCGTGAATCCGATATTCCATGTTACACGGATAACGTTTACGAGAAACGCCATTGTCTCGCAGCTCGTTGAGAACGAGCCGGCACGAGGGTTTTTTGCGAATCAAAGGCATAAAAGGCATAAAACAACCGCGGGCAGATGGTGAAATTATAGCGGGAGACTGTTTGCAGCCATCGGTCCCGAATTCTGGCAATAACAGGCCGGTAATGGACGATCAGGCGGTCACCTGAAATTGTTTTACAAATGAGTCAACTCGGCCGGCAATAGATCAATTCGGTCGGCAATTTGCTGGCCACTTTCGACCCCCCGCCCCCTGTTCACAGTAAAAACATTCGCGTCGACGCGATTTATGTGCCGCGCGGATCGATTTTATTTCATCGTCGGATTCTCGTTACATCGTAAACGGGAATGGAGGAATCATCGGGTCCGACGACAATTATTTTCCTCCGGGCGCGGCGCGGGGCGCGGGGTGGCTCGTCGGCTTGACGGCGCGGTGCCCGCTTAATTGACGTTCGGCGCGGGCTTCGAAACTTCATTCCTCTGTATGGAACTTAACAGTCAAATTTGCTTCGATTACGAAACTCCCTCCTGACATTTCTAATTCCGGCGGATCGGAGAAGCGGAACTTCGAAGCCCGCGGCCTAGTCGAATCAAATCGACTCGAGTAGGATCGAGTTGAACTCGCAAGTCAAATATCAAGAACATCATTTTCATGGCCGCTCGATAACAAAGGTTGTTGAACCTTTTCTGCATCATGCTGCATCTGAATTTTTTAACTACTGGCGATAGCGAATGACATTGATTGATGTATTCGTGATTCATAAATAACGAAAAGACATTCATTATTAGAATCATTCATTATTTACAATTTTCGAATACACGTATGGTTTATAATTTCTTACATGTGTATATAGATATAAGTAAATATAATATAAATACAATGTAATATAATGTATATAAGTTACGTCAAACTTTTTTATGCGTTCGTGCTTGTCGTGTCTAATAAATAACGAATGAAAGTTCTCCAAATGAATATTAGTAGGTAACTGGAATGACGAATAACAAATAACCGAATAACGATTACTTAATGATTTATTCGGTAGTCTTATTCAAATAAAATGTTATTCTAGTAATACTATACACTATCGCACACTATATTATTCAAGATAGCAACTTAATAAATAGAAATGTCGTTTTTCTGTTTTCAATGTTAATATTTTATTTAAATGATTAAAATAGAAGTTATTTCAACGCTATGGCTTGTTTGAAAATCGATATTTTATTACAAGGAATTACATATGTACTTCAACTTTATAACATTATAACTGATGGTAAGAGAAGTTCATCGTCCCTGTATAGTATGGCATTGGAATGGCTATTAAGCTTCTGATTAATACGTGAAGAATCGAATTTTATAAAAGTTTATTTTATTGAGGGTGGTGGTGTTATTGGACACTTTTTAGATGTCTTACAGTATGTTTTACATTCCCTCAGAAAGTCAATATATACTTTGCAAATAGTGTTCGGTTCTGTAATATTCTTGAAAATCACTTCACCATTCCTGACGTACTGATCAAACGGTATGTTCCACACTTCTTGCATTTTTAAACTGTCACAGACTTTTATCATCGCCCTGCGTATAAGAAATTTTCATTAATAACACCGACTTTTTTACATGTATCCCATAATGCAACTATAATTCTAAATTCGTTAACACTCCCTTTTTTAACCTACACTCTACGTACACGTGTGCAAAGTTCTCTCAGGAATGCTACGTATATGTGATATGTGTCACACAGAATATCAAAAAAACGTTTTACTTAAATCATTAAATTTACATTTTTTATTTACACAGAATGTTTAGACATTGACACCACAAATCTCATCATTATTGATCTACAGCATTGTCTTCTGATCAAAAACGTTTAATAATATTATAACAATAACGAAACATAATTATGTTTGGAAATAAGAAAAAAGAATTTTTGACCCTTGTAGCTGACGATTATTCTAATACAGGTCTGGATAACTGCTGCTCCAAGAGTCGATGACGCAGAATCGGCTACAGTATTCCTTCGGATGATGTGACTTTCATCTATGCGGATCATGTTACATTTTTATCCCCACTATCTACCTCTACGCTTTCTGAGACTCCATACCCCGAGGTTGTCACATCACCCGAAGGAATACTGTACTCCCACTATCGTCTGGCCTGCCGCGACAGGCCGACCCAGAATTGCTATGCCCCACGCATTCCCTGCGGCCCGGCCGGGTCAAATGACGCGTTTCGTCTCTGTCGTGCATGTGTCCAGTATTGGCAGAGAGAGGGTATTTTTTCCCTTAATTTGTGCTCCCTCCCCTCATCTGGTGACTCTGGACTGATCCGCATCAGCGCGAGAGAGGTGTTCCAGCTTGCCGTAAGCCGTAAAGCAAGTAAGGCGAGCTCCTACTCCCATCCATGGTTGCCATATTCCGCAGGAACCAGGCCCCTTACCGCTGCGCCCCTCGCCCAGCTGCGCCGCTGAGCCCGCCCCACTCTTCCTACTAACACTGACGCGTACCGCTAACATAGCTTGCTCCACGCGGTACGCGTCAGTATAGTGGGAAGAGTGGGGCGGGCTCAGCTAGGCGAGGGGCGCAGCGGTAAGGGGCCTGGTTCCCGGGGAATATGGCAACCATGCTCCCATCTCGTGCTGGCTGGCCGGGTGGGGGTAGCCGATTCTACGAATATGACGTACTTTATCATTGTATTTGACTTTCTCGTTGCTGGAAGTATTTTCTACATTGAAATTATGAATAATTACAACGGTAGACATTTGAATTATTTGAACGAATAATTTTTGCCACGGGTAGTATGATCGTCACCTGTTGGTGCAAGCCACGTGGATTACCGCATAGTCGCAGTCGCGTGCCAGGTACCAGCTTTCGATGAATAGTCTCCTGCCTACCCCACGGCAGCAATATTCTTTGCTTACCGCTAGGCTGGTTACCTCGAACACCCTCGGTATACAGAACCGTTCGTAAATATTAGGTTGACCGGCTATGTAGCTGTAGAAATACATGACCTCCTTGAGCGCGGGTGATTCCATTTTTTCTGCTAGCCCCCTCAAAATAATCGGATCCGATGGGTACACAACCGTGTTCAAGGATGCGCCGATCACGCATCGGTCCCGAGTTTCGGCGATGATCGACAGGCCCGCCTTCACTTGGTCGTACATTATCTCTCGCCAGGATGGCGGCGCGATCGCGGGGACATTACATATACTTTGAATTGATGGTTCACCATGGTAAAACGCGTCGCACATGAAGTCCGTCACGTTTTCGTAGTCAGGCGGCAGCGCCAAACGTGTTGTGAAAAATGCACCTTCCTGTATGAATGAAACATACAGTCAGTCTCATTATTGATGGCACACGCTTTTAATCCGAATCATGTTTTTATAAATGGACCAAACGACTTCAGGTTAGGTTAGGTTAGCTATTTCTTCAAACTTAGATTGGTTAAAAATTGCGCTTAATCGAAATAGCGATAAAAAATAAATAAATAATAAATATTTATAAAAGGGGACCCAGCTACGATGACCTTGCATGTAGCAAAAACTACAAATAAAGCGACAAAAACTGCATACTTATTAGCAAGACTGTCCCCCATGACCGGTGGTCCTCATGCAATTTGATGTTTAAATTTGATCTTTTGCTATAAAGAACAATTCAATATCTTTTGTAATAACACCACAATATTTGTTTAAAGTTGAAAAATATGTTTTTTTTCAAAGTCATGTTTCTCAAAAACTGTGCGTCTAAGAAAAAAATGAAAAACAGTTTCGGTATCAGCGCGAAAAACTCTATAAGAACCACCCAACAGTAGTTGTGGAACAAATTTGGTGTTGGACATTGTAATAACGGAGATATGTATATAGGTGTACCTATTTAAATATCACACCCTGTCTATACAGGGTAGTGTAGAGAATGGCTGTTCATAATCATGTACATAACCAAAAGATTTCAAAGTCACCGAAATTGGAAAGGAGCCTTTTGGAAATAATTAACAAACTTTTTTCAGATTTAATTCTAATAGATCAATATTCAACCATATTATTATTAAAATGTTCAGTTTAATTTTCCGTACGAATGTTGGCAACAAATACATAAACTCTAGTCTCTAGTCTGTTTATGATGATCGAAAAAAGTTGAAGCTTATTTGCAATCGTCGCTGTTGCAATAAGATACATTGTTATTTCGTCTATACTTGGTATGTATCTATCCAAGCAAGACAGGATTACGCTATGTGCCACATTTTTTTGCGTGGGCCAGTGAAAACCGCCTTGCGAAAGAGTAACCACTTCATTGACGATCGTGTCACGTTCGACGCAGAGTCCCCTAAGGGTCACACGCAGTAAAATGAACATTTTAAACATTCTCACCGGAATTTAATTAAAACGCTTTACGGAATTTCATTTGCCACAAGAATCTTGAATATTGAAACTCCAAATGAAGCCGAACAAAACCAGAGAAACTGCTGACGAACGAGCGAGGCTTTTCTTTTCAAAGCCATATTTTTCAAAAACTGTGCGTATAGAGAAAAATTAAGGACAGATTCGGAATCAGCGCAAAAAACTCAATAAGAAGGACCCAACAGAATATTGAAATCATTAAAAAAGTTGAAATTCGTTGGACAGTGTTATCTATAGCTCGAAACTTTGTGCACGCATACAACATACTTAGATCTAGAAAAGGTATGTTTAAAACTTATATTTTTGTTATTACACATTACCTAGTACATTAATGCTGCTAACGTTTCAAAAAAACTCAAACCGTTTGAACCAATTTTATAAAAGTTATTCGTGTTTAAATAAGGGTGAGCAAATACTTTTGCGGGTGACTGCATTAACTACGAATGCACAGGACCGCCGTTCCTTCGTTCGTTGTTAGCAAATTCGCATAGGTTATCCGAATGTTTCACTATCGGAGCTGAACGATCATATTCAAATGAACTCACTTCACATTTCGTCTGCAGTTTAAAGCTTGGTCTCGTCAAGTGGAAATTAGCTTGCCGATTCCCAATTCTCTGACAATTCGGCGTGGCTTTGAGGCCTTTCAGAATAGACCTCCTGAATAATATTAGAATCGACATAGTCATATCGCTTCGACTCGTGCAAGCAACATCTCCATCCCAGGCTGTTACATATTGCGAATCGTTACCAACTGATCAGTGAGCGGTCAAAAGAAACGTGCACTATGAACGTTGCAATGAACGGCAGTCAAACGAGCGACTCGGATCTTTATTCACTCGCTCGGCGATCATCGCGGAAAATTAGGGTAGGTGCACACTAGACCGCACCGCTCCGCTCCGCGACTGCACGCCGACCGGCCGCTTCCGCTGTTTTGACTTTCTTCTATTAGTTTCAATGGGAGTGCGCACACTCTACATTTTGACAATATTATTGAACGTCAAGGGGCCGCTTTAAACTCCGGAGAACTGTCGCATATCGATCTGACATATTCATCGCATAATATGAAATTCGTATTAAAAGTGGTCGACGATCGTGCACCGTATCGCATTAATATCACGATAAAATATTCACCGAAAATTAATTCGACAGCCGGTCGTGTGTGTGATCAGCATCGACATGAACGCCGAGGTCAAATCATCACTCGCCGCGTGCATTTAAAATCGTTCAATGTCTCTGATCTATGTATCGATATTATTGTTTAACATCTCATTAATCAGCGCTGCGCATATGCGTATATAATTCAACACCGTACTGCTTCCATTTATTTTGACTCGTTGTTACGCGTACGTGCCATTGAATTATTTAAGAAATTACTGCTCCATACTAACGAGTCTCTTAGAATTATTAGGTTGCTGCATAGGAAAATTTAGACTCGCCAGACTTGTCTTCCTACTGCGACGTTACCTTCCCCTTCTACAATGCTATTCCCGTTGCTTCCGCCATGGCTTGGTCATGAGACGCCTCTCGTTTCTGTCGCGCATGTATAGTCCAGTCGCCAGGTCGAAAAACTACTAATAGGCTTACGGTAGATAAAGTGTTAATTATGTTATCTATACACATCATAATTCTCATTAGTCTCATAGTTTTTCATTAATATCTCAAAACCTAGTAAAGACTCGCCAATGAAATTTTATGTTTAGGATTATCTGAGCCTTCCAGCCCACTCCTTAAAATCTCAGCTGATAATTTTGCATGGGTCATGCCGCACTATATCCACGATTTATTCCAAGACAAGTAGAAAATTACAGATTGAAACGTTTAGCTGGATTCCTGTGGACAGAGCCTAGCGCCCTTTCGCCTCGGCGAAGCCAAACTTTCCATTCTCCGCTTGGCTGGCCTGTTTCGCGAATCCCTGGAAGTTTTTAAAGAATCCATCGTAACCGCGACTGGCGACGTGACCTTTGGATTCCTGCTCGGCCCGGGAGTTCTTGGTCGCTCCCTTTTTCCCGGTTTCCGCTTCATCGGAGCCTGCGTTCCTGCTCGCTCCCTTCTTGTACGTGCCCTCGGCCGCGGCGTGCTTTTCCTTGTACCGGCCGTGTTTCTTCAAGTGTCCGCCTTCGTCGTCGTTATCGTAGAAATCGTGGTCTCTCTTGAACTCGTCCTTATGATAAACATTACGGTAGCCACCGACCTTGCTGTCTAAATAGTCGTTCTTCTTCTTCTGATGGCTATTCCCAGCTTTTCCACCAGTCCTCGTCTCTCCGTGCCCGGAGTCGGCATCCTCCTCGGAATGACTTTTCTTTTTCCCACCGCTCTCGACGTACTGACTCTTCTGCTTCTCCTTCTGGTGATCGCCCTTCTGTCCCTTCTCAAGAGTGGTCAGTTTCTGGCGTTGAACGTCGTGGCTACTGCCCGATGTCTGTCTACTCCCTCCACGTTGATTGGAGCTTCTCAAGGATTGATGTCCCGGATTGACCTTCGAGACTTGTGACTCCGCGTACCTCAGCTCCATGTGGTCTACGCCGGGCGGCTTCACGCCAGTATAGTGAGCCGGCAGCATTTCTGCCTCAGGCTCCAAGGGCAGGTTTGTTAGGTGCTTATCCACGCGCGGTGCCTTGATGGGGATCAGCCTCGACTGATAGTCGTTTTCTCGCGTCAGGTCCTCGACTTCTACGTAAGATTGCTTCGTGTCGGTCACTGTCGGGATCTGGCTCTGCGGCGTATACACGAAAACCGTGTACGCCTTCGCCGAAGCGACCCAGAAGCAGAGAACCGTGTAAACGGTCCCCCATCTCCTACTCGAGATGTTCATTTTCTCTGAATGTTTCGGTCTACTTCACCCTGAGACCGAAACTGTTAAGCGACATGCCGCAGATGAATAGTAATGATTCGCCAGAGGCTTCTCCGAAGCGGACCGGCTCGCAGAATCGCGCTCGGGTGTACTCTAATCACGCGGCCTTAAGCCCACCTCTTTTATATCGGTCGCGATCGCCGATCGAGAGCGTTCCGACGTGATCGCCGCTCGCCCAACACTGCAGAATGCATCTGGAAGGACGTACTTACAAGCCACGTCCTGTCCGCGTTTCAACAAAGTCCGATCGGGCTGATTTCACCGTGAAATTCTCGGCCGATCTCACCGGTTCCGCCAAGGCTTCGCGCCTAATCTAGCGTTCGACGATCCGTACCCCGTGAACGACCTTGAGCCACTCAGATTATGAAATTGCAATCACAGCTGGGTAAAATACCATGTTAGATACAGTGCCCGAAATTTCCATAAAGCCACCACGTTTTTTTGGTAATATCTCATAATTATTCTGTACTTATGATAAATTTGAGTATGATTTCATTTTAGGCGTACTAAAAACACACACACACACACACACATATATATATATATATATATATATATATATATATATATATATATATCGATTGAAATAATAGAAATAATATTTATTTAAAAAAATAAACGTAAATATATAATTTTATATTTTCTATAATAAGCCACATATTTTTTAACTAAGTTGGTTCAAAATTAACAATAATTTCTTTTCTATTTCTATATTAATAATTTCCTTGCGAAATTAGAAATAATAGAAGAAATAATTTTTCATTAAAGTTACGTTTGCACAAATTTTTCGAGTTTGAGGTCAATTCAAGGTCATAGTGGAATACACCGTTGAATTCGTCTCGACGTCAGTGACAATCCTATTACGTCCAAAACATATGGTGCCATTTCAAAAGGTCAAGGTGACCTTTACTTTTTTACGTAAAAAGCATTTTTTTTCAGATTTAAGAATATGCGAACATGTAGCTCACCAAGTACTGAGAAACTTTTGTCTAAAACATTTTTTAATTACATCACTGGAAATGCCTAAAAAATGGTGACATCTTAACACATTACCGACCGGTGATTATTGCATAATTTGAAGAAATCTATGGTACATGGCTAAACACTTTTAATGGAACACTTTAATGGAAATAGCAATTTTCATTGAGTACTAACAAGTCACTTACAATATTGTCATCTAATAGTTTCATTTAAGATTGCAATGTAAAAGAAAATTTCTTTGCTTTCTTTCGGTACAGCACAATTATTGAAAATCCTATTAATAGGCTTCCGGTAGGTATAGTGTTAACGGACACACCCTGTATAATACTCAAAACCTATTTGTTAAAGTAATCTTTAATTTCTTTTGAACCCTAGTATTTCCTATTAGTGAACTTTTGTATTTTCGTAGAATATTCGTTATTGATTTCAATGACATTTAGATATAGCGTTTGGTTACATAATGAAACAGAAAATCTTTTATAATGACATTATTACTTCGCCGCTGTTTAAAAAGTCGTGTTTCATTACACAGAGGAATTAGAAAGCGGACCGTCCAAAAACTTTCAAATGCCATTTCACTTCTTACTTTACACCTGCTATGTCGCATATAACTTTTGAACAAATTGTTAAATTTCTTTCGTAAACCGTTCACTATAGGAATTCACAACAGGATACCATTTGTATTATGTAACGTGGTTCTTTCGCGGTGTTAGATGCAGGTGATTAGATCCATCATGTTTTGTGTAGCCGCGGATTTGGCCCAGCCGACGCGTTAGTTTGAAATCGCGAGAAGGCTTCCGTTCGATTTTGCGGAATCAATCAAGCAGCAACGGGGCCGGATAAAAATAATTGCTGCTCGAATCGATGCCCATATTGCTCCATGCTATGGACTTACTTTGTGAAATTAGAACGCAGACACGAGTCATCATACAAGCGGAGAAAGATTGGTCAGGCAAAAATTTTATGGTTTCAGGCGATATGCCAACTGAAGCTAAACTAACATTCTCTTTTTACGTTTTAACCTTCCTGTTAATCCTTGCGATCTCTATAACGAGCTTTTAAAATCTTGAATTGTAGAATTGGCAAAAAAAAATATCACAAAAAAGTTTCAATTAACGTATATACTCTATCCAACGAGAGAGCAGTACCGCGTGAAGACCAGTTTTCGTTTGTCGCTGCGCATCTTCGCTCTAATTGGTTCAAGAAAGTGGGGATGATAGGCTCGCTGCGCCCCCCGCCATTTTCCAAGCTGCGCGCAACGGTACTGTTCTATCGTTGGATATAGTTTAGTAATGATGAAAACCAGAGGTGGGCATTATTTGGTGAAACAAATATTTCAAATACTATTTAATATTTTAGATTTTATTTTGCTTAAAGAAAATAGTGTTTTAAATAAGATGTACAATTTCGAAAATAAAATACTTCTATTTTAACAATCTGAACCTCAAAATAAAACATTTCTGTTCCAACAATTTGATCCTCAAAATAAAATATATCTATTTTAACAATCAGAAACAGGAAATAAAATATTTTACTTTTTGCATTGTTATAATACTCTAAGGAACCGCATAAACATACAGTCTATCTTATCGTTAAGAAACGATTTACACCCATATATGTATTCAATTCGAACCAATATTTTCAACAATAATACTTAAAATTGAAATTGAAAATAAAAACAAAATACAAATATTTTCAATATTCTTCAAATAAAATACTATTTTCAAACAAATTACTGCCTCAAATAAATTGTTTTATTTTCAAAAATTACTGCATCAAATAAAATATTTTATTTTCAATAATTACTGCATTAAATAAAATATTTTATTTTCAAAGTTGTACACATACTTTAAAGTAAATAGGATTATTTACTATTTACTATCTAGACTACAATTTTCACCAGCTCTGATGAAAACTGATCTATACTAAAACTCTAGAATTACTGCGATCTAGAAAGATTTATATTATTAATGGTAAATTTTTTGTACTTAACAACTGCAAGTAAAAACGTATTATAGGATAAAGCTTGTTGAACTATGCAAACATTTCCTCCACAATTCTTTTCTGCCTTCAGCAATAACCGAGTTATAACTTTGCTATGTTACCATATAGGGTGTCCCAAAAATGTGGTATTTCCTAGAATTAGGGTTCCTGATTTCTCAACATTTTTCATTTCTCGAGAAATGAGAAATAAGGCTATATTTCTCGAGAATTCTCGAGAATTGTTCCACGCAACTGGAACAGGCTGTACCTCCTAAACGGTCGGGAATAGAAGAAAATGTTATAAGAAGAAGTTGAATGGCATCAGACGGTGCATACTACGCAACTAATTTTATGCACTTTTTTGCATCGGTGCATCAGAAAAATGCAACTGCACTTTTTTTAAAATGGAAATCTACATTTTTGACTGCACCAATCGATGCAGTTTGTTATGCTCTACATAAAAGTATTAACATACTTATGCCCTAAACTTATTTGTTAAGAAGTTATCGAAGCTAAAAGTTCACTGAATTATTCCGGTCTCTACAAGTGTTCTGGAGTACCTACGTTATGTTCCATTATAAATCAGAGAAATTTAGGTTCAAAACTGCGTGGTATCTCACACAGTTTTAATCTATCAAACTGAACTATAGAATCTATAATACGTCCACCTTAGGACGTAACAAATGCTTGAACCGCTACGCGATTCACTGTATGTATCGTGAATTCGACTCTCACTTTTTTTCCAAGCCCGCGTTGTTAAGGTCCGACGTCATCGGTGAACGCGGCCATAAGATTGCTGTGACAGCCTTGATCACGATCGATGGCCGCTAGATTCGGACGGGCCGGGCGGCGCAAAGCGTTGCGCAAAGCGGGTAAGTAAAGCGACGCTGTCAATGATACACAGTGTACTTGAATTATCGAGCTCGACCGTGGAATGCCCGGTTCCACTCTGCTATCCCTTATTCACCGATCGCAGCCTTGAATCACGTTCGTCGGGCCGATATATAAAGCAATGCCGACGATTGATAGACGTACCAGTGCGGATTCCGGTTCACCGGCGAGAAATAACGTCGATCCCAATCGTCCAACCGACTGCACCGTTACTGCTATGTTCCTTGACAGGGTGTTCGTGTGGGTGTTCCTTTCGGTCGTCGTCGACCGGATCGAGGCAGGCCCAGCCCGGATGCAGCGTATGACAGTTAGCAAGATGCGAGCGGAGGACCTCGAGAGCTCCGCCAGCGGTTACGTGTACAACCAGCAACAGGGTCTTCCGGTTTACTACCTGCATTACACCGATCACGGAAGTGGAAGCCACTATCACACACCAGACGCCGTCGTTGCCGCTGTCGCCGGGGCGCAGTACGTCGCTGCACCTGTTGCTCCTGCACCGATCCTGCAACCATACGCGCCTCTGGATAAAGGGACCCGCCAAGAAATTGTCACTTATGCGAACCACCAATTGCCCGATCACGTGGCGCTGCCTGTAGAATCGAAGCCTCGGGCGCCTTACTATTTTGAAAAGACACTAGAGGGGAAAGGGAACGAGGCCGAAAGAACGCAAGACAGCGAAGAGGAACACGAGGAGGATAGCCACGAGAGCGAGGAGGATTATCACCGGGACGGAGATGGTGATAGCGATGAGGACATTCACGTTGATCATTCGTCGGAGGAGTTCGATATTGGTGATGAAAAGGGACACGGCAAGTTTTATGGAGCTCATAGCGATGAAAATGGTGGATCTCATGGCTCCCGTGGCGACGGCGGAAGCACTTTCGAAGATGTAAGTGGGGACAAGTATGCGACGCAGGAATATTCCAAGTACGGGAAGGATGGGGACGAGGTTCATAAGAGTCGTCGCCAGTTTAGCAAAGGTGGACAGGGCGCGCACGATAACGAGCATCGCAAAGGTAAACTTGCTAAAGTTATAATACAGTTTCATTACAGGGGATCTACTAATATTACCGACTGCTGCAGAATATTACAGCGAGGCTGGCAAACGAGAGAAGGGGAACGCAGACCAAGGGGAAGCGCATGGCTCCCACGAGGAGGCTGTGAAAAGAGAGAAGGGCAGCAATTACGGGCATTCTTCCTATCACAAGAAGGGGGACAAGACCAAGGGATACCACAATGTCTACCACAAAGACGAGTACAAGAAGGAGACGGATTTCTACGACGAGGATCATAAGAAGGGTTATTTCGATAAGTTCGAGAAATTCGATAAAGGTTTCAAAGGAGCCGAGGGCGAGTTCGAAAAGGGTGGCCATCACTCTTCGGGCCACGATCAAGAAGACAGCGGGAAGAAAGGGTATTACGACAAAGGACACGATCGTAGTCAGGATCAAGGTCACCGAGTTGAACAAGGGGAGAAATCGTATCACTCGAATCACGAGGATTACGCTGTCAAGGGAGGTTCAAAGTCAGCCAAGGCAGACAAGTTCCACAAAGACTCCGATTATCACTGATTCCAGCGGTTGTCATTTTACTAAATTGTGTGTTGTTGTTGCGTATTTATTATGTTCTACTTTATCTAATAAAGATGTACTATATATACTGGTATTTTCTCGAACGGAATTTCCTTAAATGTAAACCGCATAAAAATTTCATACAGGGTGATAAAAATATTTTCGTAAATAATTTCTAAAAAATGATATATACAAAAGTTTAATTTAATGATGCTTTCGGCGCTACCGTTTCGATCACTAGTAAATCTAGCCATTTTGCAATAAACTTTTCTTCTTTCTTTTGAAGTCTTTGAATTTAAAGAAATCAAGGTGACCTTGAAATCTCCGAAACGGTTTCACCCACATAAAACATATCATTTGTTCATATTAATACAAGTAACGGACATATTCAAGGTGTGCAAGTTGTAGTATACCAACATATAATTTTTCTTTAGTTTTAAGGACTGATTTCAACAGAGCTTTATGCGTGAAATTTGAACTGCTACGGTGACAATAGTCCTGTTACAAAACCGAATGAGGTAACCGTTCTAGAAAGTGTTATTGATCCGATCTTTCGCGTTAGCTAATGTACCGTAGCATGTCCAACGCAAAAACGCGAAGCCACTGAGCTATCACAAGAAGCATCGCTAACCGGCTTGTCAAATACCGCAGATGTATTGCCAAATCGAAGTTTTGAAACAATAGTGGAACTTTCATTCCGGTCGATCATAAAAACTGCATCCAGGTCCGATACAGTTCCGCGGAGTACATTTAGTTCTCTTAGAACATTCGAATTTTATTGGATGGAAATTCATTTCAAAATGTCCAATTGTCAACTATTTATTAACCCACGCAGGTTGCTCAGCAAATATTGAATAACTAAACATGTTATATATTTTTTATTTGATTTGTTACTTTCCTAAAATAAAAAGAGAGAGGAGCTATTATTCACCAAAATTATCGATTTCTTCTATGTAAGAACAATATATCCAAGCAATAATCAAATGAAAAAAAATACTTGGGATTATGTAATTAAAATTGGACGCATTATTTAACACTGAACCTACCATCTTCCCATAGGAAATGACTGAACGAAATATTTAAGCGCATATTATAATCGAAATAAACTCTATTTGTCATTTTCTCAAGGCAACACCTGCCAGTCATTTTTAGTGCTCGGCAACTGCTAGAACAAACTTGTTCTACCATTTTGTTGATGTTAATGCTATTCTATAAATATTCGAACCGCTTGTGTTTTATTTTTATATCTTCTTTAACTAATTTTAACTAACTTCTTTAACGAACTTTTACAATCATCTAATACAGCATCGTTAAAGTTTTGAGATACTTATTGATAAATATTAAATGTGTTTTGGACATTGCGTTCGATTACTCGGTAAGGAAAGTAACACGATATTTATAAACAATCGCTTTTATTACAGTATTCAACAAGGAGGAGGAAGGATAGCTTCAACGAATCGACATGGATCTCAAAAATACATTTATTACAATTAAACACAAAGTTCAACGTAGCGCAACGCTTAACAAACATAACAAACCGTGCGAACAGTTCTTAATGCCCCTTTTTGAATCCCCACGACTTATGGTCGTCGTGTCCTCCCTTCTTGCCATGCTGGGAATGATGCTCGTGATGCTCGTCGTGGCCACCGGAGCTCTTGTGTCCCTTATGATCGTGATGATGATGTCCCTTCTCGAAGTGTCCCTTCTTTCCATAATGATCGTCGTGTTCACCTTCGTCGTGATGACCCTTCTTGAAGTGGCCGCCCTTCTTGTGGCCGTAATCGTGATGATGACCGCCATGATCCTCGTGGTGTCCGGAGTCATGGTGTTCGTCGAAGAATTCCTTGTCTTTCTTGAACTCGTCTACTTTGTGGACCTCGTGGTGCCCCTTGGTACTGTGTCCCTTTCCGTAGTGGCCATCCTCGTGGAACTTGTGTCCCTTCTCGCCCTTCTCGCCCTTGTGATGCTCGGAGTAGTATCCGTCGTCGTGATGATGGTCCTTCTTGTGGCCTTCTTCCTCGTCGTAGTAGCCTTTGTGCTCGTCTTTGTCATGATGGCCTTTCTCACCTTTCTCATGTTGGTGCGACGACTTGTAACCTTTGTCGCCCTTGTCGCCATGTTTATGATGATGATCGGAATGGTGCTCCTCACCGCCGCCCTTCTCGTGATGATGATGAGACGCCGCTGCTTCCATGTCGACATCTTGCTTGCCGATCTCCCAGGCCGCTGTCAGACATTGACAGGCGACGTACGCCGTGAATAGCAGAATCACCAGACGGGACTTCATGATTCGAAGGGATCGGATCGTTGAGACCGAAACGTTCGGCGCCGACGCTGCGTTCGGTATGATTAATCCGGTGACCACGCTCGGATTTTATATCGAACGGGGAAAAATCGACGTTAAGGAAGCAGGACTCTCTTTCCTGGCCGTTTAGCGGGACGTTGCGAAAGTAGCGTCTCCTTAACCCGCTTAGCCCGCAATTCGCCGGTTCCAACCGATCCGGCACCGTCAATCGAAACCGTTATGTAACCCGATCGAAATCGCCGTGCCGGCTCTCTCGCGGAATCTGTTCTGCCCGGTGTGCAAACGATAATCTCCCTCTTTTTCGGTTTTTCTGTCGCCGTGTGTCGTTACGCAACGGTCGTAACGCGATTTCGATTCTCGCAACGCGACCCGACGCGACGGCCAAAGCTTTGAATCGTAATTAGGGTTTCGGATTAAAGAAACTCGCAGCGTACGGGCTTTCGGTGTCCGATCGAGTTTTTATGTGTCAACTATCGCTGCCCCAAGTTTTTGCTGCTCGGTGGGAACGCATATCGACTCGCCGACCTTTTAATTCGACGACAGCTTTGCATTACAGAATGATCGGTCTGCTTACGATGAATATAGACCGTATCGTATTTATCGACGCGAACGCGTGTCATCGACCGCAACATTGTTGCTTCTTTTATTGAATTCTCGACACGGTTGGTCTCCATGTCGAATACTCGTGAAAGGCGATTATACTGTACACAATCATCCACATTTTCGACGTGTCGCGTCGATCACATTTCGCGCGCGCGGAGTTCCGCCGCGCCGGCGGACGAAACGATAAAAATCGCGTTCAGCTTTAATTGACGAAAGTGAGACGCCGATTGTGCAAAGAAATTCGGTGAACGGTGAAAACTAAATTTTTCACCCGATCGAAGAACGACCGATCGTTTTGTAATCCGTCGCGCGCCGCCCGGCGTGCTCTACCGGCTGCAAATTGATTGACTTTTTTACGGCAAAAAAGACAATTGCCTATCGGCGCCGTATGTCTGCCGCGACGCAACGTTCGTTCGCGTCACAGTCAATTGGAAAGGGGTGGTTCAGGTCGAAAAAAGTGTTCATCGCGATCGACGTGTCGCGTTTTGACTGCGAGACGAAAGGTTCCGTCTGACCTGGAGCAACCTTCGCACGACGAAACGGACCGCGGGCTGAGTTTACGAAATATGGATCCCCTGTATCAACTAGATGGGGCAGAGCTTGGAGGAACGAAAGCGATTACGTAGAGATCGCCGGTATCACCGCTGGTATATAAGGTTTGCGTTGAATTGACATGATCAGTCGGTAGCACTGGTTGGTCCACAAAGTATCAGTATGACCAGAAGTTTGTGGCTCTGCCTCGGCTTGGCCGTGGCATGTACATGCGTCTCCTTGGCCTCGGCTAGACAGTTGAGGAGCAAGAGGGACCTCGAGGTGGCGGCCAGCCACCATGGTGGTGGAGGTGGTGGTGGCGGTGGCGGTGGCGGAGGCGGTCACGAAAGCGGTGGTGGTCACGAGCATCATGGCAGCCATCACGAGGAACACGGTGAGAAAGGGGAGAAGGGTTACAAGAACCATCATCACCACGACCATGGCGATCACGGTCATTACGGTAAGGATCACGAGGAAGGACACCATGGGGAGCATGGTGGACACAAGAAAGGGCACCACGACGAGCACGAAGAGCACGGAAGCCATCACGAACACGAGGACGGGCACAAGGGTTCGAAGTACGGGCACAAGAAGGGTCATAAGAAGGGTGAAAAAAACCCACGGCTATCATCACAAGGCTCACAAAGATGAGTATCATAAAGAACACAAGTTTTACGATGATTACCACAAGGGTGGGCACCATGAGAAACATGGGAATCATCATGGACACCATGAAAGTAGCGACGGCCACCACAAGAAGGGTGGCCATCATCATTCCGGACATCATAGCGATCATCATGGCAAAAAGGGACACTTCGATAAGGGACACTACGACGACGACCACAAGGGTTTCCAGGGTAAACATGGATACGACGAGCACCACGCGCAACACGAGGATTATGGCAACAAGCATGAACACCATGGAGGCAAATCTCACGGCTACTCCAGTGGAGACGGGCATGGAGTTGGCGGCGGAGGTGGAGGTGGCGGCGGAGGTGGTGGTGGCCACGGAGGCGGCCATGGTGGACATCATCGACGTTAGAAGAGATCCAATGAAATTTTGTTTTGATTCGTTGTCGTATTTGTTTTTTATTCTGTCGTTGATTAATTTTAGACATTATATTGGAATTTCTCGTGTTCGATGTTTTCATTTCGATGATTAAAATATTTCAACTAAATCACTTCTTCTACGTTCAATTTCACCCCATCCGTAGGATTTAAGCCAAAAGCATAAAATGCTGAGGCACGTTGAAGGACTGATTATATTTCTATGTAGATTATATTGCTTCTAAATTTCATACTATTGAAAAGAATACATTGATATTCATCGAAGTAAAAAAATTACAATAACACGCGTGTTATTGAAGTAACTACTTTTTTTTCTCAGTGTGGGTTACTACTTTTTTTATAACGAATGTTCAGCTGCATCGATTGATGTATTAGAAAATACCTCATTCCATTTAAAAAAAATATCAATGACCTTGAAATCTTGTAAAAAAAATTACCTTGAAAATTTTTTCCCTTACACCGTTACATATAACCCTTCAAACTTTGTCCTAAGAAGTTTTTTTTGTACCTCGAAAAGTACCGGAGATATTTAGGTGTTCTGTTTCCTCGGACTCACCCTGTATATTCTTTCACAAACAGTGGACCAATACAAACCACTACAAATCCAGACACACGTATCGGTCCTCTATTGGAAACGGAGATCGGGCCAGCGGCAAATTAAAGAAAACCGATATGTTTACCGTACGTGAAGCTCTCGCGGTGTTGATAGTCCTGGCAATTTTGGCGGCGGATGGGTTCACGTCGATCATAAATTACTGGAACCTGGAAATCGCGGCCTTCTCTCATTCCAACCATTACGGCAAGATCGGCGCAGGTAATCGCCACTCGGATCACGAAAATCAACACGGTGGTCGCGATAATAGTGGCTCTCCTACAGCTAGCACGACTTTCGGAATTTTGACAGAGACAACAGCGTTGGCTGCTACGACGAAGATGGCAGGTGTACAAACATGACTTTTCATGAAACCTATAACTGTAATATATGGGCTGTACAATTTTTTATACAAGTCTTACACTTTTTAGCTAGGTCTCGGAGACCTCGCATTTCCTTGCGAAGGCTAAAAAAGTTACTACACTTTTAAGAGTATCGGAATATTAACGCGGGCCACTGTACATGTATATTATAATTATATTATTAAAATATACACTTCCTTCCGACATACATACTTCCTGTCCCTGATTATACCTTTCACTCGCAGCCAGTGGCAACAGAACGTGCCTACGATAAACAGCGAACATTTTCAAAGATGTAGCGCAGCGAAAACATAATGAAGGGTCCACCGAAGGTGAGCAATGAAAGAAAAATAATTTTCAACGCTGGGAAAACGTTGATACGTAACTCATAAAAACTTTCCCACCGTGTTGGATGGCGGCGGGGGAACGAAGTAATAAAACGGCGTACACGTGTTCGCGCGGGCGTTGTTTAACATTTCAACGCATCATAATAAATTTTTACGTTCCTCCGGGTTCCTTTGAAACGGCCGGCTTGTCTCGCGCGTATCCTACCGTCGCGTCGCAGAAACACGCGCGGGCGTATTCCGAATGTACACACACACACGCGCGCACGTACATACCCACTTACAAACACAGATATTTCTCCCTGTTTTTCCATTTTCTTCTCGCGCTCGCGGCGTTTTCGGTTTATCGCGCCGCGTGTGTCCCGGACTCGCTAGCGCGCGCCACGTACCTACCGACAACGGATACAAGGGATGAAAGGAGGGTGAGGGATGCGGGGATGGGGCTGGGTATGGAACGGGTGGTGCAGCGAAAACGAGAAGAGGTGCAGGCACATTCAGCGCGGCGCGGGTTTGATTAACGATTCCGCCCTCAGCAAATAAAATTGCCGTGGCCATTTGTGGGTCTATCTAGACTGGATTCCGGAGCACTGGACACGGATTAACGGTGCTTTATACGCTTCTTTTAGGGCATGCCGGGACGTTGCAGCCGTTCGCGATCACGGTTACCCATTCTCAGGCCGGAGATTGCGTACAAGCAAGCGCTTCTACTTGAAATTCCCTGGTGTGTGACAATTCCGCGCCACGGCCAGCCTCCAACCCAGCCTCTCCCTTCGCCCCTGCGACTCTGCAGCCCCCGACCGGGCGTTCCACGGCCATTGTTCCATTCCGTGATGCACATACGTGTGGCTGGCTTAATTAATCTAATTGGAGTGGTCGCGCGACTGGCAAAAGAAAAGAAGGAACGCCGGTCGACCGAGTGCTGGAAGAAGCATACGCGTACACCGGTCGCGTGTTAAAGAGGCCAGAAGTACCCAACCCCTGCATTCCTCGTTCCCATCTGCACTCCTCACCCCGGGGGCCGGGAGGGCCTTTGATCGATCTCACAATAATACTGTCGTTTGGCTAAATTAATGAGAACACTCTAGCCACCGCGCGGTGCTCGTCTCCGGCGAAGAGACCGTCATGTCAGCGCGATGGGGAACAACGAGAAAAATTAACCGGGTCTTCGCCCTGAAACCAGGGTACTCGACGCACGCCGGGTAGTTTGCCGGAGGCTGAGAGATTCTCGTCGTAATACGCCTGTTTCGAGATAGCGCGTTATCGATAACTTATTGGTGCTGGGAGTGCAGTTCTTGATTGGGGTTATCGATTTACAGTCAGCCGAAAAGTCTCTTCTACACCTTTTAACACTGGAACTAGCAGACGCACGATGGTTGAAATGCCACAATTAGCTGGACAAAATACATTTTCAGATGAACAAAAACTACCTGTGTCAATGTGGTTTATGATAACCATATGTCAAGACTCTTACACTAGAAAACGTTATTTACGGATTAGGCAAACTTCGGTTTAAGGGGTCTTTTCCAGCAGACGTTGCTCGCGCGTGAACACTCATACACCGCTAGAGTGCACTCACGCACCGCTAAACCACGTATACGTACGCGAGGATTGCAAGGGTCCGGGATTCCACTTCTGATTTCTCGATAATGCAAAGACGGGGTTTTGTAGTAGTCACAATCGCTAGATGAAAGATCAATCTAGGGCGCTGTTTGCCTCAAAAGTTCTTCTTTTACGTTTCCAAGCAATAGTTTTGCAATATTCGGCTATTTTCATAGCTACATGCTGCCGAATAATGCAAATTACTGGGGGTGCGCGAGATTTCCCGTAAAATATCCTGGATTCCCGAAAATATCCGACATTCTCGAGAATTTTAGGGATTCCCGAAAATTTTCGAGATTCCCGAGAATATACGGGATTCCCGAAAGTTTTCGAGATTCCCTAGAATTTTCAGGATGTAGAATAATAATTGGGAAAATTAAAAATATTAAATGTTTTATACCTACTATTTTTACAATAGGCTATTTTTATTCTACTCTCTACCTTTTACAATTCATAATCTCATAATAATTTTCCTCCGTTGAACAACTCACGAGATCCCGATGTTTGCAATCAGCATGGTGTGATTGTCAATCACTGATCGACTATTCTGAATTCTGTATTGTCAGAATTATCGAACTTTAAATCGCGATAGTTCTAAATGAAATTTCACCGGACAGCGTGAAACGCTGTACAATGAAGAACGTTTTATTATAGGACACGGTACAAACGGCCGATTTATCGAAGATCGCATAAATAGGAAATTTGCTCGGATTACAGGGCGACAACGATCCTTGGCAAACGATTCAAAGCGTTACGTGCTCACATGTTTTTCTACCTGCCCGGTTCTCGATTGCTTATCCCATTTCGCCGAGCATGACACGCCTTGTCCTCTGCTTTCGCGCCATTACGTAGACACTACTGCCACTACTGCCACGTAGCGGGTCGGTGCTGTCCTGTAAATTCTAGCACGTGTCCGCAACGGTACAAGCGTTGCGCCGCCCGGCAGGTGTAAATAAAGCCCTCGAAGGTGTGGAAACATACGTGGGAGGCCGACAGCCGGATAGGTAAACAGGAAGAAACGCGATGGAAACGCGAGCGCAAACAACAGCAACGCCATTAATACGCGGATCAAGAAAAATTGATAAAATACGTTGCCACCCCCGATACGAATTCCGAGAAAAAATTCTACAATGATTGGTACAGGAAGTTTCAAAGTTATACATCGCGACCACTATAGCGTGATTCTACAACTCTGGATGGGTTGAGATCTGTTTAAAAAGTGGACCGCAAAATTGACCTTGAGGCTTGTTTCAAGGTCAAACATCTTTTTTATTGCGTCCCATGGTTCTTGTCGCGAAGAACGAAAGTCTCAGAGGAGCTACAGGCAGTGTCGCCAGTTGATGACCAAATGGTCATCAATTACTCTCCTCCTGTTGCCCTTCCACTATCCCATTCCAGCACCATGCGCACACTTCAATCAAACACACGGTGATTTCTACAGTGCGACGAAGAGAAATCTGCGAGACCCAACTCTTGATGCCAGACTACGGACTCCATTCTTATGTTTAGTTTCTGGCGGGAACGGTCAACATATGCAGGAGGCAGTGCTGCTATATGGGTACGAAACCATACCCAAATTCTCGGAAATACTCTCCTCCATTTCCCCTTCCACTACCGTATTCCATCGCTATCTAACCGAGGATTGACTGGGGCGAATGGGAGACACGTTGCGCGTGCGCGATGGGGACGCAACAATGACTGACATTTCGCAGGTTTTAGATTATTGCGCTTATCGTATCGCATCTATTATGTACATGTACCTGTACATTATGTACATGTACATGTACTTAATGATATGAATCGTTCTAAATAGAGATTGCAAACATTCTTTATTATAGTATGGGTGCTTACTATGTATAATTGAAAAAAAATCTTGAAATCTGTATGTATGTAGTACTGAGTTACATTCCAGTAAAATCATTAATGTCATAAAAATAAATCATAATATAGTTTAACACTGTTAACCTTCATACCGCTGGGACACATAGTTTCCGAGATATAAGCGGAAAATCGAAAAAGGGGACTTTCTACGTGCCCCCCTGCACCACGCTCACCTCCTAGGAGTGGGACTTTTAATATGTTTACCTCCTAACTAGTCCAAATAAGGACACAAAGTTAAAAATTGTGTTCCTTCCATTTCCCCCTACAACTTCTCGTTGACTGGACTATACATAAAAATTTGTATGAATGCGTATAAAATATTTTGAAGCGACATGTTTGCCCAATTTCAATTGCTCCGGATGGTATGTCGTCGCATTATACAATTAAAATTCTTCTGTCGAAGTTTATAGTCGACACCAATGATGCCAGATGCACGGCGTGCCAGGCCCCTTACGTTTCCGTCCCTCGCCTAGATGCTCCGTCAAGCCTGCCTTCGCTTCCCCCACTCTTACCACTACCACTGCCGCGTACCGAGTCGGTAGCATGCTCCACGCCGTACGCGGCAGTGGTAGCGGTAAGAGCGGGGGAAGCGAAGGCAGGCTTGACGGAGCATCTAGGCGAGGGACGGAAACGTAAGGGGCCTGGCACGCCGTGCATCTGGCATCCCTGGTCGACACGGTAATGCGTGCATAATGTCTCAACGTGTAAAATCCAAAAGAGATTATCGAAATTGGCCCACTAAAATTCATTACAACGGTTTTGGTTGCCGAGCCGTAAAATGAAACTCGCGAAGCAAATCAATCGGCGAGATTCGTTAATACTCAGACAACATTGTTACACTTCGGATTCGTAATGTGAATCGCGTGCAACCGGCGTAAACAAATTAGAGACATCGGATCCGATCCGACCGTGCTGTACAAATGCATAGCTTATATTATAATTGAATAACGCAATTACATGCGGCTTGGCCTAGCGAAAATCCATCGAGCATGTGTTATTTATCTGCAAATTTAACCGCGTTAACTCGCAATACGTGTTTCCGTCGAGTGGTGCATTAATATCCGGAAATCAATTGAATTGGTAACACGACTGATTAAGCTCTATCACTGACTTTCTCTGTGCGCGATTGAAATCATATACGGTGGCTCACGAAAGAGGTCGAGTACTTGTTGCTATTAAAACTTCGAACAATAAAAACATATTAGCTCATCCCATGAAACGTTTTCTTTTTTGAGACCAACTTTAACAGTGAAATAATAATACGTACATTTGTTTTGAATCATTGGTGTATTAAATATCCGTTCCGAGGTCCGTAAACGAGAGGAAGTACAATAAAGTCGCAATTTAAGTCAATTCTCAGTTCTGTGGCGTGACAAATAGATCAGGATCGGATACTTCACTCCTCAAAAGAATTAAGGGATCACTTGTGCGAACCCGAAAAATTGGTCCCACTTTACGTGATCATAACTCCGTCGAAAATTGCCGTATCGATATCGTTAAACAATGATGTGAAAGCCTGAAACCTCTAGTTTCAGATGTTCTGTTTGAAATTGTTGCTATGTTGGTTTTTTACAAAGTTATAGCGAGATGAAGACAACATTGACGGTTAACAAAAATTTTGTGCAACTTTGGAACATCACACGGGGAGCAACAAATTTGTTTGATAAATCGCGTTAATATCATTTGGAAGGGCTATCTTTCCTGTGTAAATTGTGTGGTTGTTGAATATTGTGCGATTTTTTTTATTCGAGTTATGCAACATTGAAGTAAATATGGGCTTTTTAACTTTAACTGGCTCCAGAAAGCGAAAAAATTATCGTAGAATCTTGTGCAAGAAAGCAATAGAAAGAGCGTTTCTTTCCCTTCAAGGCGCACTCCTTTTGTTTTTTCAATTACATTAACATTTCGATATACCACGTGTTTCTGAAAATATGCTTAAAAAAATGCACAATTCCATGAACTCGCTGCGACAAATTTTTACCTACGGCAGCTGTGTTTGAAGTTAGTGCTTCGCAGAAATTAGCGTGCCACGTACAGCGGCTGCCTGACATATCTTGAATACGCTATCGCCGCGCCAGCGCACAGTGGAAAATTTGGACCAAACTCGATTCAAAATCAAAGAACTTTCGATACACATGAGGTAGAGCGAGTAATTTTTAAAAATTTAAAACTGAGACTTTGCAGAATATGGGAAAAATAGGGAGATTATGGTACGATTGAGAAGAGCGCGTTTGTCATCCCTATTCCGCGAGGTACAACGCCCCCGCTTGCCAGCTCTCCCGCTTGCCGCTGGCCCGCAGGTACATACGCGAGATTCCATAACAAGGGAAATAATTTGTTATTTACGTGCACAATAGAAACAGGTTATCTATCTTTAATGAAGCGTGATACAAAATAAAAGATCGAGAGTATCTGTGTTCGTAAGTGCACACACACACACACACACACACAAGATCCACGGTGCACAGGAAGCGTGTTCATTTTGCGCGTAGCAACGCCGGAAACAGCATTCGTATTCCATGTGACCGAGTTCAACTTAACCCGGAGACCGCCCTCGCAACGCTAAAAAATCCTAGGGTTTCACCCGTAACATAAAATCAGGTTCCATAAATATTTTCGTACGTGAAAGCAGCAACTGCATCCGTCGCGAGAAAATTAGAGAAACACATGTAAGCTAATTAACATTTTGTAGGACTTGCAACGCAATTTTATGGAAAATTATTCTATGTGGCTTCGCGTTCTTCGCGCTTATAATTAACAACTAGAACAGGGTAAACGAAGCATTTTTGTCAGGAGATCTGATGAGTAATGCTTCCCCGGTTGAGTGATATGAATGTTACGAGACAAGCATGAGTCGAGAATAAACTTACATGAATCGAGGCAGGGTAGGTAAAAAGAGAGCACATTGGTGTGCAATTCTTTTTTTTTTTTTTTAGCGTTACTAAACCAGTCTGTACGTGTACATAATGTATTTATACAGTGCTGGGCATAATACATGGATCCACGATACATTATTCCGCCGCCGCTTTAGAAAAACTGAAGACTGACAGTTCCGTGAAATATTTGAGATGCTAGACGCGGAGGAGTGTAAGTAACGTTCCATTATGGCTATTGTGATAGATTGCGGGCACACTGCATAATAGATACAATGTTAAAAGGAAAAGCAGCGTTACATAAATAATACCAGGAGAGCGTTAGAGGAAACGTTGTCGGCAATCTCGTTTCACGCAATAGAAAATAAAATCGAGAGGCGCGACGATTGTATGGTTTTATGGAAACGATAGTTTATTTATTCATCTCTTAACCAACTAGCAACAACGCGGTTACAATAACCGAAAACATTGGACTGTCGCAGAACAGGATACTTGCATAACGTTTAGAATATAACGAAGCTCCATCTCTCGTATTTGGCCTACGCCGTATCTGTTCAGCCCTTGTGTCCCTTATTGTATCCAAACTTCTTCCCAGAGTGATGGTCACCCTTCTTGCCGAACGAATCATGATGGCTGTAATGCTCGTCGTGGCCATGTTTCCCGTGATGCCCCTTGTGCTGCTCGTCGAGATGTCCTTTATCGTGATGCCCCTTCTTCCCATGATGGTCCTCATGGTAACCGGAATGTTGGTGCCCCTCTTTCTTGTGCTCGCCCTCTTTCTTCTCGTGGTGTCCATGAAAGTCACCGTGCTTCTTGTGATGCCCACCTTTGTGGTAGTCGTCGTAGAACTTGTGCTCTTTGTGGTACTCGTCCTTGTGGAACTTGTTGTGGTATCCTTTGGTCTTGTGGCCCTTCTTGTGCCCCTTTTTTCTCGCCAAACTTGCCACCCTTGTGCCCCTTCTCTCCTGCATGGTGCTCCCCATATTTCTCGTGCTCGTCATGGTGGCCCTTCTTGTGTCCGCCGTGTTCCTCGTGGTGGCCGGAGTCATGGTGCTTGTCGTGCTCACCTTTGTCGTTCTTGTCGTGATGATGATGGCTCTTGTAGCCTTTCTCGCCCTTGGCCCCGTGCTCCTCGTGGTGGTCCGCATGATGATTCTCACCGCCGCCGGACTCGTGGTGATGACCGTGATGACCCGAAGCAGCCGTCTCGAGATCACCGGAAGTGCGGTCGGTCGCTGAATCGGAAGTCGCCACCGGATGTGGCTGGTGACCGTTGGTTTCCCCCGTGGCCTCCCGACGACTACGGTGTGCGCTCAACTCTCGCGCGTAACACGCCTGCTGCACCAGCAGGCACAAGGCGAGGGAACACACAAGCCGGAGCATCATCTCGATCTGGTCTCGATCATTCGACTGATGACCAACACCGTCAGAAGGATACTTAAATATCCACGGTTCGAATGTTCCGTGACGGGGTCGGCTTGTTTCCACCGATTCCACTTTCATTCGCGCGACCGCAAGCCTTCCTTGGCCGTCCGACTGCGTGGGGAGGACCTTTCACACTTTCTCGCAATTGTAATGAAATGGTCCAATGTTTTTTTGATCTAGGCAATTTGCGGGCAAGGTAGATGGACGTTGGTCGATTGGTGGATCGATGACGCAATTAAGATCGATGGTTCTCGAAAGCGTCGATCAAGTGACGCGCGAAGCTGGTTGAAGAAGAACGCTGCTTGGAGATGGTTTGAATAGTTTGAAATTATTATTTCATCAAAAGATTCCATACCAAAAGATTCTTTACCGAAAGCAGACTTCTGCTTTTAATAATAATTTTTCTTGTATACCTAAAGAGAGAGTTCTCCAAGCATATAGGATCTTTCTAGAATATACAAAATTCAACATGTCGTTTAGATATCTACTTTCCATTAAATTGCATTAAGAACCTTAACCCTTGACTGGTCGCGAGGAGCTTGGTAGACCTCAGTCATCTTTAAACAATTTAAACCAGGGGTGGCCAACTTTCTACATACCATGTGTAAATTTTTTTCACATACGAGTTCAGATGCGCCATACAACTTAAGCAGTTTTCTACCTTCTTACGTTCATCGTTGCGGTTGGGAAATAGGGGTAGAATCTGCTTCGGTTCGGGGGGGGAAAAGGGATAACTCAATAACGCAACTTTTCAACGGATGTTTCATTTAATTATTCGCTCTCATAATATATTTAATAAAATAGATTTTTCTTAATTCCATCGCTCGCAATGTAGTATAATATACGACAATTCAATATTAAATATTAACAATAGTATTTAATACTTAATTTTTCGCGCAACATTATTAAAGCAAGCATAAGAAAAAGAAATTTAACAAGTATATGTTATACATGATTGATTATCAATTATTATCGATGGCTGAACCACCGGACGTGACAGTAGTGGTCTTCTGGTCACATACTGATATACACCGATTCGTATTATGTTACACTTTTCGGCGACCGAGCTTCCGGACCCCACACGGCGTGTACCCCGTGGTAGTGGGGATAGTTCTGGGATAATTATAGGTAGAGTTGTCAGAAATGTTTTATCCAAATATAGAAGAAGTAGTGAAAACTGCAATATTATATATGAGATAGGCTCAAAATAAAGGAGTTCAAGTAAAAGAGGTACACAGCACATTTTAAACTTTTTTATTCAAACAAATATTTTTGAAAATTATTATTGAAAATTATTCAAATATGATATAGAAGATCAAGTTCAAATATAGAAGACTCATATCAAATATAGAAGATCTGGCAACCCTAATTATCGGCGAAACTTTTGGTGAGATTTATCGAGAAATCACTGTAATAATAATAATAAAGATTACATATAGACGACGAGTATTGATTAACTTCTGTTAGAAACATTTTCTGCCACATTATCAGGAATGCTCCAATGTACTCGTAGCCTAAGAAGCATTCTCCAATGTTCCAGTGAATCCCTAAAGAACGTGAATATTTTCTTGTCTGTAACAGAGTTTCTCTGCGAAATGAACACTTCAATCACAATCGTCAGTGCGTGACCAGGTCAGTGGTCCAAACAGTTTGGCCGTTGCAACTTTCTAAACGATGAAATCCATGGGGTTGCATAATTTATAGAAGCAACCTGTGGTATCGATCGTGAATCAAGGGCCGAGGAAAGGTTTTGTTGCGAACGTACGATAAATAGAAGCCACCCACAAAAGCTCGTGAACCCGATCGATGATCGAACTTGCCCAGCGCACCAGGTGTTTGTACAATGAATTTAATTAACGGCATGACGAACGAGCAGTATCGCGTTTCGCGCTGCAACGATTTTCTCGTGTCTTCGTGGAGGTGCACGTGTCGATAAACTGCCTAATGTCGTCGGTAATCGCATTACACGCGTCATAAATTTACATCTTTCTTTTCACGTACGCGCGAAAATAGCACTGTTTATAATGAGATAAGCCAAAAAATAATTGATTGAATTTAGCGAATACCGGCGCTTTGCGCATACATATAATATATCACTGCACGGTGGCCGTACCTATTCGTCCCTATCGCTTCGCTAACTGTTCGGCCATTTATTCTGGTTCTGCTGACGGTTTTATCGGGCGACTTTGCAAAATCTCGGGCCGACTCAATATCTTTAAAATATTAGCCTCTGGTCAGCGTGTATCTTGGCGGTTAAATCCTTCCAAGATTTAAATGGATCCTACATAATTTACGTTCGGGTTTTAAATTCCAGAATCCGAGGGTATCGAGTGACGTCGCATTAACGAGATCTGTCGAACTGTTCAATGTGCGAATCCATTAATAACTCAAAAAACAAATCGATATAAGAGTATCTGGCGGACCCTGCCCCGTGTCGCCAAATTCAGACTTGTCACCCGCTCTACTTTTCCCCTTCTACTATGCTATTCCTCCATTTGTTCGCTGCAAGCGTCCCCATGCTTCCCCCACAGATCGGTCACGTCTTATTATAAACCTATAGATAGACACGGCACAGATACTTTTCCTTGACGAAAAGGTAAAGTAATTTGTGACGTCACATTTTCCAAAGATGTATAAGCTATGCTCATCGACATTTTCCCCCACGTTTTCCGTTTTAAATCTTACAAGTATTTTCATAGCTATTCAAAATTCACCATTACAAATTTTCAGGACTATCTGTACGAGGTTACGAATCTGTATGGGGCTAGAAATAATTATTTTACACTTTTTAGTCCGTTTCTTAAACGTGTTTTTCAAAAATTTATTCTATACTGCTTAGTCCGTTTTAAAAACGTGGTATATTTAAAAAATTTATTTCTATTTGACATCAGATTCGTATTCTGTACTACTGAAAACGTGGATATTTAAAATCTCAAGGCGATACAAAAAACTGAAAGGGGTGCTAAACGCGATGCCCAGCATTCCGATAAATTCGTCCCACTGTGGCGCCCCCCTCGATTCGGTCGCGCGTTTCGCTCCCCATGGCGGTCCTAGTTTGGAGCTGTTCACGCGCGTCCACACTCGCTATTCGTGGCACGTAGGAGAACTGTGGTCGCCACGGGGAGCGAGACGCGCGGCTGGGTCGAGGGGGCGTAGCCTTCGAAACTCGACCGTCGCGAGTAAGTAAATCCGAGCACTGGTATAGGGATCAGTGACGGATCAAGTAGTAGCGGGGGAAGGTATTGACTATTTGTCCATCTGCTGGCTAGCGTAGGAGGTAGGCACCGCACACTTTTCAATGGACAAAATTAATTTTCAGTTTTGTCATTGAATCGTAGAGTCTACAATCCTTTTAAAATATTAACTATTCAACTATTGAAGGCGGTGTATTTCATTTTGATAGCTTATTGAAATACGATAAACATTGTTTCACATATAACATTTCCTAATTCATAAACATACAAACATATTTTTCGGGAATCTTTGCAAGGTGAGAGGTTTTAAGAAAAACTTATAAATTGGACAACCCGACTCTTTTGCCACAGAAATTTTTGTCTTGGGTATTTCTTAGTTGAAATGGATTACGTGGATCCATCAGCGGGGCTGAGCCAAAGTCAAGAGGACCGTAAGTATAGCTTTAAGTGGTAAAGCCACTCGTAGAGTACCGTGACGATTAACCTATACCTTCACCTGAAAAAAGAAAGCAAAACCACAACTGAAGGTGAACGAGTTAAATAAATTACACTGTGACCTTCTAAGTGATTCGTCCAGTTCAATCTGGTGGTGGACATGATTACTACATAGACCAATAACTAGGAAAATTGTCAAGAGAATTGATTATAAGAATATAGAATATTTTTGTTGCATCCAGTAATAAAGTTGTAGATATTAATGGCACTGTGCCTAATAGCAACAACACTAAATTAATTACCGAACCACGAAAAAATAAAATTTAATTACAAATGAAGTGTAGAAGTGTTAAACTTGGAAACTAAACGACAAACGTTTCTCTAGAAGGACAAATCCTATTTGGAAACCGTTCTTTGCACAATCTTTCCGCCGTGCGTGCACTTTTTCCGCATTCATTGAAAACAGATAAGTCATCTTATCTGAGATAACATATCACATCTTTCTGTATTTGAAAACTTACTCATTCTGAAAGATCAAATCGTGATATACTAAACTACGACTGAAGGAATACTGTTTATAAGCTGATTAGATCGAAGACACGATGACACACTGAAGATTCTGAACCGTAAGTGAAAAAATTTTATAAAAAAAAATTAAACCGACTTCGAGAAAACGCACTAAAAAGTATAAAATAATTTCCATTTAATTTATGTGAATACACACGAACTTATATACAATACAATCTTTTCGGAGGCGGCGCAAAATTGAAAATTTTCGACACTGGAAATTACGAAAATCCTTAAATTCTTCTACATGCTTTCACATATTAATGTATCTTCTCTTCTCAGCTACTGATTCCCAAGCCCACTATATTCCAATGAAATCATAATCAGCAACATCTGTCATTTGGAAAATTTTTAATTTTTGCGCCGCCTCCGAAAAGATTATATTGTATTTAAGTTCGTGTGTATTCACATAAATTAAATGGAAATTATTTTGTGCTTTTTAGTGCGTTTTTTCGAAGTCGGTTTAATTTTTTTTTATAAAATCTTTTTTATTTCACACTTTTTATCTCTGTCAGCCGTCACATTCCAAATCGTAATTTATAAATATCTGAAAGCCGCATTCGACAACGGTAACGACGCGACGTCGCGTCGCGCGTCGTTACTGTTCCTAATATTTAACATTCAGCGGAGTTCACAACGGCATCACAACCCTACATTTTCGCAAATAAAATCGTAATTAATAAAAAAATGTAAAATTTTTTTTGCACGGGACCATCCCGGGAACATACTCTACAAGATGCAAAACGTTTCGTTCCGATTGGTCCATCCATCTCGGCGTAATCGATGAATATACATAGCAAAAAAAAAGCGGATCGAATTGAGTAACCTCCTCCTTATTCGAAGTCGGTTAAAAATTACGTTTGCACAAAATTTCCGAGTTTGAGGTCATTTCAAGGTCATAGTGTAGTACTCCGTTAAATTCGTCTCGACGTCAGAAACAAGCCTATGATGTCCAAAACATGTGGTGCCATTTAAAAAAGTCAAGGTGACCTTTACTTTTTTACGTAATAAGCATTTTCTCACATTTAAGAATATGCGAACATGTAGCACACCAAGTACTGAGAAACTTTTGTCTAAAACATTTTTTAATTGCACTACTGGAAATGCCTAAAAATGGTGACATAACTTAACGGACACACCCTGTATATACTCGCTATCGCCGCTACCAAAATTATATTTTGACGTTGAATTTATCATGCTTTTTAGATTGAAAAATGATCGAAAAGTATGAATTCTCGAAATGTACAATTTACGCATTCACCATTTTGGAAATTTTCATGATAAATTATTTCCTTTAGTAGGGGCGAAAATGACAACCATACTAATTAAGAATCAGTTTAATTTTTTGCTTTCAATCAAGAACTGTATTACGAATTGGTTTCCAAAACAGTGATGGCATAAGTCGTACAGCATAACAAGAAAAAGATTCATGAAAATTGATCAGTTTCTCCGCGTTTGCGCGAGACAGTCCCCTTAACAATCCACTAAATCCTGCCAAGGTAATTCAATGCAACAAAAACGAGAGGTTTTAATCGAAGCTCGCACTCTGACTCACAAATCAGGAACTGAGAAATTGGAGAACCATCCCAGACCGTACGACGAATCTTCATTACTGTACTTTCGATACTTCGAACGAAAAAGTTTGATACGCGAGAATGACAAGAAATTTAATCCCCTAATTGTGGTGCACGGTAATTAATCAATACCGGGACCGGCTAACGAATTGATTTCACCTTTTTCTGGACGTGGTTCCAGTCCACGGTGATTAAAGATACCCGTGAAATGCCCGGAACTAACCAACGGCTGACGGTTGGGGTTGGGGGGGCTAAGAGGGTCGTTTCCGTGAACTCGATACAAAATCGACTTTTCTTTCGAAGCCACTTATACCGCGCGGGTCGCATCGCGCCGCCCTCGAATCTCCATTGCAAATCAGGAAAGCCGAATTCGCAGTTTGAAACGGTGATCGATAGATTCGGGCTCTTTACGACCTTATTTGGCAGGCTCTTCGGGCTAGAGATTGGCTCCTCCAGCGTTGGCGCTGCATAATCAAGATAAAGATTGGTTACTGCCCAGCTTCCATCGGGGTCCTTTAGACAGGGAGAAAACCGGATACCGGAGGCTCTGCCAAGTTCGATTTGGACTCGGCATCGTCGCGTCGTAACGGAGATTAGATTAGATACCGTTCCCTTTGGACCCTCCAGATGGAGAGATTGCTTTGTGAGCAGATCCAAGGACGCCGCCGCGCCGGTGGATCATGACCGGCGAAGAGTGTCCACCCCTTCGTTTGGAAAAGAAGAGGCCACCGGCTATTAAATTAAGGCTTCAACTGCCTCTGGTTACCTCGAAAACAGTTCGAGTAAGTGCTACTGCATTTCGGACCGATAGTTCCTCTTTTACTATCCAATCAGGTGTGGACTTTAGCTACTGTCCTCTAATTCGTTTTCTCGGCCCAGTCGCCGGGAAATAATATTACCGCGTATAATTACCGATACGGTTAGTAATACAATGATTGTTTAATTAACACACGCGCTACCAACTGTCACACATGTATGACGACCATAATTTTGTATTTCACGCGAAAGGAATCAAATTAATTTCGTGCCTGGCGTTATTTAAATTATAACGTAGTCAGATATTCGGGGAATGTACAGTGGAACCAAAAGGTATTTGAACACTAAATTTCCGATTTGCGAGAGATCACCGATATTTAAACCGTTTCAAATTGTTGCTATGTTGGTTTTTTACGAAGTTATAGCGAGATGAAGACAACGTTAACGGTTAACAAAAATTTTGTGCAACTTTGGAACATCACGCGGGGAGCAACAAATTGTTTTGATAAATCGCGTTAATATAACTATAGATAAAGTACCTTCACCGTACACAGCACAAATTGTTTTCACAAGCCTGCGCAGCGTTCTTCCCTTTGTCGTGATAATATTGCAAAATATAGCGCATTTTCTCCTTACTTTTCTCCATTTTCAAACGCAAACAACTTTCCAACCACTGCACCAATTTCGATGTTTATACACTCAAAGTAACGCTCGACGTGTCACCTTTGCAACAAGCGTTTAGTGGTATCGCTGCGATCTGTGTTTCCTGAGTTATCTGCAATTGACGTCATCTATCGGGAGAAACGCCACGAACTTCTTCCCAGACCCAATATTAATGGGGTCACTGTACTATTTTTGAAAAACCAACTTTTTTACCACAGGTTGTAGCCCCTTAATTTATTAGACACATGTAGGTGTTCACAGTGCATGTAACCACGACATCTATTAGAACACCTCTCGCGAAGGTTTGCTTAATTACCACTGAATCTGGCGTCGGTTGGCGACCACATCAAGCAATGGCCACCCTATCACGACAGTCTGGGGATTGCAATAATTTGATGGGTGAACGGCGGGGAGCTTCACCCTCTTTCGTCCTCGCTTTCGACAGAAACTGCTTCGCATTCGGGGCTAACGCCTCATTGACTAGCCGATGGCCTCTTTCACCCCATTCGCCTCTTTTTCCATTGCGAGCATCTCTTACCAAGAGCTCATTCGGTGAATAAAATCGGTGGACTGAGGCTCGATGAACAATGGGGGTTCGCTCTGCCTTCGCTAATGAAATTGTTTCCTAATTTAAAACCACTCAATGGTCTAAAGCGGCGCTTCTAGCACAAGCTGTTCGAAAGGGAAGAAGGGTAACTAGTAACTAACATTGACATTCGACAATTCGAGTTGACTGTTCAGAGGCGTGCAAGCCGATTCCAATTAAGTGTACTCGAACCGGGATTACGAGTATGCTCGTAACTTCGCCGAATTCGAGGACTGTTTATTCCTCGAGTATGCTCGAATTTCGATTTCGGGACAGTCATTTCGAAGAAACAGAGAAATCGAAAGTGAGAGTATAATAAGTGCATTCTTTTCAAATAAACACTTCTGGACGATTTCTGTACACGGTGTAATAAAATTATATGTTACTACTATTATAGCGTGCTTCTCACCCCTTGCCCTTGGGACAAGAAAAGAATGATTAACAAGCCTGCTATAAAATGCTTCTTATTGCGTTAAATTATATTGTTTAGTTTTATAGTTGTCCATTTTTAAACAAACAATTACTTCCATGATGAAGTGTGAAAGGGGATACAGTGATATAAAACAAAGTTTTAGTTTTTCTTACGTGGTTGCGAACCATGTTATGGCTAAAAAAGGTAAAAAAAAACAAATTATTTACTTACCCTTCTTTTTTTATAAGTAAAACTTGACGAAAAACCCTTTAAAATGGAAATGTAGATTCTGGTTGAGATTGTCAAAATAAAAATATTTAATTTTTGACATTGTATATGTTTCGTATAAATAAAATCTAAAATATGAAGTATTATAAATACTATTTGACATATTTATTTCTCCGAATATTGTCCGGCCTCTGCTTGCTGCATTCGTGTACACGCGTAATGAAGTTTCTTTTGGTTCTTGAGCGTTCGCGAGTTATAGCATGGTTCGATTGCGTGAGATAACTGGTGTTTAAAAAAAAAGATTTTGCATGTATCTGTCGAGTAGGCCGTGGCGGGTGGGAACGGTGTCAGTTTCAACCGCATAGGAGGTCCTGAGCTGGCCGGAGGACGTGATTAGTACGAACCAAAGTCGCAGGCGTTTGTTAAAAAGTACGCTCGGTCACGCGAGCATCGCGTCAAGCTGGTTGCAGCGGCGTGCTACAGTTGACGCATCGGTGCGGGAATTCGTACCGGTAGATTTTGCAATTATTTATAACGAGGAAACTTCCATGACGCCCACAGGCCGAGAATCGGTTCGTTAATTGCACAGGATAATTATTGTTAAACGCCGCGCGTGACAAAGGATGATTTCGCTGTCATCGCGGGCCCCGACTAATTCTCTGCTGTTCGGATTGGAGAACAGCACTCGGCTACCGTCACGCTTGCCATGTCAAACTTTTCCCTGAAGACTCTTTCCTCGAACTGGCCCAATTTTCAAACTTTTCCACCAAAATTTGTTCGTACAAATCTGTAGTCGCAGCAATGAGCAAAAATGAACACACTTTTAATATTTTTAGAGATACTACATTAATTTATTTCAAAATTAGTCCAACAAATTTCAACTTTTTTTATGTTCCCTAATTACTGTTGTACTGGCAAAGCCAGGTCGTCCGCGTATGCCAGCTTGTACACTTTCCTGCCCCCTAGCATCATTCCCCCCCCCATCAACCCTGCGTAATAGTATTAAATTCTGTAATAACAACGCGCCACCTTTAAATGTCATCAAAATTACGCTCGGCATTCGTTACGGAATAAATGGAATGCATTTCTGGAATGATTGGCGCGCATGTTATTACAGAACGACAATCGACATGCTGCTAATGCGAACGAAACGCACCATCGTGGAATTGTCAGGTTTATTCAAATGGCATTATGTCGCTGTGTAATCTGATTACATTATATATACATTATAAACATTATCAAATTATAAACAGCTCCGTTTACATATGAATTTGTAAGCAGGACTACAGTTCATAAAGAACAGCTCTATCACAATCGTGTCGCAACACAGAATATTCGATCCCGGTATTGATTCGTCTTCAACAAATAACGAATGCCTACAACAGAGACGCGAAACTGGCGACCTATAGACCACACCAGAATCTTCGAAATTGGAGAAGTGGACTGGGGGAAAAACTTACCCACTCGTTGCTAGTATTACCGGATTAGTCATGTGACATTGTGACACATGCACGACAGAGACGAAACGCGACCAGTGACCAGGCCGTGGAGCAAGCGAGGGGGAATAGCGTCGTAGAAAGGAAAGCTGGAGTTGGGAGACAAGTCTTAAATGTCTTGAGGTCGTAGACTCGTTTCCAGGATTGCAAGGACGCGGGATTCGTGTTCTCATTTCTCCATAATACAACAATGGAGTGTTTCAGTAATCAAAAACACTAGGGAAAAGATCGATCTGGGACGCTGTTTGCCTCAAAAGTCCTTCTTTTACGTTTCTGAGCAATGGTTTTGCAATATTCGGCTGCATGTTGCCCGAACACTGATTGTGGTACTATGGTTACTAAACTATATCCCCACTATGACCTACTGTTTCCCCTACTTTCCTTTTCCAACGCGCTCGCGCGTTGCACGCAACGGCGTACCTCTACTATGTGACATGGTACGCTGATGCGTGTAGCGCGCGAGCGCGTTATGATAGGAAAGTAGGGGCAACAGTAGGTCATAGTGGGGATATGGTTTAGTAACCATAGTACCACAATCAGTGTCGCCGGATCGGGGAAATCGAGGGGAACACAGTTTACCCCGTCCCTGATAACCAGACCAGTCTACAGCACGGGCACGGGGGTACCGTGATCTACGGTCTTATTGTTAGTGGGGGACGTTGGAGTGTGCGCATGGTGCTGGAATGGGATAGTGGAAGGGGAAAAGGAGGAGAATGTGTGAAAGCCGTTTGGCTCTCATCTGGCGACACTGTCACTGGCTTGCGCACTGCTAGCGACGGACGAAGCACGTGCTGCACGTCCTTTCTCCATAATAACGACGGATGCTGGTGGTGGACAGTGGGCGCTACGGTGTGGATGGTCTTCTATGAATTAAGTATGTTCCAGCTTTATCAAACGTCCGGATTCAACCTCGTTGCGTTCGGATTCAACCTCGTTGCGTTCGGATTCAGCCTCGCCGCATTCAGTTTCAGCATCCTTGCGTTCGGATTCAGCCTCGCCGCGTTCGGGATCAGACTCTGTGGAAACAATTTTTTTGCAATAATCATGTTAATTTCACGTTACAGTTTTTTTAAACACCGATGAAACTTAAATGGATGTAAAATAATCAAAGGGATATACAATATATAATATGTGCAGGGTGTTTCAAAATTACATGTCGTGACCACTACATATCCGTGTGATTTTGCACCTCTGGATCGGCGGAGATCTGTTAAAAAAAATGGACCACAGAATTGATCTTCACCTTGAATCTCCAGGTCAAAATTGTTTTTTATTGTATCCTATAGTACTCATTGCGAAGAACAAAAGTCTCAAAGGAACTCATAGGTCTTAAGTCAACCGTCCTCTTAAAAACAACTTTAAAATTTCGTAAATTATTTTATTCCAGTGTCCCAAAACGGTATAAACGTGTGGGTGGAGGAGGGGGGATGAGACTACACGAGCAAATAAAGTCGAAGATCTTCTATATGTATAAACAAAAATGTAAATGTTCGTTTGTTCAAAATCTTAAATCTCCGAAAGTTCTTCACCGATTGCTTTGAAATTTGTACACAACGTTGCATTCGAATACGCATCAAATACGAAAATCTACGACTTTCACCTTTAAGCTCTCATCTTTAAACGTATGTATCTCATTGCAATGTTGACCGATTTCGATGAAATTTTCAGTATGCATAGAAGTTACCGGAATCTATAAAACGCATTTTTTTTAAGTTATCGTTACAGACCCAGGTAAAAAAGTTGACAAAACATCATTTTTTAAAATTTTGTATGATTCCTACCAATTGCAATCGTAATAAATTTTTGTTTACTTATTCACTAGCGAACTAGCCGGTCTAACATCTTAAAAATATTCAAGTCCTTTCGACCAATTTCTAAAAAGTTATGCGATTTTTAAGGGTGTCCACTTATTATTGCCGCTGACTGTACGTACGTCTCACTTTCTAAATGGGACCTCTGTCGGACTTCCCTGGAACGTATCTGGAACGTATCTCGGACATACGGACATAAATCGGACGTCCGTGGGATATACACTGGTTCGATACGGACGTACTTTGGACATCCGTCGGACATCCGAGTGCTAGCTAGGATTGAGGTATCAGTTGAGATATTGATTATGTTTCGGATGTACATACTTATCGCATGGTTACACATCCCCTCCTTATTTTGTTTTTTGTCCCAAAAACGTACTTTTCTAACTCGTTTTATTTTAGGAATTGAAGCTGTTAGTTCCAACTCACAAACTTGCCGTGGTGATTCAGAGTATTCCAGAGTATGATGGAGGAAGGCACGTGATCGATGATGGGTTGTTACCTTTGTTGCTTTCAGTAGAGTTGATTTGTTCCCGGAAAAGTTCGCACAGCATAGTGAACAGATGTATAGCCTCTGCGAGTACCCCCCAGTGGTGTAGAAGGTATAGGATGAAGAGTCCAATAAGTCCTATAGCAACATATCCCAGATATTCCATAGATTCGATCCCCATCTTATCGGGTGGGGTTCGGAAAACCTTGAAGTTAGTGAATATTACGTTAGCTTTGTCTAATCTTTCGTGAATTATATCGAAATCTCCTAGTGCATAATTTATAGAAATATTTTTGAATCGCATTTTATGAATGGTATTTTAGAGTTATTTAAACTGAAATATCTCCTGGACTACTAACTTCTCGACATACATAGGTTAGTACTTTTTTATAACGAATGTCCAGTTGCACTGATTGATGTATTAGAGAATACCTCATTCCATTAAAAAAAATAAATATGACCTTCATGTCTCTAAAAAAAATTACATGAAAAAAAAATTTTGTTGGTATCTTGTGAGCCCCATTTTACCAGTCAACTTTGTCCTTCAGACGTTTTACGTATCTTTAAAAACAACAAAGATATTCAAGGTGGTCAAGTTAGCTGGGACACCCTGTATAGATATAGATATCATGTAGCAGTGGCACACTCAGGATTTAATCTTGATACGGCGGCTGAGTTGAACATATAAAATGTTGTGGCCTGGTGCAAGAGTTGCCAGTGTACGTATGTACTTAATAAATATTGACATTGAAACTTCTTGCATCAGGCTACAGAAATTTTGAATGCACATTAAATAAAATCCATACCTATATACTTGTACAAAGTTTCATTGTTATCGATCAAGGATGTTACGAAATATAATTGATTGAAAATAGCAAAAATCATAAGAATCTACGATTTAAATGAATCGCAAACCGTAAAATCAAAGATTTTTACATCTTACAATGCCCATAGCTTCTTAACCGTCAATCAATTTTAATGAAACTTTGTACATATATATAACTTGCTCATTGTTAGATTTACAAAATACATGTATTAAATTTTCATTGCGGGCATAGACAAAAAATTTTTAAATCGTGGTCTTTACTGTTTCCTTCGTAATTGCAACCAATAACAATTAAAAAAAAAAACGATTTACACATTACCTAGTAAACTAACCCTTCTAATGTCTCAAAAAAACTTAAGCTGCTGAGTCCAATTTTGAAAAATTTATTCGTTTTTAAAAGATGTATCAGTCAAAATATGCTACATTTTAATGTAGATATTTAAATATCTCTGTTACTTGTAATTATACGAAAAAATGTCAGAGGGGAAATTTGCACTGTTCAATAAGGTGAATATAATTGCAAAATAAAAAAGTTTTTTGGAAATCATATTTCAAAATTTCAAGGTCATCGTTATTTTTATTTAGAGCAGGTCATATAAGACAAATTATGAGACCAGATATGAAATCAGCGTGAAAAAATCGACGGGAAGTGATGTATATCATGTTAAAAAACATTTTTCGGCGCGTGGTATTCGAAAAACCAAAATTTTTTTGAAATTGTGCAAGTTCAACGGATTATTTCAAGGTTAAAAAACGTTCGTACCATAATCTCCCTATTTTTACCGTATTCTGCAAATTTTCAGCTTTAATTTAAAAACAATTTCATCGTTCCATCCGATTAGTATCGAAAGTTCTTTGATTTTGTCCCAGATTTCGACCAAATTACCCACTGTGCCCTGCCTGGCGCGCCAGAAGTTGATGGAGGAAAGGGCATAAGTCCTGGACGTGTGGTTTTTTAGTGAGTATTGGGGAAACCGAACACATATTTCCCCCAAGTCCCTCACTATCCCCCCCCCGGGTGTACGCAAATGTGTTTTTTCCACACGACCTTAAACTAAAAAAAAAAGCCTTGACGAGGCTTCTGCTTCTTGTTCTTCTCCATCGTCTTCCTTTTGACAATTCGTTTGGTTTTAGCACTGATTGTCCGAAATCACGTTTGTTTCGTCTTCGGTAATCGTTTGTTGTTGCAATTGACGGACCAGTTCTCGGATTTTGGAGGCTCGTTTCTCATTCACTCGACTTACCATCTCGAAATTCTTAGCAAACATTTTTCTCTAATATAGAGAACTTGTCCAAAATCATTTTCCATGCGGATTCAAAAGAGTGTGCCATTTTCGGGCGAATAGTAATTATTTCTTCGTCCGAGTTTCAGACGGGAGTTGGATCTCTATGTTGAGAAAATGTCACTTCGCTCACCTCTTTATGTTCCGGCTACTGTTGATCCCTGGTTCGCAGGCGCTCGCAGTGTCTCGAAGTCGCACAGCTCTCGTAGTCTGAGGTTGTTCAAGTTTTCAAACGACGGATTGAATAGTATCCTGGCAGGATCGCCGAAATGTCACGCGTCAGAATCAAGGAGAGGAGAAAACTAATATACATACAGTTCGTCGAACTGACACTCGTACTTTGCCGCGAATTAAGTAAAAGGAAGGGTAACTCACGAGGAGATATATATCCTATGATCCTTATACTAATTGTAAGAGTGAATGAGGCGAGATGAAACGAAATGACATGTGATCGTGGCTAAAGACTGATTTTATTAGCATGGTCACAGGTACACATGGTTCTTATCGACGCATCGTGGGGATATCGGATCAGGTATTGGTTGAAGTGTCGGTTGAGATATCAGTTGAAGTATGAATTATGTTTCGTATGTTTAGACAATTTATACATATAAATATACAGGACGAGTCCGAAGAAACAGAACACCTAAATATCTCCGTTACTTTTCGTTGTACAAGAAAACTTCTTAGGACAACGTTACACTGTTTGATGGGCCACGTGTAACGGTGTAAGGGAACAAATTTTCGAGGTCATTTTTTTATCAGATTTCAAGGTCACCGATATTTTTTTAAATGGAATGAGGTATTTTTTAATACATCAATTAGTGCAACTGGACATTCGTTATAAAAAAGCACAAACCTATGTATGTCGAAAAGTTAGTACTTCAGGAGATATTTCAATTTAAATAACTTTAAAACACCATTACTGTCGTACTAAGACTTTAGTGTTTACTTGCCTAGTATAAATTGAAGAGTTGAAATTGAAAAATTGAGGTTGAAAATGAAATTGAAGATTTGCAATTAACGAATTGAAATTGAAAAATTGAAGTTGAAATTGAAAAATTGAAATTGAAGATTCGAAGTTGAAGTCGAAGGGTTGATATTAAAATTGACGTTGAAATTGAAAAAATTAAAATTGAAGAGTTGAAATTGAAAAATTGAAGTTGAAGGGTTGATATTGAAATTGAAGTTGAAATTGAAAAATTGAAGTTGAAAATGAAGTTGAAGAGTTGATATTGAAATTGAAGGTTTACTTACTTGTGTAACGTCTTAGTACGACAGTAATGGTGTTTTAGAGTTATTTAAATTGAAATATCTCCTGAACTACTAACTTTTCGACATAGATAGGTTAGTACTTTTTTATAACGAATGTCCAGCTGCATCGATTGATGTATTAAATGATACCTTATTCCATTTTAAAAAACTGTCGATGACCTGGAAATCTCATAAAAAAATGACCTCGAAAATTTTGTCCCTTACACCGTTACATGTGGCTCTTCAAACAATGTAACTTTGTCCTAAGTTTTTTTGTACAACGAAAAGTAACGGAGCTATTTAGGTTTTCTGTTTCTTCGGACTCACCCTGTATTTATAGGATATGGTTATAGCGTAGTCAGGCATAGTTGCACGGGCGCGGCAACTTGGCCGGCCGACCAGGATTACCGTTATCGCATTGCTTGCCTCGCCCCGACAACGTCCCACGGATGTGTTAATATGTATTTAACTTTAGAAAATTTTTCTAAACACAGTTTTCCTTAGGAACAGTGTGCCCAGATTCCACGTTTTTTCTCGCGCATACGCGGCTTTTCAGCCTCAGTAAAGTACGCTTCGCGAGGAAATGTGGCACCTTGAGCGCCATGCCGAATGTTAAGAAGTTGATATGAACTGATTATGAAAAACGAATGAATGACAAGTGTATTTGTATATATATTCGTATATACATATGAAATGTTGACCGATTTCGATGAAATTTTCAGTAAGCATATAAATTACCGAAATCTATAAAACGCATTTTTTAAAATTATCGTTATAGGCCCAGATAAAAAAGTTGGCAAAACATCATATTTTAAAATTTTGTTTGATTCCTACCAATTGCAATCGTAATAAATTTTAGTTTACTTATTCTCTAGCGAACTAGCCGGTCTAACATCTTAAAAAAATTCAAGTCCTTTGGACCAATTTCTAAAAAGTTATGCGAAAAGTTATGCGTGTCCACTTATTATCGCCGCTGACTGTAGCAGCCTCAGGGCTCTGCTACATCATCGCATCGGCCGCATCATAGCTACGTTACTGTTTTGACGCGCATGCGCGAGAAAAAACGTGGAATCTTGGCACACTGCTTGGGAACGCGGAACTCAAAGATTGTTAAGACATAAAAAAATATATACAGGGTGGTCCTTTAAGTGAGGCCACCTAAATATTTCTTCAAGTTATTGTGATGCAAAAAATATTTGTTACTTAATATGCATAAAAATATTTTTTCCGTAGGTCATTTATTTCATCGGAGTTATCAAGCGCATCGGTGGTTTTTGACATATAACTATGTACATTTTTTTTATTGCATCGTGTAACCGATCGCAAAATACATTCAATTATTTATAATAACATGATCTTGGAATGACCTTGATTTTCGAAAATCAAAACGTACCACGACCGGTCAAATGACCGGTTCTAGAGTTTCTTATTTCACAATTAATGAAATTGAAAATATGCTTTCATAAGAAATGATTTAATACATACCTTTATTAGAACATACATACTTACATACACTCCGGGACGACAAGTTAGCACACTTTGAAATTAATGTAATTTCTGTTAATTAAACATTAAAAATTCAAGTTTTTTTATACACATAGTTTTAGTGTGTCTTTCTTAACATATATGAATTAATTGAAGCGGAGCTTCATCAACTTATCCATTTTTAGTGAATGATGTAGAATTATTAACAAAATATAAAGGTACAAAATGATAGCACACTTAACGAAAAACATGAAATATAACAGAATTAATCGATAAAAATCAATGCTCAATATTTTATAGAACCTCCTTTACAGCTAACGACTTTAATCATTCGGTTTGGTAAATATTTATACTATTTTTTAATACTATTTTGGCTAATATTCTCCCATTCGTCCAAAATGCTCTACTTTAAATCGTTAATATTTTGGAATTATCTGCCATTTTGGCACACAGCTCTGGCAAGATGTCCCCAACAATTTTCAATAATGTTGAGGTTGGAGATCTTGCTGACCGCTCCAAAACATGAATCATTTTTGAAGAAAAGTATTTCCTGACTGCTTTTGCCGCGTGGACTGCGACATTATCTTGTTCTAAAATGTGTTTATTTGCAGCAATTCTTACAGCATAAGTGTTTAGTTGTGCATTTATCATTTCGATATACCGTTCACTATTCATTCTGTAGGATTTATGTGGCCTCACAAATAACACACAGCATATAAAGGTTAACAACAGGAAACAGTTTAATGAAATCAATAAATAGACAAGAAGACATTAGACATGTTTTATACAACGACGATCGACAGACGACTCGCTTGTTTACCGCGCCAACGCATTCGCACATGGCAAACTGACTCGCGCCGAAGATCCCCGAACTTACCCGAGCCACGCACGGAAGACGTGCTGTTGTATGGTCTTTACCATTCCAACACATTCGTCCTTTTATAAAGTCTGAATGTTTGCAATTTAGCAATGAAACGTACATCGGCATGAAAATCGTGAAAACGTGAGTATAATATAGGTTAATATAACATTTTAATATTTCAGTAGTGTTACTTTGAACATTATAAACCGCTTAAACTATTAACTCGTTGAATTTACTATTATATGTAATGTACGTACGACTCATTTTTAAGTTGATTTTAACACTCCCATTTTGAAAAAATGCAAGAATAATTAACTTTTGCAAAATGACTTCATGAAACGTGTAGTATTGTACGTGTGCATGTGTGATTTATACATGAGAATTCAAGGGGGTAGCAAGCGTAGAGCCTCGGGCTAAATTGATCCTACTTCACCAGCATCATTAAGGATGGTCAATTAAAAATTCATGTTCTCGGGTTCGTAAATTAGCAAGCAGCTGCGCTTCCCGGCTTCATCCCGTTGTTCTACCCTACTTCCCGTACTGTTACGCGTTGTACATTCTACAGGATGTAAAGAAATGTTTGATCTTGCAATTAGCTACCATAGGCGTATTCTACATATTCAGAAGATCGGTAAAAAAAGTGGTTGCAGAATTATCCTCGACCTTGAATTTTAATTCGCATATTGTTTGGCAACATCATACAGGGTGTGTCACCTAAGACAAGCCACCTGAATAACTTCTATATTTTTTAGCCGACTTCGAAAAAGGAGGAGGTTACTCAATTCGATCTGTATGTGCCTTTTTTTCGCTTTTTGTTTCTATGTATGTTCACCGATTACGCCGAGATGGATGGACCAATCGGAACGAAACCTTTTGCATCTTGTAGAGTATGTTCCCGGGATGGTCCCGTGCAAAAAAAATTTTACATTTCTTTATTAATTACGATTTTATTTGCGAAAATGTAGGGTTGTGATGCCGTTGTGAACTCCGCTGAATGTTAAATATTAGGAACAGTAACGACGCGCGACGCGACATCGCGTCGTTACCGTTGTCGAATGCGGCTTTCAGATATTTATAAATTACACTTTGGAATGTGACGGCTGACAGAGATAAAAAAAGTGTGAAATAAAAAAAAATTAAACCGACTTCGAGAAAACGCACTAAAAAGTATAAAATAATTTCCATTTAATATATGTGAATACACACGAACTTAAATACAATACAATCTTTTCGGAGGCGGCGCAAAATTGAAAATTTTCGACACTGGAAATTACGAAAACCCTTAAGTTGTTCAAAATACTAATATACTTATATTTAAATAATATATTTGTGCGTCGCCTCCGAAAAGATTGTATTGTATTTAAGTTCGTGTGTACTCATATATATTAAATGGAAATTATTTTATACTTTTTAGTGCGTTTTTTGAAGTCGGTTTAATTTTTTTTTTTAAGTTTTTTTTTTGAGATAGGAAGAAATGCATCAGACAAAAGTTGTTCAGTTTCTAGGAGCCCATAAATTTCTGTTATTCATCAGTTGTAAAGTTTACTACCTTGAATGAGCTTGAATGACTATATCGTTGAAATTGTCTCGAATAGGGCTAAAATCGTGGGAGTTCAAAAATATGTGGTTCCATTAAAAAAAACTAAGTTGACCTTCTAATCTCATAGGCACACCTACACTTGAAAAAAATTATGGAAACCACGTAATGGGCCCCAAAAAATGTAGAAGTTATTCAGGTGGCTTGTCTCAGGTGTCTCACCCTAAGTACAGGATGTCCCAAAAATTTTGGAGTTCCTCGGAATGGGTGACTCCTGAGGTCATTGGAAAGTTTCCTTTTCGTTATGGAAATGTTCTCCGGGGCTTCGATAAGCAGTTATTAACGAAAAACGTGGCCCAATCAGAGCGCAGCTACAGCGGACTGATTCCGCCGCTGAGTATGACTCCTGGCAATGGCCGCGCTGCAATCCGTTTAGTGTAGCGACGCTCTGATTGGTCCGCGAATTTCGTTAATAATTTCATAACGAGGCTGCGGAGAACATTTTCGCAAAGAGGATAAAGTTAAAATTTAAATGACCTCGGGAATCACCTCTTTGAAGGAAGTGCACAATTTCTAGGATACTCTGTATTCTTATAGCGTTAAGAATCCATTTTGTTCTACACGTGCAGCGGACAAAAGTAAATTTAAATTTAGTATTTTATAGACAAAAGTGTGAAACAACTGATTACTAATTGTTTTTTTTTTAATATGACCATTTGTTGAAGTAACTTCCTAGATTTGCGCCCCCCCCCCCCCACATTCAATTTTCTTTAGTCCTCCATTGTAGACCGAACTAGCAATGAGCGAGAACTAACTGACATTTGAGCTATAAACAATTAATTACAGCATTGCTAATAGGACGAAGGATCTGCGAGTAAGACTGTACCTGCGCCCTCGTGATCACTGCCTTTCTGTGAACTGGAGCCAGAATCCTCGCCGTGGTGGTTACTTTTCTTGTCAGATCGCGCTTTGCCGTAGGCAACGTGCTTCTCGAATGCGTACTTGTCGCCGTCCCGCTTGTGGAAGGTGTCGAGAGTCTTATAACCGTGATTGCCCTTACTGTAGGTTTCCTTCATGTAACCCTTCTCGTTCTCGGCGTCGCTACCGTACGTCTTGTAGTATCCTCCCTCGGCTGATTTCCCTGAAACCACCATGTTACTCGTCCTCATTATTGCCCGTGATACCGCCGCGCCGCACAGCGCGCCGCTGCACTGCGTTACACATTTTTTAAATTTCAAACATAAGCATGAAAATGTTCCTTTAATATCGATCGTATATTTATTAATAAAAGATGTATTAAATCTTAGATGTAAAATTAGATCGAACCAGTGCGCCGAGAGCATTATTACATCATTTATAAACATGAGAAGCAGAAAAAGGAAAAATGTCCCTACTTTACCTAGGTTACGATATATATTAAAGGAAAAAATAACGACAATCATCTAATAAGACTCATTAGACAAACAATAATGTTATATGTAAGCAAAATGAAATGCATTATCTAATAAAAAAAAGTGAAAAAAAGAAACTACGCCGCACAGATAGCAAACAAGTATATGAAAGAAAAACATAAAAATATATCGCACCTCTTCCAAGTTCTAGGCTATAATTTGGAGAGCTGTATTTTAATCAAATTTGATCAAAATACTTAGTGATTGAATTAATTGAAAGGTTTGAATTACGTAATTCAGTTACGACGTAGTTGAATTGCTATATAATTGAAGTACAATGTAATTCAATTGCGTAATTGAATTACAATGTAATTGAATTAGCACAACTCTGCTTACAGAGATGCGATATTATTATTGGAAACTAAATATTATGTTTAACATACCGGATGCATTTTTCTGTTTGAGTTTTGGAGCGTTTCCGTCGCCAAGGAGGTCGTCGACTTCAGTAGCGATGGCCGATGACACTGAAGGTGACCGTTGTTCGCGGTTCGCAGAGAAAGCGGAACCACAGTGAACAAAAAGGGCCAGCACGATTAGTCGATGCCACATATCGTCGATGATCCTGATTCACTGATATCGACCTCGATTGTTTGTTGGCTAACTTCCGAGAGGCTGCTTTATCCACCGTCTCCCACTCGACTCTGTCGCGAATTTTCTTCCGGGCAGAAGGCATGACTAGGCACATGCCGGAGAAACAAGAAATTTCGCAACAACTTCTGCTACCGACTGTGCGCACTAACTTCTTTGCGACGCTGTTGTTGCCAAAATTGGGCCAGTCGAAAATCTACCCAGAATTTGTTTGCGGCTGCAGGATCGGTGGGAAGTTTCGTGGCTAGTTAAAGTTTGGCTTTCGCTGACAAATTCGCTTAGAGTGCGGGTTTGTTTCGGATACTTAATTCTCCGATACATCGTTTACGCACACGTTCGGCGACGAAAGTAAATGAATTCTTTACATTTAGTTCTATTTTTTAAAAAAGTTTCGAATATTACTCGAACATATATTGTTTTCAGCGCACTGGTTCGATCTGATGCTACTACTTAAGCAATTTTGCAAATTACCACAAAATTTTCAACGTTTTGGTCAACTATTTAGACCATTTTCAAGAAAAATTTTCATATAATTGCGTCTGTAAAAATTATTAAATTAATATAAAGTGTAATTTATGTTACGTTCCGCACAAAAAACCAAATGTTGTAAATTGTGTGGTTGTTGAATGTTGTGCAATTTTTTTTATTCGAGTTATTTAATATTGAAGTAAATATGGGCTTTTTAACTTTAACTGGCTCCGGAAAGCGAAAAAATTATCGTAGAATCTTGTGCAGAAAACCAATAGTGAGAGCGTTTCTTTCTCTTCAAGGCACTCCTTATGTTTTTTCAATTTTATTAACATTTCGGTGTACCAGGTATTTCTGAAAATATCTGAAAATTTCTTGTGCATTTTTTAAGCATATTATCAGCCGTATTTATCAAAACTAGCGTGCATAACCATTTGAAAGTTTTACTATTTAATAATAACTATTACAAATTTCCTTCATCAATAACTGTTACGAGCTATCGAAATAAACTATCATTGATAACTGTTATAAGCGATCAAAATGAATTTCTCTCAACGATAACATTTACCAACAAGAGAACAAATTTTCGGTTACTTATAATCCTTATTTGTAACCAATACGATTGTAATCGATGAAATACTTGTTATTCCATGACTTTTTTTCTTTTTGGTTATAACAGTTAGGGTCTCTGTTTTTCTCTTATGTGACGATTAAATCATAGAAGTTTACGTGGGGAAGGGGAAGGGGCTGAGAGATCCTGTAAAAAGTAACGCACAAGTGAACGTTAATGTACGAAAAGTGATCAATCGGTCGATAAAGATTTCTCTCGCTTGATCGTCAGAAATCAGTTGCCAGATGTGTGTGTACTGTGTACTGATCACGTATCAACGCCGAAACTTTCTGTCGCGACGAGATTGCTTTCTACGGGAGCCGCTCGACGTAGGTTTTCGTTCTTCCGATGAAAAGAGTTGCCAAGCCCGAGTGTCAATGGATTTGACGGTTTGTTGGGGAAACAAGGAACGGCCGCTAAATCGGATGAATTGTGTCCGCGGGAGCGGGACGCGTGCCGCACGAGCAATTTCACGCTTTCCACGATGGCGCGGCGTCTTGCTCCGGTGAGATCAACCGGCACAACAATCGGGTGACATAACGCCTGGCGTGAAAGCGTTCCCGCTTCTTGCAATCGATGCGACGGATTGACACAAGGCTTCTTGCGTTGACTCGTAACCGTATCTCAGCCTCGTGCATTGTCTCACGCCCGTCAAAGACGTTTCAGACGGCCGATTGTTACGCGAATGACCACTCTTTGCCCGTTTTTGCCGAAACGGTTGCCGGATCGAAGCGAATTAAGTAAACCAGCGGTTACACCGACTTCGTAATCGTACAGTCGTGGACAAAAAGATAGGACACCCTAAGTTTCTTTGCGTTTCCATACGCGATATGGTAAGAAAATGTATACAGGGTGAGTCCGAAGAAACAGAACACCTAAATAGCTCCGTTACTTTTCGTTGTACAAAAAAACTTCTTAGGACAAAGTTACACTGTTTGAAGGGCCACATGTAACGGTGTAAGGGAAAAAATTTTCAAGGTCATTTTTCAATGAGATTTCAAGGTCATCGCTGTTTTTTTTTTTAACGGAATGATATATCTTCGCTAACTGATGTTGTAGCTTACAAAATAACAAATTCATCCATGTAACACAATATGACCTACAAATGACCTTCAACCCAGAAAAATGGAATTACTCCAAGATAGTAAACACGATAACTATCGACGAATAAGATAAAAAAATCTGCCGTTACAAAATTCAATTTAATTTGTTTATAACTTTGTAACGAAGCGTTTCTAACCGAACTTCAACACAACATTTTTTTATTATTTCCTCTTGCAGAACACGCTCCCGTAGTCTGGCCAGAAGAACCCTGGACACCCTGTATATACAGGGTGTTTCGCTTATCTAAGAACGGAAATATCTCGTGACGCACTGAAGTTACAAAAAAAAATTTATTTACAAAATTTGTTGGGTATGAAGGGGACAACATATGGTGTCATTTTTTCGGGACTATGATGGTGGGGAGGGGAGATTTAAAAAACAAAATAAGTTTTTTAATTGGAACCATATATTTTTTTTGTCATACCGCGATAGCATTTTCCGAGACGAATTCAACTATGTATCACATTATGTTATTTACTGTTACAAAACATTAGAAATTACAGGGTGTACCACGCGAATTTCTTCAGGTCAGAACTCCGCTATTCATGCATTTACGAAAAAAATATCAAAAGAGAAAAATAAACAGTAGGTCCATAGATTTTTTTTAGGTGGAACTGTGCGTATGCAATTAACAATTGCATCATTTCTTTAAATATTCATTTTACGTATAAAAATTATTATGGTAACATGGCAAAAAAGTTATTAGTTCTTGAGATATTTTCAAAGTTATAACAGAAACTGATTTGTCCGAATTAGCATTTCGTCATTCAGTAGCAATCTACGTATCGTAAGTTGAGTACGAATAAGCATCTTCTTCAATTAAGATAGTTTTTGAAAATATCTCGAGAACTAATAATTTTTTTGCCATGGTACCCTAATAATTTTTTACGTAGAATGAACGTAAATTGTAGAATGAACGTTAATTACGTAGACTGATTGCAAAACACAGTATAATTTTTCCCCGCATTTTTCTTAGTGTCTACTAGTTGCAAGAATAACGCTGGCAATTGTTAGCGTGAACCCCCTGGCACAGTAAATATTGTATTATGATGCTAAGCAAAATGATTTTTTGAATAATTCAATATGTAGTTACTAAGAATTTCTACTTTGAATGCTGTGCATGACACGGGATCATTCTCGTCGAGGATAAAATGTCGTGATGAGGAATGCAGTCTATGGGGCAAGGGAATTTCAGTCATCCGGCGAGCCACGAGCATAATTCTTCTTCTCCTCCGGAAAAAATGAAAGAAAAGGAGGACGAGAACAAAGAATGGAAGCGTCAGAGGCGTCGACATAATCGAGCTTAAAACCGCGCGAACCGCTCGCCGCAAGCCGACGTTAAGCGCCCTGGATGGTTGCTACGCCAGCTACTTTCCATCGAGATAATCCGGTAATTTAAAAATCTTGGACAAAATGTAACTCCCCGAAACGGCTCGCCATCTTGTCCGTGCTAAGACCGCCGTTCTTTCTGCCACTATTACCTGCCCCCGACGTCACACTTACAATTAGTCCTGATGAGAGGCTGTGTGGCGCTAAAGCGCGCATTTGAATCTGGGGAATCAACCATATCTACCTTAATTAATGCGAAACTCTAATCCTTGAACTCTGGAGCGGTCGAATATCTAGTTGCGTTGCGAGAACTTATGTCCAGTAATTCTTCAATCGAAGTCTGAACCAGGGTTGCCATATTCTAGTCTCGCCAGGCCCCTTACCTTTCCGCCGCTCGCCCAGTTTGTCTGCTGAGTCCGTCCCACTCTTTCCACTAATCTGACGGGCACCACGTGGAGTAAGCTAAGTTAGCGGTACGCGTCAGTGTTAGTGAGAAGAGTGGGGCGGACTCAGCAGACTAGCTTGGCGAGGGGCGGAAAGGTAAGGGGCCTGGCGAAACTAGAATATGGTAACCCTGGTCCTAACACCCGTGTTTTGAACGGACTTCAGTAGCGTAGAGAGGCTATTTTTTTATGACTGCGTCTACCGCGCCAACGACGGACCGTGCCGAGACTTCAATCGACGAGCCGAACATAGAGAATGACAGAATGACCCCACGTCTGCCTAATACTAACCTATTTTTTCATGATACTTCTTGCTTTAAAGGGGTGGAATAAGACCTTGAAAAATTTCACTATTTTATTTTGCGTGAAAAAGATCTCAAGAACCACAAATGATATTAGAAGTTGAAACAAAAGTTTCATGGTATTATTGTGTCTACCAAACTGTGTAAAAAATTCTTTTCAATGCATTTTTTTAAATTTTTGTTTTGAGAGATCCATTGAAAAAAGTTTTATTATACAGTTTGGTAGACACAATAATACCATGCAACTTTCGTTCGAACTTTGTTTTAATATCATGTGTTGTTCTTAAGATATTTCAAGAGCTGATTTCACCCCTTTAATGCGAGAAGTACACGAAAAAGTAGGGTTACATTAGGCATAATTTACTCTACTTGTGTGCAAAGTTTCGTAATCTTTTTAATTTACAGGCTTCGATAACTGCTCTCGTCGGTCTGTGATATGAAATTCGCAACTGCTAGCAAAGAGGTATACAAAGAGTACCCGGAATAAAAAGAAAATCCACCAGAAAAGTCGCAAACATTCGTTCAGTAAAACGTTTCTCGATGATGGAAAAGATTTCAATAGATTCGGAAAATCGCGAAGGCCTCGCGTGCCCGAGATCCGTGAAGGATTCGGAAGCGAAGGTGGGCTTCCTTAAAATGTGTTACGACTGAGCGAGCAGTAAATCTCGCCGGGTGCGAAATATTCGCGGCATGTAGGGAGATTTGACGTGTGTAATCGATAGCAGTTGGATTGTTGGCGATGTAGACGACCTAATGTATTCGGCGCCTCAAGTATCGACGTACCACGTGTCGTTATGCATGCAGATGTCCGATATGGCTGGTGACTTGATGTCAGGGTAGCGAATCCACCTATGAGAAATAGATCCGCGGCAGTTGCCTCGCGTTATTTTGCAAGAATGCCTGTCGCTTTTCCGGGATGTGCGTCGACAACCGCAAGGCGCGAAGTATACAAGGTGACTCAAAAATGTTGTACTTCATTGAAATGGGTGAATCCTGAGGTCATGTAAAGTATTACATAGGTGTACAAACAAGTTCGGTGCCTTTACATACAGGGTGAGTCTCGTAACGTGACGATCTCAAATAACTTTGTAAGTTCCTAGGGGAACATACAGTGCTGCAATCAGATTTTTGTTACTTCGATTTTTTATCAAGATATAGAGGTCACCTTCAGTTTATTAAATAGAATGCCTAATATTTTTGATTGAACTCGGATGAAGCACAAAATTCTGCGTAAAAAAGTATTGACCTTCATATATCATAAATCTAATAGTTACTTTTACTGATCCGTGTCTTTCGTTAATACAGTAAAGCCTCGATCTAAGAGAAACCATCGGGACCGTGTTATTTCTTAGATCCTGTGGTTCTACAATCTCTTAAACACGCGCGTAAACCGCGTGACGGAAAACTTACTGCATACCGTCAATTGAACCACTAAATACAGTTTAAATGATATCGTGTTTATAATGTCATTTTAATCAGATAAATTTCACAAATAAGTTGATGAAAGTCTCATAAAAAAAATAATGAGAAAAAAAGAAGTTTTGTAATTGAATTAGCAGTGGTTCACCCGACCTCGTATCAGATTACACGGCACACTTTACACTGCTCGGCGACCAAGGCAACTCGAGCTTCTTGGCCCCTCGCGGGGTATGCCCCGCAGTGGAGCGGATATTCGTTTTTCGTAGATCCTACGGTTACGGTTTTCTTACATCAGGGCTTTACTGTAATTCCTTAAGGCGGAAGACTCGTTTCCAGGATTGCAAGGCATAATTTGCATTATTCGGCAGCATATAGCTATGACAATAACTACATGCGCAGTTGTATGCTTCCGAATAATGCAAATTACGCCTCGTAAATGATAAAACAGAACTTTTGCGGCGATAGCGCCCTAGATCGATCTTTTATCTAGCGTTTCCGACTACTGAAAACCCCCATTTTTGTATTATCGAGAAAAGAGAACGCAAATCCCGCACCCTTGGAATCCTGGAAAAAGGAGTCTGCTCCCTTAACAAAGTCGCGGAGGACATTTTCGCAAAGGGAAGATTTGTTTCAAATGACCTCAGGAATCATCCATTTCAAGAAAGTACAACATTTTCGGGACACTCTGTATATGATGGGGACGGGCTCGATCAGCCCAATTTTTCCGTTCGGTTGGCTCTCGCCGAGTTTCCCAGGCGAGAAAATGTAGCGGGTAGAGCGCCGCGGCCGCGGCCGCAACCGGGGATAAATCGCGGGCGATGTTTACTTTTAATTTCATTACACTGAAACGGACTTAGCGGTTTTAATAAAGCGTCGCTCGTGAAAATTGTGAGGCTCTCTGCTCTCCCCTTGAAACGCGAACTCCTCGGACTCTCGTCTTTTATTTCCCCTCGTACGCGTACGCACAATTTTTAACCCGCAGTCACTTCATCCCCGTTGTTTGCTCCCTCCGTTCCACCAATTTTCATCGCGCAACGAGACGCCGACGATCAACGTGCACGCGCTCATTGTTTCGCTTTCGATGTTATTCGGACGGAATAATTCTATGGGGAAAAGTTGATCGATATAATGGGAAACGAAATTAAAAACTTTTATCATCTATGGCCTGTTTCAACTAGAACGTAACAGCCAGTCAAAGAAATTGTATTCGCACGCAAAAGAATTGTATTAGTGTAGGTACAGTACAGAGTACAGTATAGAGGGTGTCCCAAAAATGTTGTACTTCCTTGAAAGGAGTGATTGCTGAGTTTATTTAACCTTTAACTACCCGCGCCCTGAATTTTCACGTAACTACCCGCGCGGTGTATTCTGTACACCACATGTATCACTGTGTGACTGACAATCAGTACTGTCCAGAGCACGAAAGAAACTAGCGAAAGGGGGGACGAGGCAAGAGGAACGCAAAGGTAATCTGAATGGTCAGGCTTCTTTCCCCGTTCCCTTCCCATTAGTTTTCTCTCGTGCTCCGCACAGTACATATATTATTGTATTGGGATCTCTTCGAATAACCGTTTTGGAGAATCAATAATTTATATTCATTATGTTTTAAAGCCAGAAGAATGTTCGTGAATCATTCGAAATTTTCATGTTTTCGCATGCTCGCTTTTTCTTGACATTAAGGCTGAAAATTAGAACGGAATGCCTGTGTAACTGTGAACTGAGTCCCAGGACAGCTAGTGGATAGGAGAGAACAGCGTCATCAGAAGTTCAGACTGTACCGTGCATCGAGTAGACACCATGTTTGCTTTCATTCAGCATAGTTACTGTCTCGTAGAGCCATTGTCGGCGAAAGCTGCATATGCACTTCCAACTGCGTCTACATGTTACCAACTCTTTCACTGAACTTCCATGAACATTGTTTAGGTGTGCGTCCATACACATTCAGAAGAAAACCAACCATGTCAGTAGGTATGAAAGATTTTACCAACTTGCTACTTGTATGTAAGTATGTACCTACTCATTTTATTTCGAAATATCTTCTGATGAATACTACATAAAGTTCAATAAAACCATTCGGAAGTAGCATAAACATATGTGCACATAATTGCACTATCCAACAAATTTCAACTTTTCTTATGTTTCCTAATTACTGTTGGGTGGCTCTTACAGAGTTTTTTTGCGCTGATTCCGAATCTGCCCTTAATTTTTCTCCTGGACGCACAGTTTCTGAGAAACATGACATTGAAAAAGAAAACGTATTTTTCAACTTTAAACAAATATTGTGATGTTGTTACAAAAGATATTTTATTTACATCAAAGTAAGTAAATTAAGTACATCAAATACTGGGAACGTAATATTCTTCGGGTAATTACATGTGACAAGAAAGCTGATTCTGTGAAATTCAAAGAATATTGTTCGGGGACGGCTAAATTGTGCATTTAAATTTATCCATGGTATGAGCTCCATCAGTTCATAAGGTACTGCTACATGAAAGTGAAGTGCTTGCTACATTTGAACTGCCAATTGGTTTATATTCAGAAGAGCCACAAGAGGCAAATAATAAAGTTATCAGGAAATCACGAGCTGAAAACTCGCGAATGTGTTGCCGCGAAAAGATAAATATAGATATTATACGGCATATGTTATTATCATGCGATCCACTTATAAGCTCTCTAAGAATGAAGGATGGCAAGCACAAGGAAGTTCTTTCTCAAGAAGCGAAAACGCTGCTGTTGGATCAATAAATTAATGGTAAGTCTCAAAAGTGCCGAGTGTAATTCTATTCAATTGGTAATTCTCAGGGTCATATTTACAGTTAAAAATTTTACGATTTAGGGTTTAGGGTTAAGAAGTGTCGGCAACTCAGCTGGGACATGCAAATTTATGGTATGGCCGGATGAAGTATCGGAGTTATTGGGCTTTGTAGATAAGGATTCTTGATTGTGACAGTTAATGATTTTCGCGCAGCACGTCATCAAAGTATAGTCCTTCACGAACATTTTAAAAAATATTCCGATTGAATCGATGAAAAATCGGTTTCTGGCTCACTGTGCGGCGCGGCGCTTACTGGGAGGGGGCGGTGGGTATTATGGTGGAGACGGTTTTGTTTCAATTGAGACAAACGTTCATGCTCTACACCGTACACTTCTCGTCCTGTCACTAAGAGGTGTCGAGCGGACAACTTCAAAAGGAAAAGAGGGGATAGCGATTTTCTCATTTCGAAAGAAACATCGTCTTATATCGAAGGGAAACTGTATTGACATTTTCCTAGAATTTGAACCGTTGTTCTTTATACAATGATTTCTCCGGATTTACTTCGACGACCCTGTATATCAGATCGATTTTTAAATTTTAAGTGAAACCGGAGGAGATAGAACTCGCTTGGCGTCCCAAAAGAAAAATGTAAAACAATGTTCATTGAACAGAACCTGTACTTCTCGTTAACGAGTACCCATCAATCTCGCGAAACACAAGAAAACCGCTGGGAAGATAAATATAAATAAAACCCAGGTTTTTCGTGAACCGACATCATCGATATATCGGAGAGCATTGCAAAATGAACTACATGGTTTTATCAAAGCTTATCCCCAGAGGCTTTATTTTTCTCTGTCATTCCCCGAGAACAGGATAAAGGATGACCATTAATCAACGAGTTCTTTGCTGGTACCAACTCCTCAATTTCCTATACTTCGTTTGAAGGGATTGTGAAAAACTGACGTGCGACTTCGCCGCCTTTATTAAATATTTTCAAATCTCAATGAACTCTTTAAACCTTCTTCAGTTTGTTCTTTAAAAAGATTTAATTGGTAACGATTAAACAAGTAGTTCTTCTTTTTAGTGATATTTTGCATTACAGTAACGTGTAAACTGTTTTAACACTTTACCTAGCGGTAGCATATTAATAGGCTTTTCAATAATTCTGCTGTACCAAAAGAAAGCATAAGCATTATAATAAAAAAAAAATATAATAATAATATAATATATATATATAAATATAATATAGTGAACATATAACACCTTTCATTAAAACAAAATAATGCAACATGACTTCCCGCAAATGCTGCTTACTTGGAACAAAAGTCGACATTTTTCACGCGAAAAATTGACTGCTGTTCACGGTCGAATCAATTGCCACTAACTGCGTTTTGAAGCTTATTGTTAGACATAGACCTTTCAAAAACATGTACTACGTTCCATCAAATACGCGATCGGTACTTAAGTACAACGATATCTCCAAAAGGACGGACACTTATTCCCATACCCAATAATTAAATACTCATGTAATTAATTACTTATTATGAAACCGAACGATTTCCGAACGATCCCCGAACACTGAATGGTAACGCTTTTATCGGTCCACGAGTCGCGATATTTGGCGTCGCGTGGGAGATAATACGGGAACGGTGAAACATTGTTCCGTTCTTTTTGCGAGAAATCGAGGAAATAAATCGCGTAAGGAAATCAGGAGATACAGAAGTTCGATTCCGCTCGAATGACCTCATTTCTGGCAAGGATTCCGCAGATTTTATCGGGGAACATTCGGATCTTCCCCCAACTCCCAATATCAAGACGTACATCGATAATACAGGGCTATCGAATGTCGCGGTGAAATGTGCGAACATCCACCCTTTTTCCTCGCTAAATGATTTGTATCGCATCACATCGTCGCTAACCTATTCCCATTGGTTTTTGCTTGGCAAGCGGTTCTTTATCGTTTCATTCGATCCATAGATATATGGCGGTTTCTCGCGGTTATAGACCAGACAGATTGAGAGGATATTTGACGTGAGCCCTGCGGACGAAGGTATCAGTGGATCGCCATATGATTAACAATTAAGTACGGAAATCCGACGATCAGGGATTCAGGGCGACGAATTGAAATTACCATGGCGCAATCTCCGGAATGGTCACGTTGAAACCCCTTAAAGCTTGATTGGATTCTGAGGAAACTGGTCCGGACACCGCCGCCGCAGTGTCCCTCGAGGTATCGATCTCGGCTCATTTAAACCGCTGTAAATTGCCTCCAGATTAAATACTACTTTTATCGATTGTTCTACAGATTGGTAGCGATTGTAATCGCGTTTAAAAGATTGGAAATGTACGGCTTCCGATTACTTTCGCATCGATCCCGGATAGATTGCGGGAATCTCTTCAATCACATGTATTATCACAATTTTATTACAATACTGTTTGACCATTCAATGAAAGATTTAAATAAGAATGGAGCATCATTTATCCGAATCAATTCAGACCGAGATGTGTGGTTCGGAAAATCGAACATTTCAGATAATGAAACATGCAGGGTGAGCCACTTAAAACGATAAGACTCCCACTGACAATATCTCCGCTGCTTGTAGTAATATACAAAATTGTTTCAGGAAGAAAATGTTTGATTCAATGGGGCAATTATTGTACCGGAGAAGTTTTTTTCCTCTGGGTCATATTTTCCAAGATTTCAAGGTTATCGTCGTCCTTTTAAATGGAATGAAAGTGTTACGTATTCTCTGTTTTTGGGAAGCGATTCGGGATAGCCTGCCGGAAAGCTAGCGATCAAACATATTGTGGTGTCTAACACAGCGGTGACGGGCAATCTAATAAAAGACAGCGGAAATTGATTCGACAGAGCGTTTCCCTCGAGAACTATCTCGCTTCGCCTCGATCATGTTGTCGTGGACCACGCAGCATTCTGCTCCACTCTGTTACTCCAACATATCCTCCTGGCTCCTGCCATTTTCAGAGATCTACTCGGCTTTCGTTAAGGAGAAAGGTAAACCTAAACATCTTTGACAGTGATTTCATGAAGGGTTCGCTCTCCACGGTAAAGCTCCGGCCCTTCGATCCTTTTTTAGGATCGAACAACGAACAACAATCCAGATCGGACAACGAAGGAGTCCCATAATTGTTGACTGCCCTCCAATTGTGCTAAGTACAGAAAACAATATTACTTGAAGACAATATTATTATTATTATTTATTTATTGATGCCATAGGCCTAGTTTGGTTTATATAGCATAAATTATTATAACACTTCACAAAAAAAATAGAGAAGTATATAACATAATATGTATAAAGTTTGAAAACAATATGTTATATAGAATAATAGTTTACAGAAGAACTAAATAATTTGGGGGGGGGGGGGGTTGGACATAATCTGGTGTAAATGGTGCTTTTCTAGACGGACACGTGGATGTCACATGAAGACTATATGCGTTTCTTTATGGAATATATTTTTGGCTAAAATATAATTGATTGATTATTTAATGAACTATTTATTAATTAATATTTGAAAGAGTATTTGAACGGGTTCTATAGGTATAGTACTTTAGGTAGGTAACCTCAAGATACTTACGGAACGCCATGACAACGTTACGATAACTTTTGATACACCTAGTGCAGCTTTTAAACTAAGGAACGTTCCTAAGTTCTTAGAGGGCTGTTAATATTAGATTATAAGTATGGTGTTCAGCTATTAGAGTTACGCACTTTAAGACTGGCAACGAAATTATATAGAGCACTGAAAGCGGCTTTGAGGTCGTTTTATTAGCTGGCGGCCCGTTTCTTGTTCGCTCCCACTAACTCATCATTATCTCTCCCCTTTCCAGTTATCAAGATTGAAACAAGCCACGTTCTACTGGCATTATAGCTCTTTCATAGACTGGAGATAATAATGAAATCGGAAAATAATGAAATTAGAATCAGATTTACAATAAATGCTACTCTATAGATACATCTTAGCTTCTAGATGAGGATAAATATAATTATAAATATAATTACCTAAGTGTTACTAATTAAAAATGAACGTTTTGGTTGATAGTTGGGTAATACATAATAAAATTAGCAATTCCAGTTTGACAGAGCTTGTCAGTAAATCTGTTACATTTATTGGAGACTACTTTGCAGAATTTGTACTTAATTACACAAACACCTGTGTGATCTAGCTGCTAGAACGATTTGGGATTCATTAGCATTTGTGAACTGTTTTGAAATAAGCATGCCAAAATAGACGTGGAAAACATGGCTCTATATTATAGGAGCTTTTTACGGTTTCATAGTTTATTCCAAACTGATTTATAATACAAATTCAAACGAACGTCGTCGTTAATAACAAATCGATCGTCTGCTCAAACGACGACTAGCGAGATGAGCAGACGATCGCCTAATCGACTCAGCTGGTCACCGAGGATCGAATAGCGTCAACATCAACGCTTCTAACATCTAATTCATTCCTACAATACAGAATGATGACCTTGACAACATATCTCAAGGTCATTGAAATCTGCGAGGAGGCCCTTCTTCTAAATAATTACCTAAAATCGTGTTTGGGACACCCTTTATAATAAAATCGTATCTATCTGTCTGTTTTTAACGGCATCAATTGAGAACGTCTGAACGTAGAAAGCTGGGTTTTGAGTCATTGGACGCAGCGTGTCTACGAGAAGGTTTAGAAGAAATCCGCATTCGAAAAAGTCCATTCGTTCAAAAGTTGTGGCGTCATTAGTGACCAAAGACGACTTTTTCGCCCTCTCGTTTAGGCACGTTTCTGTTTATAACGTTTGGATTTGTTAGTCCACATGGACAAAGTCGCGGGTACAGCTAGTACTTAATAATTTTCATTTAGCCATCCGTAATCTTTGTCCTATCATCGTGAAAGTTCGGTTTCCTTCGCGAGAACCTACCGATTAGGAAAATATACATTTTTACGATATAGACGGGGGGGTTCGCTATCTCGCAATTATATTGAAACGAATCGTGTCACTTTTTACAGTTCGGAGATAACGTAACAACCTGTGGGATGGGGGGGGAAGTGGGGGGCGAACGTTTTCGTCGTCGTTGATATTCGATGGAATTCTCCACCTAACGAGGTGTCAGGAGGTCTAGCCCTGATTCGATTTCCCGAAGAACTCATCTCATTCTTCGGCGAAATTCAATTTCGACTTGAATCTCGGATCCTGTCACGGGAACAACTTAGGCTGCATTCAAACAGGGACGGTCAGCTAATTAAAAGCCTCCGAGATTCGCATTTCCCTCTCTCCACCCCTTCCCTCCGCACCCCATCCCCCCCGTTATTGAACACCTTTCCAATTTTTCTCTCTAACTAAATTCCGGAGATGCGCTCTAGCGAAATTCCTTTTGCCGCTTCGCTACGACCATAATTACGTGGTAATGCCTCCAACGCAATTCGAGAGATATCCCCGTTGATCATGTTCCCGATTATACGCACAAACTCAATTTACTTTTTAACACTATCTCTAATTGCTCCATGTTATCCTGGATTTGCTTATATTAACAAAATGATTCTTACCTGAAAATTGTTTTTCACATTGTTCCGTGAGTAAACCTCCACCGTTTTAATGATCGCAGGATTTTAATTACAGGTGTCATCGTACCGTTTACAAGCGAATGTCTTCTTCTCCGTGCGAGAGATATTAATCTTTTATCAAGGTCGTTATTCTTTGTTGACCAAGCTCTTGCACCCAGGCTGCCTTCATTATACTTGAAACAAAGGACCCAACGCCGGTGTCTATCGAGTTAAGAAATTAAAGTAATCGCGAGAACGTTGTCCGCTCAATCTTAATTCATCGACGGACGCTCAATAAGGCTCGCAAAAATCGAGGCAAAAATTCCCGGACGAAGGTAATCGGCAGGAGCGCGGGAAGGAGAAGAAGAAGAAGAAGAAGAAGAAGAAGAAAATGGCTCCTGCAGGCTGGTAAGTCGGAGGTGGATGGATTCTGTCGGGATTCAAGCTGATGCCATTCATCTTCGTCTCTTGAGTGAGCAACGAGCTGGCCCTAGCTCTCCGCTGCTTCGGGACACGCTCCTCTATCATGTTCACCAATACTTTGATCCCCTTGCTGTTTCACCCTGTTTCTTGTGTACGGATGCATGCCCAGTTTCAGCTTATTTTACTCTCCCGACCGCGCGAGAGTCTTTCCCCGAGATCGGCCTGCCTCTTTATCAACCGTTTTTCCTCATAAAACTTTTATTTGATCCATGACAAGGCACAAACTTTTCGGCGTGCCGCTACATTGGTAATTGAGTTGCGTACTCGGCTATGGTTCCGCGAAATTGAGGGATTAATAATGCAAAAGGAGAGCATTTCGTAAATTTTTTAATATCACACAGCGGAAGTAGGCGAGCGAGGGAGAAGGAAAGTGACTGAGGGTGGATCTTCCCTGACCTTTTCACACTGGATCTTTCACTCCTCTCAAGATGCTCTCGATGGCAGTTGAAAAGACTCGAAAATGGCGTTGTACAGTAAGCGTGATTTCTTCGCCGATAATGGAATAATGGAATCGAAATTGGAATGTGCTCAGATGTCGTCATCTCCTTATGAACGTAAAGAATAAATGTATTTTGACTCATTAGTTCATGTCATTTCATTGTTACGCTACGAACTTTCTGAATGACCTAGTAAACACTTTTTGAAATATTTTCCTCGAACTCGAGGAGTATAGCATCAAGCCGGAAATTACACGGTATCGATAGCTGACGAATCTCTGATTCTTGGAAGAAGTTTCCTGGAAGTGTTCCGCTGACTGAAGGGAAACAGGTTCGAATAGGTTGAATCAATTGTAACCGGGCTCCGATCGGTTCCTACCATACTTTTCTGCGACGTAAACGAGATTCTTTTCCATGAGAAACCCATTAATCACGCGCGTCTACACCGGAGTGATACACTCCGGCGGGAGGATTGGTTCGAACGGTGCGGGAGGAGTTTTCACTCAATCTCATTTGCCGGCGCAGTTGAGCATAACTCGCGACTCTAAACACTTTTCCAGCACGATCCGGCCGGTTCCGAGGGTCTAACTTCTCGGGGTTCCACGATGTTACACCTCGCTTCCAATCCTTACAGACCTTCGAGCCTCGTCCCACTACCCTTCCCTTTCGCTCCACTTCGTACCTCCTCACCCAACCCTCTTAACCCACCACCCCTCCTATTACCGATAACCCCTGTACCATCGATTTTCTTTTCGTTAATCCGCTCGTCTCTCCATCGAAGCAACTCTATCGGTCGTTTCCCAAACGATCTTCCCAACGAGACTTCGTTACTATCTACGGAGATGGAAAGTGTCGTCGTGACTTACTATTAAATCATTATTTTGAGGAAAGGAGGAGCGAGTGCCGGCAGGATCTGATCGCTAACCTCAGCGTGTTTATTATTCTATGGGAACATCGTGACATCTTTATGAAAATTTTCAAGTGTGCGCCGATAACAAACTAATTTCTAGTAATAGGTCTGGCTTCGTTACACAAAAGGATGGTGATAAATCTAACGTCTTAAATTCTGTGTCCTCCATCGATGTTTTATATAAAATAGTATACGGTGCACTTTTGCAAAACCTCATCCAACATATTCTCAGCCAGTTTACCGTTTCTCCGTTAGAACTTCTCTCACCCATTTTTGAATTGTGTTTTGTAGATTTTCTGTTGAAACGAAATTCTCTCGTTTCATTTCGTGTAAAATAAATGTATTATTTTGTCTACATTGTTTTATAACATCATAATAATCCTGTGATATGGTAGCCACGTGCCTCGCCACCTATGTCTATAGAAATTGGACTTACACCGCTTTCATAATCAATCGCTACGCAATTTCTTTTATTGGCCAATTTTAAATTGCACAAAGCATTGCCATTTTTTAAGATATTAAATATTAACTAGATATAGTTATAGTTACAGACACAAAGTTTATACTAAATTAATCACAAATTATGTGATATCTCATTTTTTTAAAAAATGCATTCTTTATGAAAATCATTCTTTTATTGAGCATTGCAAACTTGGGAAACTTTTGTTGCACGTTGATAGACAGATTCTAGTAGAATATTTAATATCATTTATGAATGCATCACTAGGTATAAGACTCGAAAATACATTTTTCTCGGGGACCTCATTTTTCTTCCCTCTCTTCTTATACTGTTAATGGCAAATGTGAAATGAGTGCTAAAGAAGGATTTTATTATCAGCAAAAGCTCTTAGAATATTGTTCTTAAAAATTCAAGATGATGAGTGCTTCTTCACAGTGTCTTAATCTTCGAAGTTGAACAAATGAAGATAGATATCCCTTCCGACTTCCACTACCACTACGTTCGGATAACTGACATGGTGGCTATATTGTTTTGGGTAAAACAAGGTTAAATTGGATTTAAAAATGAGCGTTGTTTCACTGTTACTACGCTCATTCGCCGGCGACGTAATTTCAGGTTCGCATGCGTACCTTGTTAAAATGCATCACGCATTACTAACACACAGAGGATATAAATCGCAATGCGAAATGTATGATCACTGTAAGCTTAAATCACACCGGGATTCCTCGTATCTCATCTCATTTAGCAAATAATCAGTTACAAATGGCAGAGGATAATGGTCATGACAAATTTCAACATTATTAATCACACGAATTATGGTTACACCCATTATTTTTGTAGGAAACCTAATTGCGGTTATGGTTATCGTTGTACTATTTATTTACCTAATTGTTGCAAATCACTTATATTCTTATATGTGACGAGAATTTCGTAGTCATTACTTGAAGCTGTTAGCATTTTCAATTTGTTTTATCTCTTTGTGTATTTAGAAAAGGCTGCAGTAGAAAGAAAGAAGCCAAAGATCGTATTCGAAATGATTGTTCCACCATGTACATCATATAAATATCTTCTCTTAAATAAACAAAAATAAATTATTTCAAATTTACACAAGAGATTTTCACACACCACAAAAGGAAGAGTTGAATCGGATGACTCATGTGAACCTTAAAATATTTTTCTGGTTTTTTCTTTGAGCATTATCTTCGTCTCTCTTAAGTTATTTCTACATATTAAGCTGATGATATTAGTTCAGACGTAAATTATACATTATGCAGAATTTAAACCTACATGAAGTACGAACATTATTTATCTTTATTTAGTGCCAATAACTGTACCAAATGTGCCAATGACTGTCCTATTTGTCTTACGATTGTTATTGAATGAATATATTTCATAATAAAAGATTTACGACTCAAAAACCTATTTGATTTTGTAGAAAAATGTCTATTAGCTTACAATAATAGCAAGTTAAGTTCGTTTAAACATTACAAAGAAAGATAAAAAGATTTTTACTAAGATTATGGCTTAAGGGTCCAATATTTGTACAGTTTACCCTACATAGTATATTTGAAATGTTTATTTCGTGATTTTCAGTGGATCCTCAGAGCCGCCATTCGAATGGGAAGGGTTAACCGTTCGGTTCGAGCCGTTATCCCTATTTCGCCCGCAGTAAATGTTCCCTTGTAGTGTCCCGAAGCTATTGTCTAGAGTTGTAGGAACGTCCCAAGACTTCAGTTTCAAGATTAGCCCTTCTAGAGGTGGTGCAGGGTTTTCAGGTCGGTGAGCAGTTAACCTTGAGGCTGCTTTATAGACCTAAAGTTTATCGGTAGTCCCTCTGGGACTGTCCAAGGGCCTTTTAGCTTCTAGTTGGCAATATCTTGCGCATTTCCCCTGCAATCGCATGCCGAATTGCAAGAAGCATAAACGGAACACACAGCAATCGAGAAGTCGAATCGCCGCACGTTCTGCAGCGAAGGGGCGGGGGATATGGCTTTCCAATTTGAAAGCAGAATGGCGGTGCGCAGATTTCCCGCGCAATTTTAAGCGGCAAATGAATTTGAAAAGACTGCTCCATGCAATAGGGAGCTCGCTCGGAACGACGGAATTCTTTCTAATGTTCTCGAAAACTGTTCGGCTCTCCCTTTTCTCCCTTTTCCGCGCGGAATAGTCTCCCTTTCGGCCCCGAGACCGTTTCGCTCGCGGCGTGAAATTAAATTTCCCGTCCGTTAGACGTTATTAGCGTCCGGTAAAAATCGATTCCGGAACAGAGGAGCCTGCGTGCGAGCACAGTTTGAATAGAGCTCTTTGCTCGTTACTGCAAACTCACTCTCCGATCGCTGAACGAACGCGTTTAATCACGCGCGGTAAGTAAACCTGAATCCACATTTCAAATAGTTCGGGGATATATTTAATGTTCGCGAAATTATTTACGCATGTAAGACAGGTCCAACTCGTAAATCGAAGGTCAACAGATTCCAGGCGAACCACAGGCTCCATTCGATAACGATGATCCATCCCGTTAGATTAATTATAATCTGTGACGAACGGAACGACCTTCCCGAACCGACACGGCTCGCGGAAACTGGAAACCCTCCACTTTATGACGGTTTCACCGTAACTACTGTCGTTCGTTTGATTGCGATTCGATTAAGATAAACCATGAAGTTTATGGAACTGATTTTTAGTGCCGATGAGAGATGGTACTAATCATTCTAAAACGAAATTAATTCAATGAATACCTGTATAATTTCTACTTGTTAGTCAGCCGGTTTCCTTTATTATGGCGTACCGTCGTTAAGATACACGTGCTGGCAAAGCCCCTGTAACCCTTTCACTACCGTGGACGTGATATGTCGCTTCCACGGTGTCGAAGAAACGATGCTATGGACGAGATTATCTTTGCTATTGATTTTTAAACATTTAAAAAAGATTTTTAAAAGATTTCTAAAACATGTCATTCTTGGGGGAAGGTTGCTTAAGGATGATAATGAGGGCATATACACATACATCATTCGCAGTGAAAGGATTGATTGTCCATATGTTCTCTTATCTAACATATCGATAAACGAAATAAATCTCGTTGCATAACTTCCGGTCTTGAAGAGTATTTTTTTCATGTTTGTGCCACTGTGCGGAGAGGGTTAAGCGTAAATCTGCCATTAAATGGACACAATGTGCCAATAGGAGACCGAATGGCATGCAGGAGTTATTCAATAATGGCGGAGACATCGACTAATTCTATCTCTGACGTGCCGAACCTCGATTCATCGTTCGATAGCGGAGCGTCGTCGGGATTAACGTAAGCTCGACGGCGACATCGCGGCGTGCACGCTTTAGCATACTGATAAAGCGACGCGGATGCGACTCGGCGACGGGGCAACGGGGCAACGGGGCAACGGGAACGAAAAAGAGGACGCAGAGGCAGTAAAGGCAGCGTCTGCTGCAAATAAACGAGCCACGGACGAAGTTAGACGCGGGAAGGTTCCCGCTTCGTAAAGTCTGCAACTGCCGTGCCGATCTGCCTCGACTTCCGGTATGCTTTCATCGATAGCCTAGCCAGCTGTTTCATTATGCTCCTTTTTCCCCCTTCGCCTTCATTAAACCGGATGTTCATCTTCCTCCGCGAGAACGAGATAGAATTTATCAGTTCATCATTAGAAACTTTTGTTCCGACTACCGTGACGCAAATTAGACGCAACGAAGGCTACGGTCCTATTAGAGAGCCAGGATTCTGAAATTATGCACTGGATTTTAACGGCCGCCGTGCCGGTGCAACGGGAAATATGGTTTTAAATTTATATCGGTCGTTATAACTGAAATAATTAAAATTTATTGTTTGCTTAATCGGGTGAATAGGAGAATGAAGTTACAATGTTAGCCTGAAAAGAAATTCAGCCGATATCAAATAAAATATAGAGGAGATAGATTATTGTCACACTCCTTGAATATTTTCAAGATGTAACACTTGAATGGAGAGTAAGAGCTCGATTAACCGGATAAATCGGGAGACAAACAGCCCGGATAAATCGACGCCCGATGCATTATAATGGAGACCCGAGGTGAAATACTCTTATGCATATTTCATACCAACATAACCTCTATATTTTTAGAACATGTCTTTTCTTTTATAATATAATTATAGCCAAATTTTCATTGCATTTTGCATTTACAAGTACTTTATTACGCCAGTTTCTCACTATCACTACAGTTTCTGCTAGCATAGCTTCCGTATTTTTGTAAATCAGGCCAGAGCAGCTTCTTCCCCGCTGTCACTTCACGACCCCCACTATCACTGTGCCGGTTCCTCCACTATCAACTATTTCATATTGTACCTGCCGTGCTTTGCCTCGCGTGATTACGAGGATACGGCCTCCTATGCACAGCCTAGCCTCCCGAATCTCATTCTATACTCTACACGAGTTTGGAGGGAAGGATCCAGGAGCACTAGGGCCAGTTGCACAATTGGACAAGAACACGAGTGAAGCCAGCTCGTATAATAAACCAGACGGGAGAAATGCGAAAAGCGGGGCCCTGTCTGGTTCTCCAGCCAGCCAGAAGTTGAGGGCGGAAAGCGCATAAGTCCTGGACATGTGCTTTTTTTTAGTGGGTATTGGGGAAACCGATGCACAGTGGGCCGAGAACGCGATTTTACTGGTCAAAAGTCAATTTTCGAAGTTCAACATTTTGAAAAAACTTTTTTGGCTATAAAGTAACAATACTTCAAACCATCAACAACCAAAATATTATCCATTTCAGATAATTGTGTAACCGAGGGTAACGTTCTAAATACAAAATTCTGAAATTCAAAGTGAAACTAATTATTCTAAGAACTCATTATAGAGCACTATATAACAGGTTTGAATAAATGATTTATATTGTATATTAATAGGCGTGTTTTTATTATGTAATTAGGTTTCCAGTATTAATTAATCCATGTACGAATGCTGCAATATTATTGGCAATTTAATCGCGGCCTAGATTGATCTTTTATCTAGCGCTTTTCACCACTGTAAACCCCCATCTTTGTATTATCGAGAATAGAGAAGGCGCATTCCGCACCTTTGCCATCCAGTGGCGGGTCAAGTCAACTGTGGGCTCTAAGCGGTCAAAATTTCGGGGCCCCCCCTAAAAGAAAGTTTCAAGAAAAACTCTCATAAAGTTATAACTAAAAACTAAATGTAATCAGAAATTCCACAGAGTGCAACTTGCAACTTAGAGGCCATACATTATCCATTGCACAATGAATGGCCTTTTTTTTAGCAAAGATACCTGTTAACGGTAGCCAGGGCTGTTGCATAATTTTCCAAGCGAAACATTTTCTGCTACGAGCACGGGGCCCCCAGATCCAAACCGCGGGGCCCCCGCGACTGCTTAATCCGCCCCTGTTGCAATCCTGGAAAAACGAGTGTACCCCGTCTAGCAAGCGGCGCAGAAAAGACGCAATAAAAGGAACGATTTGGTATCAAGGATAATCGTAATTTCATAGAGGATAAATAACTTCCGTCTTTTACTGAGAGTCCTTTGAAACTCTGTATTTCAGGCGCAACTCACTGCAGTGCCTCTGCTCGAGATGCACAAGAACTAGCAGAGAACCGCGGCAGAAGGTAATTCGTTGTATACGTTACAGAGTACACGGAATGAAGCTTATTTCTTGTTTGCTCACATGAGCGGAAGCATCAGTTTCCCCATTTTTTCCCCCGTTCCGTTCTGCGTGGTCGTGAAATACGAGAACCGCGAGGCGGCATTAAGCCAAAGCTTTATGACCACGATGGTCCGGGCTCGCATCCTTGACAGCTTAACCACTTTTGGCGTACAGAGGTAGGAAAAAGGGTGGAACTAGAAGCGATGCTTGTTACTTCGCAATCGTGGCAGCCTCGCTCCTTTGGCCTCGGCGCGCGGCGCGGCGCCACCACGTGGTTTTGTTCTATCTTGGTTAATGCTACCTTTCAATGAGGAACAAGAGGATCGTGCTTAGACAGGCAGGGATCTCACTTCATCGGGGAAGGGAACAGAAAATTCTACCGCCGCGGAACAGGAACTGGTCCGCTATACTTTGCCCAAGTATCTTTCAGCTGGCTCTTCAAACGACTTTCGCCCCCTTGTTTCTTGCGAGAAATGAGAATTTACTCGCGGAACTGTTCGCTTTTCCGAAAAGCCAGCTTGCTACAGCCGCTGCACGGCCGTATGCTGAATAAAAGATGCGTTTTTTTCTTGTTTGCAACACCGGTATTTGGTACAGTCTTGCAAACGACCGTCCAAAACTCGCAACCACCAGTTTAGATGAATCTTTTTACGGAAATCGTTTCACGAGCAATTTGAAACATTGCTATTCTGCAAGCAACTACTTTTTAATTGACGGACGAGAACGACTCCTAATTACCATTACAAAGTTTATTTTATCTCTTACATTTACTTGTGCAGAATACAATCTTATTTTATCAACAAGGAGCACATTCAACTTGTCAAAAGATAATTATTTTGCGGACCGCAAAATTCCCGATCGTAATTGATTCACAAAAATCTTAGCCTTCATTAGTAGTGAGGATTAATAGAAAATTGATGACTAAATATTTCATGACTACTAGAGGACATAATGAAGCTGCTTCGATCGAACTGAATTTAGATTGATAGCGTACGTTCCGTAATTGACAATTAATTAGCGCGTCCTTTCTCGCACGTTCGTCAACAATTGTTCCAGAACACGTGTCCGAAATTCGAGCTGCAGCCGGTGATACATATTTCAATGTCTCTCGTTAAAACGTATTACCATTAAAATGTCTTGCTAAATTGGGTACTGACTCGAAGTTAATCAAAAGCATTTTTATCGCTCGGCTAGCAGGAAGTGTTATCAACGAGTTATATGGGAACCACGAGAAATTTATTAGGACATTTCTGGGTTAATGAGCATTCGACTGTCATCCGCGTCGAGATACGCTGCTTCGGGCCGTGTTATGGGCATTTTCGAAATCGAATTTAATCAGCTGAAGAATTAATGCGACAGCCGGGAATTTGTCAACTTTAGCAACAGGATAAGGATTGTGAAAAAATTCGGGAAATTCGTTGACACAATGTTGACTCCAATGACCTTAACAATTTATCGACAATAAATTTTTATTGATAAAAGCAAAAGTTTATCGAATTTTCCTTCAAACATTTATCTTCTTGCTAAATTTATCTGAAATATCGGTCGACACATTAAGTTCAATATTCATTGTTAATGACTGTAACCTCACAACTGACGAAAGTTATCCAGTATGTGTTGCCATCTTTTAACTACAAGCTTTGAGAGCTGACACAATAAAAAATGATAGAACCAAATAGTGCCACGCGATGCTGCCTTTGCGCAGAACAGCTTTTGTCTAAACATACAGTGGCCGAAATAACGATAACGGTTCACTTCAATTTGTTGACATAATGTTGTGTTTAATGCAGTATTTCTGATTTTACTTATTATTATTTATTCATTCTAATAAAATTAACAAAATACACAGCTCAATTGAATCACACAATGTCAATTATGGCAATTACAAATTTTATACTACAACACTTGAATTTTAGTCCGTTCAAGAACGGACGAAACTTTCCGATTGACCTAATAATGTTTAAATATTCCTCCGTGAACCTAAAATTATTTCGCATCTTGTACTCGATAATTTTCAAAGTATTTTTGAAACAGGCACATCATTATACTAATACAAATAGATAGTCGACTGACTGCATACACAATGCGTAGAACACATTCTCGCGAAATAAAAAGATATGCCACAGTGCACTTCAGAAAACGAAAATAGAAGTAGAAGCAGTAAACCAGCCGATGCGGCTAGTGAACCTATCATTATTTCGGCCACTGTATTTTCCAGTCCCGCACGAGATATCCCGATATTTCGAGATAAGGGAGACACACTGTCCATCGTTGATTTTCGCATCGAGTTCTACAAGATAAAAAATCGTTCATACTCGGACATCGGGTCGGTCAAAGGGAGCGTGCATAGACCGGACGATCGTCGCGTCGATACCAGTGAGAGTGCATTTTAAAGGGTGCTCTCGACATCGATATTCACAAGGTGACCCCGCTTTGATGCCGGTCTAGTCAACGATCAATAGATAAGTTACAGGCAAACGGAAATCCAACGGAGTATATACGTACTATCGGATGGATTGCGCAATGTCGCATTGAAATTCAGCGACGACGCAGACAGAAAACTCGGCCGGGGGTCACGGCGCGGCGCGTCAATGAGGGTGCGGGTGGGTGGTGGGGTTCGGTCGCGACGTACCAATGAAGAAGTTCTTTTTCTCTTCGGCTGGCCAAAGTCCACAGGAGACCTGGCCATCGAAATCTTTGCGCGGAACGTCGCGTCGCGTCGGAAAAGAGGAAAAAGTGGCCAACACTTGAGAAGAGGACGCGGCGGCCGAGAAAAGATATCGGTCTCACCGCTCGCTCGCCCCCCCGGCCACCCTGCCGAACAGTTCTTGATGTAGTTCTGCCGAATATACTCAAGTGAAGCCGACGAGTATAGCAAAGTCGAAAAGCTGGCCGGGAGTCCTATTTCATCGTGGCTCGTGGAGCGTGTCATGCAAAGTTCTATACCCTGGCAAAAGCCCTCGAAGTGTTATCGATAGCACGTCGAATCGCGGCGGAACGTTTCGTAAATAGTTAGAGCGACCCCGACCCCGGCTTCTATGCCGGTAGTTACGATATTCGAGACACAGGCCGTGGAGCGTCTCGATATCCTCAGGTTCATTCATCTGAAAAGGTTAGACAATTTCTCAGCGCGCCACCAAACGGGAAAGCGGAGCTCTCAGAGGTTCGAGATAGATACGGGATCTCCGGCTCCCGTTTCCGGAGATAATATTTACCGTTTCAGCCTCCAGCCGAAAGCTCGTCGGAAATCTGGCCATGCCGAACATTTAATACGGTTAATGCTGCCCGCTTCAGGCCCGCTCCAGGCTGTTCCACGAACGTCGCACTCTGCTCAGCACGGTGTAAACACGCCGATGGCATCTTAGTGGTTTATGCTTCGTACGGAATCACTGCTGATACAGAACCTGACGGTTGAAGGTTTCCAGCGGAAAGAACATAGAGACGGTCAAATGTGTCCCCATAACCCAGGGGTGGCCAATCTTTCGCATACATGCGCAAAATTTTTTCACATACGAGTTCAGGTGCGCCATACAGCTCAAGCACATTTTCTACCTTCTTACGTTCGTTGTTGCGGTTGGAAAATAGGAATAGGGGTAGGATCTGCTTCGGTTAGGGGAGGAAAAGGGATAACTCAATCGCGCAACTAAATTAATTAACTTACGGCAGTTGAAAAGACGTACGTTTATTGGAGCACTAATCTACAATAGTGAGAAATGATCTTTTGAACGATAGGGCGATCACTGTCTTGAATACAGCCTACTGGAAACTGTACTGGATTACATACCAAACACATAATAATCTATAGGAGGAAGACACAAATTTTAATAATTTATTTAAAATTTATTTAATATCTATTTAATATAATTAATAATTCTAATAGAGAAGGAGCTTCAATTTTGAAGCTTTTTCAACAATTTTCAATTTTATCTTCTCAATTTCTCTATGTATAAATGCATAAAGATCCGCAGTGTAGTTATGAGAGATCGAAATGAACTTCTCCCATTTGTAACTGTTATGAGCGATCTGATTGATTGCTATGAGTGATCGAAACGAATTTCTCTGAACGATAACATACATCAATAAGAGAAAAAATGTTCGACCACTTATAATCCTTATTTGTAACCAATACGATTTTAGTTGGTGAAATATTTGTGGACTCAAGACTTTTTTTTGGTTGCAACAGTCTCTGATTTCTACATTGTTGGTTATCAAATTATTTTTTCTATTATCAGCATTCAAGAAGAGTCGACTGGAGAGGAGTCAGAAATATCCGTAATATATTCCGTCGAACGCGAAAGATAATTTACATTGGAGTTTTTTTTCGGCTACAGGTGCATATGAAGTGATCCCCGTCATATGTTAAAGCGTCGTGATCGTCCATTGGTTCTCAACGTTTCAATTTTGCTCCATTTGCGCAAAAGATTGCGCTTTAAAGGAGGTGGATCGTCGTAGAATGCCGAGCGTTGCTTGAGAAACGGCTCTCGTCGACTCTTCACGGGACAAATTGCTCGTGTATTAGTGGAAAATGATCTAACTGCCGGCTTCTTGAAAAAGGTAGATTGCGCCGGCTGAGAAATGATCGCGCTTAATCGCGATCACTCGATGGAATTGCTACGGAATCCAGCTGCGCGTTTCAAAATGAATTTCATTTCCGAAGTATTTGACATTCTTCCGACAAATCCCAGTTCCCGGAGGATTTCTCGCTGATTATACACAGTTCAATTTTAACTGATTTCCATGGAAACCTTTAACAATTGTTTCTTTGTGCGTTTAATGAAAACATTTTGTGCATTTTATGTTCAAATTTATTGTATTACCAACAATCAATGTTATTAATAGAATGTGGATCTTTATGCATTTATGGCATATGGGAGTTCCGAAAATTCCTTTTGAATAAACCGTTCCGAAAAAAGCCTTTCATCCACGAAACGCGATTTTTCTTTTTTTATAAAACTAACAATAAGTACGAAAATTACCAGTTACAGAAAGATTGGCATATTAATTATTACTGACTGTTATTACCTAATTAATAAATTACACTGTCCAACAAATTTCAACTTTTTTTATGTACGTATGTAACAAATTTTGTTATGTTATGTTATGTCTTTTTATGTTATTTAACCGATGTCCTATGTCGAAGCATTAGTGATCAAAACTGTAAACGGCTATACCTCGAAAGTGAAAGTATGTGACATGCAGCGTTCTTCCAGACAACCACAAATACATGTATAGTCGTGTTGCGCCGCGTAGGTAGCTATGTATAAAAAAATACATTGAAATATATACAATTGCCTACTGCGGCGACACATTCGTTGAATTAATCATTGTACGCTTGTAAAGTTTAGAAACCCGTCGGGTTAATCAGTCCAATTTTGGTAGTGTGTTTGATACTCTGTGATAGTTAACAATGAAAAACAATGAACGACAATCTATCACAGTAGAAGGACGCCATTATGAAGAGCTAGTAAAACGATACAGTAAGTAAAAGTAGAAAGAGTGTAAAAGCAGCTGCTGCCAAAAGCGGAACCTGCCTTCAGAAAGGAAGACAATTTTGCGAGCGATGCGACGCGATGGCCCCTTAATCATTAACAAGGAAACTGTTCGTTTCACTTGCAAATGATCGCTCGAAGAAGAATCCTGTTCCTAATGCGACAGAGAAGAAATAGTAGTAAACATCTTCTCGTCAGGGATGGCATCCCGTGACAATGGGGGGTTCGTTCCTCGGGCAGTGGGAACTGGCGGGCAGTCATTTCACATTCATAAAAAGAGCGACGGCCTCTTTTCTCAGGGACATTTTCTCGCAATTACATTTGGGCTAGTTACCAGACACTCGCCTCGGCATTGTCATACTCGTTAGTAGGAGACACGCGGCACGCTACGTCGACGAAGTTAGCATTAGAAGGCAGTCGACGTGAAAGCGTCGACTTCCTTAAAGCTTGTCGGGCGTTTCGCGTTGCTTTTGTCCCGGTAATAGAGTATTAAGCAGTTAAGATCTGATAAGGCCATTCCTGCAAACAGTGTTCCGCGCTCCGAGGGCGCTCGGCTGGCTGGTCCGATTTCGCAACGGACCCCCGAGCTTGGGACGGCTCGGCGACCATTCACGGGGGAAACGACGGTTTAAAGAGGGGTCGGGGCTTAATTTAAATGAGATCTTATCCCGCGACATTATTGATCTGCCGCGCACGAGCGCCTGCTTCGAAATACTTACCATTTCGTTTGCATTCCCCGCGAACCGGGCGAGCGCGGAAACTTTCACGAAGAAACAACAGAACAGAGCCCCGGAAACTTCTTCCCTGCACGAATGGCCTTCTTCTATGTCTTGCCTACTTTCGTATTTTACGCAGGCGATAGGCTTCTTCTGGTTACTCGAGCACGACTTTGCCCGTTCCTCCCACTCCTCCCTTCCTCTCTTTACTTTCTTGTTTCGTCTATTTTTTTGTATTCTTCAACTTCCCAGTAATCGATGTTACGTGGAAAGTTTGAAATTACGGTCACGAATAAGCATGTTAGCTTCCCGGGAGCCCTGCAATTGATACCGCTTCGAGTTTTCAGGTGCAACACGCGTACTTTCGGAACTTTATGCAGGTATCGGTCACATCCTCCGCTTCTTCTTATGGGAGGTATTCATTCGCTTCTTCTTTGCTAACCTTCGAGTTCTTATCTGCTGCTGCGAGACTTTCTGAGGAAACTTAAACGAGCGAATTTTGAACCGCGCACAATGGTTCGATAACTATGTACAGAGTGATTCAAAATTATATGTCGCAACCACTATAGCGTGATTCTGTGTCTCTGAATTTACGTGGAGATCTGTTAAAAAATGGACTGCAGAATTGACCTTCAACTTGAATCTCAGGGTAAAATTGTTTTTTATTGCATCGTACAGTACTCGTTGCGAAGAAGGAGTCTCAAAGGAACTCATAGATCTCAAGTCCACCGTTTTCTTAACAGACAACTCTAAACCCACTTTTTCCTTACGGCTTTTCCGTACACTATTAAGATTACTATTTTTACTATAACGTTTCAAATATTTACAGATTGTTATGTATATTCATCCTATTCTATTTTAAAACGAAAGCGCAATAGAGTAGTGTTCTATTTTTTAATTTAATTGGTCAAATCCGTGTTTTATTAATATTATTAGTAAAATAATAAATTATTGTATAAAGCAGGTTTGTTTTTCTACCTGAAAATTTCAAATAAACCTAAAACCATGAAAAACTAATTTTTACTAGTTAACACTTACGTACAATTAGTATCTCCATTAATATTTCTTGCCTTTACATTGAAAATCAGTCTGTTAATGGACTGCGGATTTCATTCATTTATATTATTAACACCACTGAAGCGCAATGAAGGTGAAGAACAGGAATAGATCGGAGATCAGTAAAACATTGACTAGATTTGGTTAGCTAACTAATGCGCACGGCCATTAGGATGTTCCTGAAATTTCAATCTTCAATTTGTTTTAGTCTTATTAACTTGTAACATTCTTCGAGATAATATTACGTGCAGAATATCAGGATAATTGTGTTAATTTCGAGTTTGAGCGAGTTTACGTTAGTTCCAAATATAATGTCATTCTTTTATTTGAATTTTATGTTTATTTTCAATTAAGTTGTGTGATATCCATGTCTTATTGTCAAAAATGTACACAAAGTGTTTAAGTTTTGTTTAGCATTGGGCTTATCAAATAACGCACTCTCCAACGCAAATTATTTCAATAATTGTTAACTGTAACGGCTCCTTTATTGTAATTTCACCCAGTCCTTGCCACCAACAGCAAATGTAAGTTCTCTACTTTTAGTTGGACGTGTCTTTTTTAGGAAAATAATATTTGACCCCCACAACCATTCTAAAAATTCTAATCGATCTCACATTCCTAAATCTGTAAATTCGACCCGTTTTGAGTTTCGATAATCTATTGTGTACTGAGTCGATTTTAACATTTCATTAAATGAATTTACTCGAGTAAGGCCGACCCTTTGATTTATTCAAGCATTGCTCTATTTTCTACTTACAGGTAGAGTCATATAATTATATTGTATTTGATTTAAAAGAGCAGACAAATCGATTTCCAACTCATGTCCATGGAAAATTGATCAGAGACTCTAAAAGACCTAAATATTTTTCACTGTTTCATGTCAGCGCACCGCACCGTGCCGCAGCGTAGTGTTCCTACGATTTTTGTCTGGAAACCATTTCTCCCAGTTTACCACGTTCAACTGCTCCTGCAGTTTTTTCGTCCGCAATTGTACGGCGAACTAGTTCTAAAATTCCCCGGGGAAACACCATCATCGTCGGTCGTCAGATTTTCTTCCGCCGAAAAAACCCGACGAGGAAGAGGACCAGAAAATTTCTCAGTGTAACAAGAAAAGCCGGAAGAAATTTAATTGCACGCCCGCCACATATTTATAAACTATGAAAGTAGTTAAGCACTCGGGGAAAGTTGTATCGGCCCGAAGGAAAAGTTCGTCTTCGCGGGGGCGAACTTGCTGGCCCGCGACGCCATTTCCTTGCCGAACACAGATTCGCGCGCGGAAGAAATCATGAACATTTCCAAAGTATTCTGCAGATGCACGTGATCAATAGCATCGCGGATAAGATCTCATTTAAATCGAGCCCCCGTCTCTCTCACGAACTGCGACTCACCACCCTCCAGAATTACTCTCGACTTCCGTTGGTTTCGTCCGGAACTTCCTCCGCTGTGCGCGGCGGCGGGAGCTCCTCGTTACTTCGATGATAGCAATTTTCGGGCGTCCCTAATGGCTTTGTCCCTCCGAAAATCGTTGCTTAATCTCGTGGATAGGGGCATAATGATATTTCATTTAAGTGCTTGCAATGATGAATCAGAATTATTTAACCGTTGGCGTCCCCCGGCGATTTTTCCTGTAGCCACCGTGCCGCATCGCTTGTTGTAGACTCCGCGTTTAATTGCTTGTTTGAAGCGTATTGAATTCATTAATCAGTGAGACTGTGGAGAACCTGAGATACTTTAGCCTTTGCACTCCGTTGTCGCCGATAATGCGACATTACTATTACAAATTACAAAACATAAAATTTTATTAACTTGAGCTTGTGTTATATAATGTAGCTAAGGAAAAAATATCTTGTTTTATTGCAGCAACCGTATTTTTTTTATTATGCAGAGTAAATCCGAAGAAACAGAACACCTAAATATCTCCGTCACTTTTCGTTGTACTTGTTCGTTGTGTGAGGCGATTAACTTCAACAATTGATTAAATCATTCGATTTTTCGATGATTCCTTTTTTAATCAACGATTGACGATTAAATCAATCGATTGTACCAATTGCCGATTTCTCGACGATTTATTCATTTAATCAACGATTGACGATTAACTTCATAAATCGATTGAATCAATCGTCGATTTGCAACTATTTCTTCTTTTAATTGTACACATTAATCAATCAATTATGATTAAAATTTTAATCGATTAATGCCCAACTCTGCCGAATAGTACTCGTTTGATCAATCGTTCACTCGACAAGGAAATAGAATTTCATTTATATAAAAAGATCATAAAATATATTAAGTCTCGTAGACTATTCATTAATCAACTTAAGCAGTAAAAATTATTGCGTAACGTGATTTATTATATAAAGGATAACTGACGCGTCATGTATAAGAAGGTGGGCATAATCGGACAAGTATAAATGATCGAATAAACAAGTCGCGGGGGAGAGAATTTCTGTCAGGTCGCAAGGACACACGCATTTCATCTTTCCACAAAAAGATATAGTATCAGGCATCTGGCCATGATTACGATCCCACCAATCCGTCCGGGTATTTAAATAAAGTGTGGCCCGGCGTTGCGCTGACGTGACTTTACGATTGGACGAGGGTTGGGGCAGCCACTCCCGCAGCCAGGCGATGTCGAGGATAGGGGAGCGGCGTTAGAATACGAGATAAGAATGCTTAAATCCGGCCAGGGGGGGAGGAGAGGTTGGAAGGTACAGAAAAGGCGAAGGGAGAAGCACGGTAAGAGATATACAGGCTAGCAGATGGTAAGAAGGAAGAAATGGGGGTAAAAGGCTAGTAAATACATTGGAGAGGGGAAAGAAAATAAAAGGTGAAAGAAAAGAAAGGCGGGAGAAAATTCTAACGAGAAAATGGAAAATAAAAATGAGGGCAAAAAGGGAATAAGAAATGTAGACGTAAGAATATTGGTGCTGCGAGTAAGAATAGCGAACGGCCGGAAGCAAAAGTGTAAACAAATAACATAGAAACGAACATGGATTTGTATATTCGCAGAATAAGAAACGTAAGACGTTACCTTCAAACGTAAGTCGTTAACCTTTCACCTGAGGGATTTTTTAAACTGAAACTAATTCCTAAGATAAAATTGACACAACCAACATTTTTTCCACGATCAACGTAAATGCGATGTAGTTTATACTCGTATGAATATTATCACTAGATTTTATGCATTTATGGCAAGATTGAGTAAGTGTCATTTAAAACAGTAAAAACATTGGAAAAATTTAGTAGTACCATTGCAATTATTTTCGTCCTATTCAACATATTCAGAAGGAAATTAAAAAAAACCTGTGTTTTTTCTATTTTGAAATTTATAATTTTTTAATTTTCTATTTTGCATAAAGATCCGCAGTCTAATTATGACACAATAAAGTGAACAAACTATTTGTGTAGTATACATTTAGTATCAAAACTGGTTACGTCCACCCGGACCACTTTTCGGATATTTATGGACTTCAGTTATTCAATATTTCAAGAAAAAATTTGAACATGATTGTAGGAATTGTAAGACTATTGTAGGAAACAGGAACCAATTGAAGAGTCATTTATTTCTTTAACAATTTCAACCAGTTGGAAGTAATACGTTGACGTTTCTAACTTCTGTTAATCTTTTCATTATTTCAAATTGTATCATACTTACCCATTTTTGTCAGAAATGCAACATGCGATGAAGTATTTCTGAACTGTAGTGCGCTGCCTGTTAAAGTTTCAATAGCTAAAGTAAACTAGGAAGTTTGAACTAGAGTTTGGTTGCTAGGTCAGTTCTTCTTATTTTTACAGACTGTTTATTTGTAGTGTTTCTTTTTTTTATCATTTGTTTTTCAATGCCAAACTCTTGAAAGCTTGCCCAAAATATTTAAATTGGCTTTAATACCATCTATTTCGAAAAGTGTCCAAAACCCCATCATGTAGTAGAATGTAAACAACAGTTTTCATTTTCCCGTATGAAATAAAAAGAATGCCCCCCCGGAAACAGCGTCCGAAACGAAAAATTCCCTCGAAAACTGTTGAATAATTTGCAGGAGCAACGTCGAAAAAATTCAAGAAGAATTTCCAGCCATGTTAATAGTGCAACGCAATTTCAGGTAACGAGGCAGCAACAAATGACAAACGAAATTTATTTTAACTAACGCGTTGAAACAAACTTTTTGAAATTTTAATACCACTTCACTGTATTACTGTAGTAGCTAATAGTAACCTTTTTAGTCGAGAAGAACTATATGTATACATATAAAGGAGTCATAGTGGCTTAAGTGCAGCCTATTTTAGCAATTATAATACCCAAAGGTCGATATATTGGCTTTGCGGAATTTTCGAGATATTTCGGCATTTCGTTTTCAATAGATAGAATTTGAATACGTTAAATGATGCTTTGTTTTCATAAACCACATTTCTATAGTAGAATATGCCTTTACAGAAAAGAAATATGCAGGGTGGTCATTTTATCTGAAGACATTGAAATATCTCGAGAACTATGCATCGAATCAAAACAAGTGGGTAATGAATGTTGTTTGTCGCGGAGGGGAACATCCAATGATACCACACTCGACCCCCTACCGTCACCCCCTGGGGGTAGGGGTGGGGGAAGATAAAAAACTTAAATGGGAACCCCCATTTTTCATTGCAAATTTCGATTATCCAGAAAAAAATGCACAAATTTGACCTAGGAGATTTTGCATTTTGATTCACAGATGGCGCTGTAATGGACAAAAATATGTAAAAAATCGTTGAAAATTGGGAATATCTCGAAAAATGCACATCAGATGAGAAAAATAAAAGTAGACGTATTTGATATTTTAAAAAATGCTATTCAATAACAATAACATAATTGATTGTTACACAAGTAAGTAAACACTAACGTCTTACAATAGTACGACAGTAATGGTATTTTAGAGTTATTTAAACTGAAATATCTCCTGGACTACTAACTTTTCGACATACATAGGTTAGTACTTTTTTATAACGAATGTCCAGCTGCATCGATTTATGTATTAAAGAATACCACATTCCATTTTAAAAAATGAAGGTGACCTTTGTATTTCTAGAAAAAATTACATAAAAACAAAAATTTTTCTGGTATCGTATGAGCCCCATTTTACCATTCAACTTTGTTCTTCAGATATTTGACGTATCTTTAAAAACCACAAGGATATTTGAGATTGTCACGTTACGAGACTCACCCTGTATATAAAATACAAATATCTCGATAAAGAAGTAAAGTAAAAAAAACAGATTAGAGCACTGTGTGTCTCCCAGGAAACCATGCAACTTGTGTTGGAAGCATTTTTGACGTTTGCACCTTAAATATCCTCATTGTTTTTAAAGATACGTGAAACGTCTTCAGGATAAAGTGGACTGGTTCAATAGGGCTCACACGATGCTATAAAAATATTTGTTTTTATGTTCGTTTTATTAAAGATTTCAAGATCATCATCATTTTGTTTTTAAACGGTCCACCCCTTTTTAAACACCTACGATGGTAGTCCCTTTCATTAGGGATTCGGGGACTTAAATTTCTCAAGGTCATTCAAGGTCACAGACAGAGAAAGTCTTATAGTTTTGTCGCGGGGCGAGAGAACAAGATTATAAAATTCTTGGGAGCAGACTTTTAAAATGCTGTAAAGTTGACTTTCTGTACCTGTTACACTAGAATGTCCCTTTAAAAGTTTCGAAGCCGGGAAAGCTGACAAATGGAGGCGTTCGGGAGTGTCTCGGTCGCGGCCTGCCCCGTTTCTCCAAATTGTGTCGTCGATCACGTAGCTGACAGAGCAAGGCTTGTATTACGTTCGCTCGTGTCTCTCTTTCTGCTAACGGGAAATTATGCGGGCGGCGCTCTCTAAAGATCCGTCGGTGGGAAAAGAATGGAACAATGCAACAGCGTGAAGGGAATCCCGGGCGGTGCGACGCGGCGTATGTGGACCGGGCGTAGATAGATGTGTCGGGAAACCGTGGTAATGTTGCATTGATAACACAGGCACGCGCGACCGTGTAGTTATACCGGGGATGATCATACAGTAACCAGGGTGTGTACAATTACCTGGGGTTTTCGGCGAAGGTGGGCAGGTGGCGTGGAACAGGGGTGAAGGGGGGAGGTGGAAGCACAGGCGTCTAGTCGAGTTGACCACCGAATGAAATACTCGCAGCGTATGGGGCAACGAGTCGTTGGTTGAGCGTGATGGAATTGGTAGGTCGACAGATAACTGCGGTGGTGACGTCGTGTGTCGATGCACCGTCGGCTACCATTCGTTCGATTGTCCATTGATTGCCTTCGCTTACTATTTACACCGGTACAATTACCCAATAGCAGTCTCGCGCATACAGGAATTCAGATGGAATTCCAGTGGGCGGAAGGAGAAGGGGGAGCCAACTTCGCGTAAGAAAACGGTAGCAACACTCTAATGACATCGGCCGAGTCGACTGCTGTGCAGTTGACGCTTAATTCGAGTCGAGCTTAATTGAGATAGGTCCGCAATGGATGCGGGATTGATCGAGATCTCGACGCACGTTGTTGAATGATATCAACTGAGAAATACTATGAAAAGAATAATTTTGTTCCATGTCTCTTTCAAGGTCACTTACATTTTTTTTATTAGGGAAACGCGTATTTTTCTCTATTTCATTTTGTAGCAGGTGGAAAAATATATTTGAGTATATCCTACTGCTTATACTATAAGAGTTCCAAGTGATGCCTATTGGCAGTAATACCAATTTCCCCAAAGAGAAACGTCAAGTAGGGACAGATTTGGTTTCCTAAATTGGCATCAGTTAATGAAGCACGTGGTGAACTCTTTGTAAATTTCATCTTCGAAAAAAATATTTCACAAACATATAATATATAGATCCAAAAGCACTCACAACTCGTTGTGCAAAACATCTTAAATTGTATTTATATTTATTTAATAGTTTTTTTTTGTAACAAAAGTTTCAATACAAATATCAAATCGCCTGGCGGGCCGCACAATTTAACGTGACGGGCCGCGTGTTGACCAGGCCTGATGTAGATCAATTGAATTGAGTTGGCAATGAATTCGATGACGTAGCTAGTAGCTACCTACATCAAGTACATTTGTCCCACGGATTGACACATTTACGATAAATATGATAAAATGAACCTATGAAAATTAGTGAAGAAAAAAAAGAAATTTCTATTTGGCTTTCACTGATTGATGCAGCAAATTTTTATTTTGCACGAAGATCCGCAGTCTAATTATAAAGTTATAAAATTATTCAAATTCATCTATGTACTCTATACACATAGGTTGCTGGGTTTAGGTAAGATAGTACAACCGAGGCTACAGTGAATTGTAATAGGATAGATCTAGATTTGATTCCAGCACAATATCCTGAGTTATACTAGATCTATGGGTCATGTTGGCGAAACATACGTTCAATTGATCCAATTGTAGACGGAGACGAATTACTGCATAAATTGACCAATGCAATTAGTCCAGGTTCAGTTGCACTGCAACGAATCCAACCTGCCCTTAGTTAGCTCTCGCTGTCTCCGACCTGATATGGCCGAATCTACATGTAGAATTGACAGTATACAGGGTGTTTCGTCTAAAACAGGACACATAAATATCTCTTCAGGTTACTTTGATGCAAAAAATATTTGTTACGTAATGTGCATGGTGTCAATGGACCAAATATCTGGCACGAATATTTTTTTTCCGAAGGTCATTTTTTTCGGAGTTATCCAGGTCATCGATGTTTTTTTTATACATACCTACATTTTTATTTTATTGCATCGGGTAACTGATTCGAAAATACATTCAGATATGTATAATAATAAGACCTTGAAATGACCTTGATCTTCGAAAATTAAAGTTTTACCATCAGATTAAGCTCAAGGTCATGTTATTATACATATCTGAATGCATTTTTCGATCAGTTACCCGATGCAGTAAAATAAAAATGTAGTTATGTGTCAAAAAACATCGATGACCTTGATAGCTTCGAAAGAAATGACCTTTGGAACAAAATATTCTTACGTAACAAATATTTTTTGCATCACAATAGCCTAAAGAGATATTTAGGTGTCCTGTTTCAGACGAAACACCCTGTATATCCAGTTAATGCTAACAAAACGCTAACTAATTTGTTAAATGCTAACAAAAAGATTATTTGTGAAAGTAATCTTTAATTTTCATTTTAACTATCGAAGACTGTTTTTTCAAAATCTCTCATTCACTGGTTTGGATAATCGAAAGTTCGGATAATCAAGGTTCTATTGCATTTATTAAAATACTATTTTACCCAGATCTGCATCGAATACACGCTCCTTAAAGTCGAATATTACCTCCGAGTCTACCTACACGTGCGATTGTTCTCGTTCGGTCGTGCTCGACGAGATACGCTTACAGATCTCCTGCAGAACACGTCCGCAGTGAAAGGAGCCAATGAAAAATGAGACCGAATACGCGGACTCTGTCGAGAACGGGAATGGAATGCTTGTATCTCACGCTGGGACACGTACTATTCGAAATTTAGTGTCCAGGTCCGGCCGCTGAAATACATTTTTCTTCCAGTGATATAATTATTATCTTTCGCGCCTGCCGCGCGGAAACAATGGGGGCTGGTATCCAGTACAGTGTTCCACGGTTCAATTAGAGAGTGCCGACAGTCGAAGTTGCCGATAGCAGTTGCCGGCCCTACACCAATTCAATGGCAGTCGTAACGAGTGCGGCACAGATGTGGCCAATTTCCGTTCGGATCAGCAAACCGGATCCTCTAGAAAGACGCGAATCCACGATCGTTCGATACCACTCAGCGCGCCGCTGTATACGAATATCGTCGGCATGCAGGTTGCGACACATTACCCCTCATGCACCTTTAAATGTCAACTAGCAAGGAGAGCGCAAGCCCTTCGGGCCACCGATTTAGTTGAGATTTCGTATACTTATAGATTATGATCTCCCTTTCACGAATATACATATACCATTATAGGGGCAAACACTCAATAATTGTTGAGATATTTATAAACAAAGTTTTTTCATAACCAGTAGTAGAAATATGCTATTGTAGAGAAAGTATATAACGAGTAATATCCTGGTGTAGTGGCAACGTACTATTAATCTTCTACAATTTATACAGTGAGCCACGAAAGTATTTGAACGCACTTTAAAACAGTATAACTTTTTTATAATTGTACCGAACGACCTTTTTTAAGCAATTACAAGCATTAGTTTACTAAATGACCTGCAAAACAGATTTTCCAAAAATTACAATTTACAAGGTTGCATGCAAAAATAAAAAAAAGCATTTTTTTTTTACTTTTCTACGTGCCTCCCTGCACTCCGCTCACCTCCTACAAGTAGGGACTTTTAGTATTTTTACCTCCTAACTAGTCCAAACAAAGTCCCAAAGTGAAAAATTGTGTTCCTTCCATTTCCCTTTACACCCCCCTTAAGAGCATTCATTGACTGGACTAGGTGGATGTTTCATATATTGTAGCTTATGATCTACTGAACAAAAGATGTAATGAGCACAAAGCTCGATAATGAACAGTTATCGAGTTATAATCAGTCAAACATGACAAATTCGAGCTGGCAAATACTCAAATCTCAGGAAGTATTTATTTTGTTGGAAAAATGTTTGAAACAAAAATAATAGGGTTTCACAAAATCTGTTAGGTGGTGCCATTATTTTTAAGGCTATTTAGCTGTTAGAAGATCCTGCATCTATATAAGCCTTTATCTTAATCTGCTCTTCCACACTTAATAATTTATTCCGTGGCATGTTAAGAAAAATCGATATAACCTAAAAATATATCCTATTTTTGTGATCAATTGATCAGTTTTAAGTATACCTAAGACAGTTCGTTTATTTTCTATTGGTACAGCAAAAGGGAATTTCTTCGGTCGTTGGAAGTTCAATGCAACAATATGTCACGCTGTTAATTCGCCTGCCACGGTGTCATAGCGCTCGGCGAGAATCTTGTTTGAATAAACGTCGCACGTTTAAATGCACACGGCATTAATTCTAGACACAAGCCTTGTTTCCCAGACGACGGACACCGCGGAGGAAGATTTGTCCGCGGACAATGTTCTTGCTCGTCGTAGAAACTCAAGAGCGATTGCATCTAACTGAAGCAATAATTACGACGTCGAGTTAGGCAAGTGAATTCTCAACTACGAATTCTAATCCGTTTGATAGTTATTAAAAACTGCTTTCGTCGCACTGTGGGAGTTCGACCGAAATCGTGGCAAAATAGGAAGGAGTACACCAATTTAGTTAAAAGTTAATATTATGGGGTTTTTCGGGACGAATACAATTACCTATTATGAAGGTCATTCAAGGTCACGCAAGGACAACTGCAATTGTTCAGGTGACCTGTTTTGGGTGCCGCACCCTGTATAAGTCTACAGGATTACATAAAAATGTATAAAATTTCTGGTTTTTCTTCAGGTGAAGTTCTTTAAGATTTTAACTTTAAGATTTTATACGTTCCTCAAAACAAGAATTCACACATTTTGTGCGTCTTGCTGCTATAAATTGTTCTATATTTGTATTATAGTACATATTTCTTCAAAATGTGAACTCATAAATTGAACATAATTTGTTAACGTATTATTACTGGCGGCTACTTCATCGATTTGAACAGTTAACGTCACATTTCATAAAAATTTATTTTAACAGCAATGATTATTGTGCCCATGAACAATCAATCGGCCTCAGAAATGTAATCGAATCATTTTTATCGGGATTATGCTCTAAAAAAGATTTTCAAATTCTCTTTTAATATGTGCCGGTGTTCATGAAAGTAAGCTAACAAGAAGAATCATGTCATCTTTCTTCAAGATATTCAGATTTTTGCGTCTGATTTGATAACAGAATAATGTACTACGATAATATACAGTATAATGTACAACTTTTTCACTTTACTTCATAATTTCAATAAAATTATTCGATGTATAATAAGTAATAGTAATAATAATAAGTAAACTGCGGATTTTCTGTATTTACAACAAACATATGAGTAGGTGATACATAAAGCAGAAAAATTTAAAGAAATCAAGAACGTCGATATATTATTTTTATCCCATTAGAATTGTTAAAGCAAAAAAGAAACTTGCACATGGATCTTGTTTCTTACAATTGATGCAGATTATTGTGCATACAGATGCGCAGTCTAATAATAATCAAAAAGATCAATTCGTTTGGAATTTTGACTTCGGCGATTTTTATATTCATCGGCACAGGTGTCATCTCAGTTGATTTGTGCAAAGTAATATGTTAATGTAAATGCACCGAAAAGTAGTGTAGAATGGTACACAAAGCATCCGAGCACGAGTGCCAGCATAATTTCCAATATTACATCAACATGCAGCATAAATTTCTTATCTTTCTATTAATAATCGGGCGGCGACGTTGATAGAACCGGGTGGAAGCCTGGAAAACGCACGAACACGATACTAGCCCATGCAAATTCCCCCGTTTCAGTGTCCGCGTGGTCGGCCATTTTTGCCGCGGTACTTCCCGGACGGTGTAATTAATCATCGATATTATATCATCCGCAGCAGTGGCACTCCAGCTGGGCATTATCCGTGGCTGCGCACGTGCAGCTTGCAGCGAAAACGACGACGTCAGCCGGCTGGTTACAAATAATATTCGGCACCCGATACCTCTGTAGTATTTGCCCAAGGTCGTGCGAATTAGAGCCGGTCGGAGAGAAACGCGTTTCCATCGCCTATGCAAACGACGCGCAAGACATTCGTTACGCGCCTCACAGCATGTACGTGAGCTGCCAGCGAGTTGGAAACTGATGTTTTTCGGTTCAACCCTCTGCCACCGCAGAATCCTCTTCAACGCGATGCACTAGAATTAAGGAGAACCGGAAGATCGTTCTTCATTTTATTGTGCCGTCTATATCCTCTAATTAGATTCGCTTTGAACCAGCCATTTGTAATTCAAAAGGATATTCCTATTAAAAGCTGTCGATCTTAAACGATTCGTAAGATTTTGAAGGGTTTTGTATTCTATACAGCTGTCGATCTTAGACGATTCGTGGGATTTTGAAGGGTTTTATATTCTATACATGGCGTCTCAGTTAACGGGAACTTGGCTCAGGACGTTCAAATTTCAGTGGATTTTGAGAATTAGATTCGCTTTCAACCACACATTTGTAATTCAAGAGGCTATTCCTATTAAAAGCTCTCGATCTTAGACAATCCGTGAGATTTCGAAGGGTTTTATATTCTATACAGGGTGACTTACTTAAGCGGAACTTGGTTTAGGACGTTCAAATTTCAGTGGTATTTAAGAATTTTTTTGTCAACAACTATAAGTTGAACTTCCGTAACACTCTTTTTCTGGGGGGGGGGGGTGGTTATTCAACGTTTAGATAGTACCACAAAATCTTTGTATGAACAATAAAATTGCTTATTGTTGCTATAATTATCCATTTTCATAGCGCCGCGACGGTGGAGTTGTAAGTTTGTGTACAACCAATCGGATTTAAATTTTGTCTGAAGCACAAAAAATAGGTTTTTTTGCATCTACATGGAATTAGATACTTTCGCCTTAACTATTACCTTCGCCCCAAACTTCGTTGATATTCCGACTTCGGCCTAGTTTAAACTCATAGAATAAAATAATGCTAAAATCGCGTTTTGACATCCTGAAGCCAAATAAAGTGGAGTGGGGTAAGTCCACCCTAGTTTTTGCGAAGCTGGACTTTAAACGGATGTATTCTCAATCTGGAATGTAAAAACTTAACGTTTTGATATGAAACTCTTGCCACAATTATTACTGATGAATAGTATTATGTAGGATTCTAATATTGCTTGAAAATGATCATTTTGATAGGATATTGCACAAAGTGTCAACTAGGACGCACTTGCCCCGAAAGTGGGGCAAGTCCGTCTCTGACAATGTGAGTTCAAAATGCTTTCGAACCTTGTTTCCAGTGCTACGGGACAAGAAATGAAAGATTAACAAGCCTGCTTTAAAATGGTTCTTATTGCATTAAATTATATTGTTTAGTTTCATAGTTATCCATTTTTAAACAAACAAGTACCTTTATGGTGAAATATGAAAGGGGATACAGTGATGTGAAAACAAAGTTTAAGAATGCTTTCGAACCTTGTTTCAAGTGCTACGGGGCAAGAAAAGAATTATTATCAAGCCTGCTACAGAATGCTTTCTATTGCATTAAATATATTGTTTAGTTTTATAGTTACCCATACAGTACGCACTTACACCACCGTGATAGTACGAACTTGCCCCTAGACGGAGTTACCCCTCTCTACCTTAATTTAATAAAAATTTGAATAAAATTATATATCAAAAGCATAATTGAATAGAGCGAAAAACTAGCTTTACAATGACATACAACTCATTAAGTTAAGGTAAATATTTATTGGTATAAAATTGCAATTAAAACTAAGGAACATAAATCCTGCATTTCCTTCTTTACAACCTAATAATTTTAGATAAAGTAGTCGTAAAAAAAAATTAATTTCTTCAGAAAAGATTCGTGGAAATGTCTTTTTCATATTGTCAAGTAATACTGTTTTGTCATATTCCAAAGCTACTTTGTTGTTTGTTTCTGACCTTCCATTGTTTCGCAACCGATGCGCCTTTCGATCGTGCAGGATTTCCAGCTGCATTGTTATCATAGAAAGGAGGTGCTCAGCAATTATTCAAGGAACGCACGCAAATAGTGGACGCGGTTGATGCGCGGTGCGTTTGCTCGGTGAAACATTGAACAGGTTTCCTTTCGCCTAATGCCAAATACACATAGCTCAGTGCATTATTTATAACATAATCATCGAATCGTTAGTGCTCCCGTGTACACCAATGTGAGAAAACTGCCTCGCAATATTCGATCGATCGGTGATCAATGTGTAATGAATTTTCCGTGTAATATATGCTCTCGGCGAGAGACGAGTAATGTTCGTGCCGTGTATTCGGCGTGAATGAACGCTTGTAATCGCGAAATGGCGCGGAAGGATCAATGTACTGATGGCGAAAATGTACGAAAAAACGCACATGAAACGCTTGGAAAAACAGTAAACCTATATTGCATTAGTCAATTTTTATGCCGCTGTAAATTTGCTAGGGTAAATCGCTCGGGGAACACTGCATTCTACTGCGAGCGGGATTCGACAATATTTCAAAATGCTTTCCTGAACATTTCGGCAGACTGGTACAAATACAGTCAATCGAGAAAGTCTTCGCAAAACCCTTGAAACAGAATAATTTTTTTTGAAATGGGTACATTCGATTTCAGATTTTTTCATATCAGAAAGATTGGTATAGGTTGTTGAAAGAGATCTCAAGTCACACACACACACAAATAGTCCATTTTTAAAAATGTAATTTTATTTAAAATAATTTATAGATATTTTCTGGGTTGACTGTATATTCCAAAGTGATGAAAAACATTTTTTTCATGACGCATACACGGAATTCTGATTTTTTAACAAATGTGACCAGTATTTGCTGCAATAGCCATATGGCTACCATTTTTAATATATTTTTTGATACAATTATAGTACGTCGACGTATTTAGAAAACCGTCAATGACCTTGAAATTTCAGAAAAGTTCAAATTAAAATATGTTTTTAAGCTCTGCACTGATGATTTGAAATTATTTGAAATAAATAGTTATCTTTCAAGTATTTGACATTCTATAACATGATTAAATACAAAATGCCACGGTATTCGTCAACTGATTTCTGTATACAATACAAGTATTATGTAATGGCCTAACAATCGAATACAATATTTAAATATACTATACATTTGGACCGTTTATTTTGAAAGTGGTGCAAGTCCATTTTTTGTTGTTTCGAGAAAATTAAAGGTTAGCATATTAGTTAATTAAAAAATATAAATTAATTATGTCAAGTCAGGCAATGTTTCTACTAATTTATCAATATATGTAATTTGATTATATAAATTTCTTTCAGGCGAATTTAACTAAAATAATGTATATTTACGGGCTGTAAATGGACTTACACCATTTGCATAATTAGTCAATTGTAAAAACCATTTAATTTCAATTAAGAAAAATTAAATATCACTTAAAATATATTTTGTATTAATCATTTTGTATTAATAAATTAATTAATAAATTGTTTATAAATAATAACAAGAAATAAAATAGGAGTAGTATTTTTTATTTTAAACGTTAATAATATTTATATATTGTTAAACTTAACATAGGATATTTTCTATTATTTATTGCTCTCTTTATGTGGCAATGTTTTGAAATATTCTTTTGGGCAATTCTTTCAAATTTTGGCGGTCTTTTCCGACATGTAGGTGATAAATCTAACGTCTTAAATTTTGTGTCGTCCATCTTTGCATGAAATTTCATTCGGCATTTGGAACATGCGATTAAATAAACGAAATAATCCGGAGAAACTTATTCCTTAGACGTTGAGGAACGATTTTAAGGAAACAAATATTGGCAAACTCTATTGATATCTCATTAAGTTTTTCGTTCCGATTTGATCGTTTCCTGTCCCTTTCTCTCAAAAGAAATCTATGCGCCTTTCCTCTCATTATCTGCAATTTAATATCTCTTCCCATGTTTACTCAAACGAGGAAAAGTCAATTTGCATCGAGGAGAACGGTCTGTGGAGTCCACAGCACACCATTTCCCAAGAGACGTCTTCGTATACCATTGAAATGAGCTCCGCGATTATGAAACACTGTATACTATATTTCACTGTTATAATAGAAGATTAATCAGCTTCGGCGTTTAATAACACAGCGGTCAAGTGGCCCGCGAAATGAGAGAGTTCGAGAACTTCGAAGTTAATAAGCCGTCTCCTTCACATCGATTGACCGTTTGATCGTGGAATATTATTAATTACTGCACTGTACTACATACAAATGTTCTGCAGTATTATTTCTTTTGTGAACTTCAATACTGCTTCGTCAACAAAGAGTTTCAATAACGCCTCTTTAATTAAAATACCTGGAATGAAGTTCTCATGTTCCCATTCATTTGCGAGCATAGATCGGCTCACGCGATCGGCTCTTCAAAATATTCTATTGAAGTGGTTCAAGAAGAAACTAGGTTATTCTGATTTTATCAGTAGCATGTATAATTTAAAAAGCCTGTGGAGACAGTATCCCATCGATATTAGTATAATTAAATTACTAGACAGCGGATTTTATGCATTTATGATAAAAATAAGCAGGTTTCAATGAAACATTAATAACATTAGGACAATTTAAAAATACTGTTATATTATTTTGCACCTATGAAACATATTAAGAGATAAAATCCATTTTTATTTCGCTCCAGTGTGTTGCTGTGAAATTGATAAGTCGTGGTTTACATGCGAGAATTATACAGGGACGTAACACACAACTCTTCTCCTACGGAATCGGAAGAACAGAGAACGATCATACCATACGAAAGCAATGTCGCCAGAATTGACCAAAGCCGGTTGATTTTCCCACTCCGCCTTCTCACCTTCCACTATCCCATTCCAGCACCAAGATCCCATACTCCAACATCCCACACGAAGACCGTAGACTGGTCACGTATAATCTGGCCATTAGAGAGGGGGTAAAACTGATTCCCCTTGATTTCCCCGTCTGGCGACACTGGCCAGATCAAGACTTATCTCCCACTCTACCCTTCCCCTTCTACGACGTATTCCCCCCCATTTTATAGCGGCGAGCATCCCCACCCTTCTTCCACGGACCGAACACGTGACGTGATATCATGCAACCACCGCTTGTTAAAGTGTTCTGCGCATGACGTCGGTCAATGGGCTGTGCTCAACTATAAACTATACGATCGTGTATGATTAAGCAGATAAACAGTAAGCAGCTCTGTGTTGACGTTGGCAGGCACATTATCTCTACACTTGAAATCTATGCGCACATGAATGGTTGTACTTTTGACAGACTTTTGACGAGAGCAGTCTATGACCACAAATAGATAAGAATAATAAGAACTGTATAAGTGATATAGAGTGATAAGAACTCTAATTCATCCCAGGAGCAAAAGAAAAACGAAAATTTGAAAGAAAAAAAGAAAATTTGGTTGCTTCTTCCAGACTCATATGCGGCATTCGGCATTATTGAATAATTCGAGTGTATGGAGGAAGTGACATCACATGCAGCAATGGAGGAAGGTGTCACCGTTGAGTGCTGAGTCGGGTCCACCGTTCGACCGCTAGACGGCTCACTGCTCGAAAGTATTTCTCGCAGTTAAAAGTAAACGTTGTAGCGTAGTGTATAATAAAGCTGTTAGTTATTTTTTTGGTATGATATTCCGAAGAAATAACAAATTTAACAGCTTTATTATACACTACACTTATTTCAGTATTTTAGAAATAAAATAACTCTTCCACTCGATTTCGAAATCGTATTTTGTAGACACGTGACCCTCCAAATTCCGGAAGAAAATGCATCCGGCATTTTTGCTCGCCATTAATACGCCGCGTCCTGGTAATTGCAATATTTCAGCATTACGCTTTAATACGCCCATACATCCCCATAGAAGCGACTGTTGTTTTTCGTAGAAGCTTCCCCATTCCCTGGCAAACAATATTTCACCGGTATGCAGCGAACGCTTCACGTGTTTTGACACGTGTCACGACACGACACGCCGCACAGCGCCGCACGGAACAGCCGCAAGGCTTCGGGATTTTATCGTTCATCAAATCTCGTTAATGAGCCGAGGACATAGCAACGGGTTGGGTTTTGATGACGTGATTGCACGCCATGGTGACTCGTTAATTTAACGATTCCCGATCAGCACCGATGATAGAATTTCTTTTCTCGAGCCGGTCCCCGCATTCCCAGCTCAACGTGCTCCCGCCGTATCTCCGCGGTTCCATCGATAATGAATGCGATTTCTATGTAATTTATAACCCGTGCATCGCTCGAATACCAAATTCCCGTTATATCGGGAAAGTGTTTGTCTTTTCTCCTGTTCGCCGGAACTTTGATCTATGCGCATACACTGTGGCGTAAACGAGACGCCTCATTGCTCCCTTCAGAAAAACAGCTTCCATGGAATTCGAGATATTCTCTTCACAACCGATACCTTTATCGATTATTCAGCTCATCGACTTTCCAGTTAATTTGACGCGGTTCCCCGGATTTCAGCGATAATTTGTTGAAATTTAATTAAGAGCGATGGTGTCTTGTGTCAGCGGTGTCGTTATTAATCAATTTTACGGTCTTATTACGTATCAAGGCGCTGGACGAAACCGTTCAATTAATTACAGTAATGCCGCATATCGTCCGCTACTGTTCTCGTGATACAGGCAGTGAATATATTTATTTATTCATTATAATTAGACTGCGGATGTTTATGTAGATTTTGCATATCGCATATGTTTTCTACTATGTGCATATATGTACATATATATTACATATTTCTTTTATATAAGTAATTTCACTAATTGTAAGGTGGAATGGGTATATAAGCCCGCCCTAGTTTTTGCAAAGTTGGGCTTAAAAATGATGTATTTTCAGTCTGGAATGTAAAAACTTAACGTTCTTGGTATCAAACTCTTGCCACAGTTATTACTGATGAATTAGTATTATGTAGGATTCTAATATTGTTTGAAAATTATCATTTTGATAGGATATTGTACAAAGTGTCAACTAGGACGCACTTGCCCCGCAAAATGGGGCAAGTCTGTCTCTGAGAGTTAAAAATACTTTTGAACCTTGTTTCAAGTGCTACGAGGCAAGAAAAGAATGATTAACAAGCCCGCTATAAAATGATTCTTATTGCGTTAAATTATATTGCTTAGTTTTATAGTTATCCATTTTTTAAACAAACAAGTACTTTTGTGCTGAAATATCAAAGGGGATACAGTGATATTAAAACAAAGTTTAAAAATGCTTTCGAAACCTTGTTTCCAGTGCTACGGGGCAAAAAAAAGAATGATTAACAAGCCTGCTTTAAAATGATAGTACGGACATACAGTACCGACTTGTCCCGTGTAGTAATATTTACGGGGCAAGATCATCTTAGTGTTTTTCTCAATAAATTTTAAAAAATACGATAAAAACGGCTCGTTTTGGTGTAAACCTACATCAATATTTGTTGTACTTAGCTAAAATAACAACACAGAATACAGAGTGTGTCCGTTAAGTTATGCCACCAGTTTTAGGCACTTCCAGTAAGTGCAATTAAAAAATGATTTAGACAAAAGTTTCTCGGTACTTGGTGAGCTACATGTTCGCGTATTCTTAAATCTGAAAGAATGCTTTTTACGTAAAAAAGTAAAGATCACCTTTTGACTTTTTTAAATGGCACCGCATGCTTTGGACATCATGGGATTGTTTCTGACGTCGAGACGAATTTAACAGTGTATTACACTGTGACCTTGAAATGACCTCAAACTTGAAAATTTTGTGCAAACGTAATTTTAATGATAAATTATTTCTTACAATATAAATCAAGTTTCCTCAGATGTTCGAACTGCGATCCACCTTCTATGATACGGAACTCCGATCTTCGTATTAGATTTTTCGTTCTTGCCATAATTAAGGCGTCTCAGTCATTTGTATTTGGCCAGATTTGATCGTTTTCGTAGAACATTTATCGTTTGTCAGCGTGAAGGGCGTAAGATACCTTGTTGTTTTTATCGATGCCGGCATTAAGAACAAGAGACACGAAACCCAATATGGCGATTGGTTTACTCCTATACCTCGACTGTTATTACTTCGCCTCAGGAAGTTGCGCTATTAATACGGGGGATTCTGAGCAATTAGCCAATTAATACCTGCATCCCGTTGAGCTGTGTATAATCGACAGCTATAATGTAATATTAATGGTCCGTGAATCACCATTTATAACGATACGATGTAACGGTGATCCCTCATCCCTCAAGCCTAGAGCCGGTTCAATCTTCAATGGGTGCGTGAATTCACCGAATCGCCCCGCGCGCCGCGCCCTGTGCCGACTGAGCAATATATTCCGCACGTGAGTCGAATCAAGGGGAATTTCGGGAATGCAAATTCGATTTCGTATTTCAAGGGTGTAGATCAATGGCTGACCCACATTCGCCGAATGTGCCATCGTTATTGTCTTCCAGTGAACGGAACCCCTCCTAGCGAAGGAGCTGATTTCGAGGATTCTCGCATCGCCAATCGTATATCCCTCTACCATTCCCCATTCACCCACCGTCACCACCATTACCTTCAACGATTTATATCGATCTCATGTTCCGCCGTTGTCAGCATTACTTCAACCGCAGAATAGTTTCAATCCGAATTTACGTATAATACAGGGCACGTTTACAACCACACTTTTCCGACTGTAGGACCCGCCGAGATTATTGTAACCGCACTCGCCACACGTTGAAGCGCTCGCTGCCATCATTTATCTGAACAACAGCGTCCATAGCTATTTTCTTAAGGGGAGGACCCGGCCCACGAAGCTAAAGAAACGAAAAAAAATAACGATGATAATCTAATGAGACTCATTAAACAAACATTAATATTATATGTAAGTCAAATGAAATACATTATCTAATAACAAAAAACTGAAAAAGAAACTCTGCCGTACCGACAGCAAACAAGTATATGAAAGAAAAACATAAAATATATAGAAAAATATATATAGAAAAATGTCGTGTCTGTGTTCACTTTTGCTCCTGACTATAGACGAATAGTTAACATTTTTTCCGAAAAATGAAAATTCCCGTTATTTGAACACACCTCGTACACTGTTATTACTAGACTGTGGATTTGATGAATTTATGACAAAAATGGGTACATACAATTTAAACCAGTGGAGGTATTAAAAAGATTTAAGGCCACCAGTGTATTACTTTTAACTTGATGAGATAATTACAAGAAGAGTGAAATTTTTATTTGACTTCTGTGTCTTGCAATCAATGCAAACATTTTTTATTTTGCATAAAGATCCGCAGTCTAGTTATTGCCAAAGGTATCGATTTTAGCAAAATATGAGACCATTTAAAGTTTAGCCTTAGATAGGAAAGAGTTACCTAAATAAACATTTCTAATAAGAAGAAGAAATTATTTCGAGAAATCATCCCTACAAATAATAACTGAAAAACATGAAATTCGAGTTGAACAGCGTTGTCTAAACCTATCAGCGCGACTTGTCCGAGCACATGACCTAGTTCGTACGAGAGAAAAAAAAAGCATTTAATCCTGGAGAAAGGGTTGTCCGATTGGAATCGTGAGCGAACGGTCCATACATCATGGTTTCGATTTCCAAAAAAAAACTACGAAGTCACACAAAAAAAAAGGATTCCGAGCGAGCAGCGTGTGTCTCCTATTATATTCGATGAAAGGCAGAGGACGAACGTGACGAAAAAATTTCGCGGACCCTGCTCTTCTCCCATAGCCTACCTCGTTTCTATGTTTCTTCGTCACAGCCTTTGGTCAGACGGTTTGCTGGTGATTGGTTGAACATAGCGAAAGCATATACGAGAGATTAAAACGCAGCGGGGTCAAACCGCGACAATGCAGTCGTTAAATAAACTACTGCATCCCCAAACAATTTTTTACGGGACAAAAACGACTGGCTATCTTTTGAATGGCGGTTATAGAGAGGCTTTAGGGCGACGTGTAAAAAAATGCACCCACCGACCCGGATCGCCATTTGCTTGTCAATGGTTCGTGGTACACCAAATTCACTAGTTGGTACGTGTTTGCTCAAACGATCGCTGTAGCTGCGTTGGAGTGGCGCCCATTCGCCGTTGCAGTCACCTTTAATCACCGACATTGTTGCAGCAACAACATTCACCGGCAAACGTAAAAAAAATTCTGTTTTCACGAGTGAAAATGTAACTTGAATTTAATTCAAATTATTTCAAATAACTGTTATTGAAGCATATACATATCCCAACAAAAACATCCTGTAAACAGGAGCCAAGTTCCTATGGCCGTAAAAAGTTGTGAGATCAAACAAAATACGGCCAAGTTCGTTAGCTTAGAAATACATCTTGCAATACTGAAAAAAGCGTTTGTAAAAATTAGTTTAAAAGAACGCTATTTAATTTTTTAAAGAGTTACATGGAGGGCTAAATTATTCAAACTTGGCCGTTATTTTTTAAACCAATGGCCGTAGAAGGTGTTAGGTAGCGGCCAAGTTTGAATAATTTAGCCCTCCATGTAACTCTTTAAAAATGGTATCAACCTCTGTTCCGCCTCTGTCGTGCATGTGTCGCACTATCACGATCTGGCGACTCTGATCGTAACTATGGAAAATAGTTGAGTAGTACAAGCGTGCATACAGACGTATCGGTGAAGCACGTCGGGTAACCTGGTTGCTTTAATTTCAGTTCAATTGCAATGGCAGTCTCTTCCAATTAATTTTTATCCATTGGATCTGAGGGGACATTTTATGGCGAGCGGCCGCTAATCGCGTAAAAAAAACGCGACGCGCGTGATAAGACAATGAAATCGTTGCCTGACCCGTCAGACGGGGTTAGGCGGAAGTCCGATTTGAAATCGGAACGATCACGGAACGTGTCAGTTTTTTTGCCCACTCTATTTTCTGGAAACCGTATCTAACGATGCGCCTTATCAGATGCTTGACGTTTCATTACACGGCCCGGAATTCCGCGAACCTGACGATCTAGATTTACACGTTTCCACGTTCGAATTATTCAGCAAGTTGTCGTGTTTCCAGCGAGACACATTCCTCGTGGAACTTGTTTTTCTAATCGGCCCCTGTTCCCGTAATAAATTGTTAGCGTTCGGTTCGCGACAGTTCGTGCGCTGTCATCGGCCGCTAATATGCGAGTAAACAGTGATCGACGGGGCCGATTCAGTCGTCGGCCACAGATTCCGCGCAATCGTTATTTACTTTTCCTCATTTCCGCTGGTTTTTCCTTTTCGCTTTGTTCTCGGCTTGACCTCCGCTTACGACGGTGTCGTCAAGTATGAGATTTTATTGCCGCGAAATATCCGACTCACGTAACGATTTAGCATGCACTGAAACGTGGTCTGACTCTGAAACGAGCCAGACCTCTTAGGCGAACGGCAACGTACACGGTTAGCCCTTCTATCCGCCATTTTGGGAAATGTCCGAGTAAAAAGTCGAGAGTGAATTCTTGGAAAACAGAATTCGGTGGAAGTAAAATTTTCTCATTCGACTCCAGTTGCATCGATAGACCTTCAAAATTTTCTTTCATTTACAAGAGAAAGTAGCGTGAAGATACTGTAATGGGACATTTAGCAGCTTTTCTTTGAACATTTGAATTCTACGTGAGCTTTCAAGAATATTTATTTTACAGAAGCTATTAATTTATTGACCAAAGGAAAATGCATTCGTATTTCCTCCGCTATTCTTTATATGTACCCTATTGGGATAAAATAATAATTATTATTAACAATATAACAATATTATTAACCGTTTCTAGGCCGTGTTCATACAGAGAGCGGCAAGCGGTAGAGCAATTTATTTTTGATTATTATTACATGGGAAAAATGCAAAAAATATGCACAATATGCAAAAAACATGCACTATGCGCAACATATGCAATATGCAAAATAAAAAATATATTTTTGTAATCATCTAATCATGACATGATTTTCTGTCCAGGTCCCATTTGTCTGTCCATTTTCTATGAAAATATACATTTGCATAAACATCCGCAGTCTACTTATTACTGTACGTGTGAAGACGATTAACAATGCCGTTCAAAAATTGTTCGAACCTCAATACGTGCTATTTCCTGTTCATTTAAACTTCGGGAGAATCTTTTCACGTCTCGATCCATCATGATCGGTCTTATGCACTGCCATGCACGCGCTAAACCACGGACCATGGACGGTTCTGTTTCCAGATTTCTCTATTCATCACAGCGTAGATTGATCACGATGCACCTTGTGGCGACGGACCGCAAAAATCTTTCCTTGCTTTCCGTCTAATCGAAAACACTTTCGCATGTTATCGAGAAGAACAGGACAAAATAGGATTTCCGAGGAAAAATTGCTTCGGCACATTATACCTGCTAACAATAGGTTTATACAGGGTGACCGTCATTAATATTTACATAAAAGTGACTGTAATGCTATATGTTATATTAAAAAATAGAGTAGGAATTTAAAATTAAAAAATCGAGCCGCAATCTGATGTATAATAAATAGTTTTTTCAGAGAAGCACGCGTAGAGATCATAACTTAAGGAAAATCATAAATTACGAAAATGTATTAATTCTAATTTTGAGCATTAATTTCATTCATAATTTCAGTCATTCATAGAAAATATCTCAGTAACCAGTAGTTTTTCTGAAAAACTTTTTCACCCCAAACACATATACATCCTCATAATTTTTTTATTCAGTGTCTAATTTTCTGTTCAACTACAAGATTAAAATTTACTGTTTAGGATACAGAAGTTCAATGCGACTTTCATATTTTGATAAAAATAATTGTTAAGGTGGAGTGGGGTTAGTGCGTCAACGGGGCAAGTGCGTTAAGTGGTTATTTTTATTATACAACCCCTAGCATAATGTTTCCGATCGGCGGCATTGATACGAATTTTAGGAATAACTTGATTTTGAAAAAAAAACATATTTTTCAACTTTAAACAAATATTGTGATGTTATTATAAAAGATATTGGATTGTTCTTTGCAGAAAAGATTCTGTAGATTTTCCCAAATACAGTGATATCCAATATTGTTAGCAGGTAAAAGCAGTATAAAAGATTTTAGGCGACTGTAACGGTACACGATGGTAATTTATTTGTAGCCACAGTGAGACGCGAAGTATAACATTAGCGTTGAGGTACAAGAAGAATGTAAGAGCGCCCGTCAGAGGGCGACGCGACACAGCGCCAGAAGGGCGCGTTCGCAAAGCGACTCCCCGAGTCCCGCCAATCGTAGCGCGCCGTCCGGACGTCGTTGTGTGACCAATCACACCCATTGCTCATAAATATTAATACATTATGAATGCTTAAACATGTTTAAATAATCGTTAAAGATGGAGAGACACCACTTTTGCCTCAATTGTTGAGGATATTTTTAGTTCATCTTAAAAAATAAGGGTTCGGCGTAAAATCTAACTGTATCACGCGATAAAGCAGACTTTTATCTTGAGAAACTACTCTTTAAAGCTTGCAACATCAACGTTTTTTCGAATCAAAAAGCAAAATATCTTCGCCCGACATGAGCTGTCGCCAGTGGCGCTCGCTATTACTACGCCGTTCGCTGCGCCACATCCTGTCACTCAAATTCAGTTTTTACTGGTAAAAATCAGAAATTTTATGAACATGGAATTATGACAGTGCCTGAAAGATGGCAAAAGGTCATCGACAAAAACGGACAATACCTAAATTAATAAAGTTATATGTTCAAGTAACAATTTTGAATTTTCCTTCTTATTTAAAATCCGCAATCAGTTAGTTGCCAACCCAATAACATGTTCATACATGTCGTTTGATCCATAACGATAAAAGAATCAGTGGTACATATCTCGAAAAGATGTCCGACCCGAATCCGATCCGTATTTTTGGATACCCCCACACTCCTAATTTTCATTTAATTTATATTCCCTGTAATTGACTTAGAAAATGTTTATTTTGCATAAAGATCCGCAGCCTAATGATAAGTGATTCATTTCGTAGTATTACCTACAAAAATAAACGCTCACCACGTTATACTCCCTGTCGTTTTTGCTGCAACGTCGAAGCATCGAAGACAAAAGTCGCCACCTTAGAGTAAGAAATAGAAGATTTTCAATTCGATTTACCGTCCCAATACTGGCCCGATCCAATAAAAAACTCGATAAAACGGTCGGTCAAGGGAATAGAAGTAAACCGTTGTATATTTCAGCATGGATATAGTGACCGGCTTATCACGCATTGTGAGTATACAGGGTGTTCTGAAAATGTCGTATTTACTAGGTGCGCAACTAAGTTTCCGGGTTTTTTCGATCAATTAAAAACAGAAAATTTCAAAAGAAATACAAAAAATTATTTATTCAAAATATCGTGCCTCGCTAGCTACACAGTTTTGCCATCTCTCTGGCGATACATGAATACCGCGACGATAAATGAAACAATGCATTTTTCGACCAAAACGAAATTTCGAATTGCACTTCTTTTTAGATTCACACAGCAAGTTACATTAGATGTTCGAATTACGGCGTCTCATTTCGATCATGTAATGTAACTTTATTTATTTGTTTTGTAAGAAATAATTTTTGATTAAAGTTACGTCTGCGCAAAATTTTCGAGTTTGAGGTCATTTCAAGGTCATAGTGTAATACACTGTTGAATTCATCTCGACGTCAGCGACAATCCTATGATGTCCAAAACATATGGTGCCATTTAAAAAAGTCAAGGTGACCTTTACTTTTTTACGTAAAAAGCATTTTTTCAGATTTAAGAATATGCGAACATATATCTCACCAAGTACTGACAAACTTTTGTCTAAAACATTTTTTAATTGCACTACAGGAAATGCCTAAAAAATGGTGACATAACTTAACGGATACACCCTGTATATGAATAAATATTATATTAATAAATAAGTGTTGCATACATTCATTAAACAGTCGAGCGCAAGTGCACCGCAATAAATTCAACATAATGTAACGATTTGTGGATCTCGATGAAATTTTACTGTCTACATTCCTATTTACAATTTCAGTAGAGATGAATATTAAATATAATTTAATCGGGTGATGGCATTTTTAAAGTATATTTTGATTTAAGGGTTTACGGGTTCTTGTGAGAGGATTATATGAAAGATTATTATGAAATTCCACTGGAAGATCTTGTGTTCCATTACCCCTCTTGATCATTCCGTTTCCCCGTGACTCTCAGAGGGCGAAACATTATCAACAGAAGGATCTCGCGAAAGTATTTCCGGCCGGTTGGTGTCAAAGACGTGCGCGAACTCGGGATGCCGCGTTACATACGTAAGTAGCTGCCGCGAAGACACTTTGGTAAAACACCTTGCTCGCGTTAAGAGGCTGTTTAGTATGCGAGCGGAGGTTCGAACAGATTAACTTAGCTCTGGGAGGCCAACGTGGTGGGTGTTGATTTGATGTTGATGTAACTCGCGTGCCACGTGACGCTGTCGAAGTGATTTCGATGTCGAATAACCAATTATCGATAGCGTAACAGGACGTCGCTCAGCGATGCACCTTTCGCACAGATAATATTTGGCGAAATAAATATTTTAATTATCGTTTAATATTTCATTTGGTTTTTAAAAATAATAGTATTGAGTATTGAATATACGGATAAGTAATGCGAGAGAGTAATCCCGAGAGAGAGTTATTTATAAAACTTTTAAATACAAGTTTTTGATAATACAGATTAAACTACTTACTCTAATGTACGCAGCAGATTTTTACTACGGTTTGTTGATAAATAATATAAACATACAACGTTTCTTGCAATTAGGACAACAATTTACCATTATTTTCAGCAAAAATGTTTAAAAGTTATTCTGTTTTAAAGGGCGTTCAAATACTTACGTGGCTCACTGTTCATGGTTTATAACAGAATGTTCGAAGAACAGAACGTTTCGATATTAGAGTATTCGGATAATGGGGGTTTGGATACGGAAGTCTCTACTGTATTCCCTAAGGCTCTACTGTATCCTCTAATTTAGTAGTATACTGTTATTCTGTATGATGTTCTTGAACTGTATGATCTAAGACGAATAAAATAATGGCTTGAACAGTATTTAGAGCAATTGGACTCAAAGACGAGACCGACACAATCACTTTCGTGGCAATCGCGTGGTGATCGAAAGTTGCACACCCGATAGCAACAAGGGGAACGGCGGCGCTGAGGGACGGAGCTGGATGCGGAATTGTTCTAAGATTCGTGTTTATACCGGGGCGCATATTCCCCTGATGAACCTTGCCTCCGGTAACATTTACTGGGGGGCCGGATCGTAAATCCTGCATAACATGGCGGTTGTTATCAAGGAACGTGTCTATATGCAAACGGAATTGCAGAAAATGGAAGCGCAGCTTGTAACTTGATTCCTCGATACGGAGCACGCGAGTACTTCGTACGGGCAGGCACAATAATTCAACCAATATCGAGTAAGGTTATAAGTGAACCGGCACGGGAAGAAGTACTTATATTTCCTTCCCCGATCTACCGGAACGATAGTCCGCTCAATCGTTCATTTTTATGGCACCGGGAAGAGAAATTCGACCATTCTAGTTACGAGCCCACCAATTTCGAATTCTTACCACTAATGGAAATATTTATTGCCCTGTGCTTACCAATCGACCTAGTGGCAAAGCTCTCGCAATATCTCCCAAGTTTGATAAATTACAGAACCCCATTCGCAGGCACAAACACATTCATTAAAGATGGAAGGGGTGTAACAAACATAAACTACACGATTAAGATGTATTGTTATGTTTCATTGTTCGTATACAGGGTCTTCCATTAAGAAGTGTTATTTTAAATTATAAAAGAACGCTGTTTTTTCCTACAATTAACCGTCTTTTACCATTTACTTTTTGACAATTTTACCAACCGCGTCTTGAAGAATGGTAAGTCTTATCTTCACAAATAAAAAATAGCACGAAATTTAAAATACATAACACCTCTTAACACGTTCATTGCAGATCAGTCCTGGAACTGACTTAAGAACTGACAAACGGACCTAGTGATTTGCACTCAGAGCTACATTAACTGGAAAATTAAACATTTCTTTCAATCTAGAATATTGCCGTTCTCTATGAATTTTGAAATTTTAGGGATTTGAAATTGGTATACCACATACAATATCTAAATGTTTAGTAATTGATTAGATACCCGATATATTTAATAATGTAAACAATATTTTGAATAATGCTATAGCAATTTTAGTGGTGCCTCAGAGGAGACAACCGAGTGGAAAGAGTTAAGACTTGTCTCCCCACCTTATCCTTCCCCTTCTGGAACGCTATTTGCCCACTCTACCTTCCCCTTCTACGTCGCTATGTCCTCTCGCTTTCATCATGGCCCGGTCACGTGACGAGTTATGTCTCTGGCACAATGTCGCGTGACTAATCCGGTATTGGCAGAGAGAGGGTAACTGTATTCCTCTGATCTGGCGATACTGATAGAAAGTGAATTTCTAAACTACAATAAAATCGATGATCCTGCATTGTAGAGCAATATTTCTTTTTACGAGGTTCCATTTTCGAATAAATTGACGTTAGCCAAGTCTCGTTCGATAGCGCGCGAGATTGGGCGATATTCAATCATAATTTTATTGAAAGAGAAGCAAGATTGAAAAAAGTTCCGCGTTTTCTATTTTCGTTCAATTCTTTTCATGTAGATTCACCTTTCTCAGGTTACACCACCCATACAGTGGCAGGTTGTATTATATCCACCCGTGGATATGCAGTACATGCTTTCAATATCTGCAACACATGGTGTTCACCCGAAGCCTGTTTATCCAATATACTGCAATATTAGATGACACACATTGTGTGACTATTTCATTAAAATGAAAAAATACAATAAATTATTAAATACAGTTCGCCAGTTTTCGAAAACTGAGTTTATAATCTACACTGGTGGCTTTAATTCTGAACACTTTAAATAAAAATATTCTTTATTTTATATTTGTGTAGAAAATGTGTATTCTGCTATGCTGAATTGATACCGTAATATTTTTATTGTAATCTATGATGTTTATACTTAATATTTTCACATGATTTGGTTTGTAAATGTTTTAAAACTTTTACTTCAAGAAATTAGTAAAGTTTTTAAAACTGTGATATATATATATATATAATATATATTGTATATGTATATATAGTGTACAGGGTGTCTCAAAATTACCTCCGGAGCCGAAAATGGGAGGTTCCTGAGATCATTCCAAGCGACATTTTCTTTTGAAAAAATGTCGTCCGCGGCTTCGTTAACGAGTTATTAACGAAAAACACGGACCAATCAGAGCGCGAGCTAGACGCGTGCAGCCTGGCGAGCCGGCAGCCGAGTGTCGGTGGCACGCCGCCCCGCGATCTCGCAACGAACAAAAGTTTCTCGATGATATGAATCCTCGCCAATTTCGATAAGCTTTGGATATGTTGTCAATGCCATGATTCTGAACAACATTTCCCTTTACAGTTTCTGTCGATCGGCTTTAGTTTACGATATTATTGTAAAAATTTGTATTTGTAAATCGATCGATGTACATACTATCTCTTCGCCGATTTCGATGAGCTTTATTTCAAAGGAAAAAGATATATAAAACATCGAATTTATAACATATTTCAGTCATCGAAATCGGTGAGGACCCACATCATCGGCAACTTTACCCGAACGATAGAAGAAGTAGAAACTGATTGAATTAAAAACTCACTTATTCAGCCGTAAATCCATTTGCTTGTTACACAGGAAACACAGGTTGTTACAGGAAACACCACACTTTCACACAATTAGGGTGTGCGCATACCAGAGCGTCTCGAGAAGGCCGCGGATCGTCTCGAGAAGGCAGCGGCCGTCGATGGACCGTCCATGCGACAACAAATCTCTAGCGGGCCGGCTGTGCGCGGCAGAAAAAAAAGGTCTCCGTGAGCTCCCTAACTTGTTTAGGTAAAGGGGCTTATTTGCACGGAGACCTTTCTTCTACCACGCACAGCAGGGAGCCCTGCTCGCTATATAGAGATTTGTTGCCGCATGGACGGTCCATCGATGGCTGCTGCCTTCTCGAGACGATCCGCGGCCTTCTCGAGACGCTCTGGTATGCGCACACCTTTACTGAACACTACACGTAGCACACGTTCGAATTCGTGGTTATAACGAACGAGAAGAAATTAGAGATACTCCGACGCGGAAAGATGTCCGTGCTCTTCGCGATTCCGCGCGCGGGAAACTGTGCTCTCTCAGCCCAGCCTATGGTGTAGATACGTTACTATTTTTCCGCGCAGCGCCTCTAGCGGCTATCCATCGTACCAAAAATGTTGGGCACAATCGAAGAACTGCCTAGACGCGAGATGCCACAGTCGGCCAATAGCAGCCAATAGACAGTTGGCGCGCCGTACCGGGCCGACTGTGGCAACTCGCGTCTAGGTCGCGCTCTGATTGGTCTGTGTTTTTCGTTAATAATTCCTAAACAAAGCCGCGGATACCATTTTCGCAAAGGAAAATGTTACTTCGAATGATCTCAGAATCCTCCCATTTCTGGCTGTTGAAGGAATTTTGGGAAACCCTGTATAATACACCGTGAGTGGGGCGAATGGGAGACACGTTGCGCGTGCGCGATGGGGACGCAACAATGACTGACATTTCGCAGGTTTTAGGTTATTGCCGCGTATCGTATCGTACCTATTATGTATATGTACCTACTTAATGAAATAAATCATATGGATCGTTCTCATTTTTCTTCTACACAATAAATTGGCAAATTATGTTTTATTTGCAACGTCATATGTTAAAGAAATAATTAATAATTACATGGTATGTGAAATAAGTAAATGGG